>CM049374.1:2045014-2215014 GCA_026937815.1 Etheostoma perlongum | reverse complement strand
TTAGCATTTTTTTTTGCCTCCCTCTTGTTGTTAAGGACTTGCCAAACGCCACATCAGCACTTTCCTCCCCCCACCGGGACCAGTTGTTGTTAGCGCAAAGGTGAAGTGATAGCTAATGCATTATGAATAGCTAATAGTAAAACAGCCACAATACAGGGTTGTATGCTAAATTTTAGCACAATCAGTTGGCTCGTAATAAGCAGGTGAAATTGCTGACCCCATTGATATGCGGCTGGTAGGAATTGTATCATTTTTACGGTTGAGGGAAACTTTAATGATTGCCTGTATATCTCATGAGAAGTTTGACTGGGGTAGGACTGTAAACTGAAAAGATGAGGGGGACTGGATGTTCAAAGAGCTAAGCGTTTCTTGCACAAATGTCGGGGCCAATAAGGTAATGATGTAAAGGCCTACAGTAATGGCTGGGGAAAGCTATTAGCCTATTTGTCTTTGGTTATTGCTCCCATTTCTGTGTGACGGTGATGGCTGTGCATGTTTGTCATCTTAATATGATTGTCATATTAGCTTAACAGTTGCTCATATTCTCCATCTCTCCTCCCCTCATCTTCTGTCTCACTCTTCTGTTTATTCCTTCCTTCTGTCCTAACCTCTCTTCTTATCCGTCTCCTAATTTTCCCCCTTCCTCCTTTTCTTTCCCTCTGTCCTCACTTTCACCTCCTCTTTTGCTGCTGCTCCTTAGTTGTTCACGTAAGGACCGGTGTGAACGAGCCGGAGAGCCCCAGAGGTTTGCCTCTGACCAGAGGCAGTGTGTGGAGCTCACTGTTCAGCCAAGAAATATCTCTGTTACCATGTCGGAAGTCCAGGTATGCAGTGGTACCATTTAATCAATAAAATAACAGCTACATGTAGATTTAACAAAATACTTGTTTTTCTCACTTTTGACGTTGAAGTCATGAAAGTGTGTGTGTGAGAGCTCTCATTCTGTCAGCAGCTCCTCAAAGTAACCACATAAGTTTGACTGATTACAGTTTGCCTCACTTTCTCACTGCACATTAACACAAACACAATAACCTTGCTGTAATAGCTACTCATACTGACTCACACATGTATACACACACAAGCACTGACCCCCTTTATTCCTGCTGCTGTCATATTTACTCATACCAATGCTTTAATTTGTCCACCCAACCTCCCACCCCCTCTCCAACACCCATTAACCCTCATGTCATATCTTATAACAATCCATGTACACCATGTCCTTTCATTGATCTGGTACTGATTGTCCCTCTCTTTCTTGCTCTCTAGCTGGTCCTCCAGGCTCGTAACGTGCCTGATCTGTCGGCAGGGGTCAACTGCTCCTTCGAGGACTATGTGGAGACGGAGGGACAGATCCAGGGTGGACACATCTTCTGCCTGTCTCCCTCTGTCCGGGAGATCATCCCCATCACAAGGAACAAAGGTCGGGACAGGAAGGGGGTAGTGAGGTCACTGGGTGGTAGCAGGGTATAGCTATGGGGAGTTTTGGTGATACATTTGAGGAATTTAGTAATTAACTCTTTATAGGGTAGTTATGGTGATTGGTACTCCTTGTTCCAATTGACACTTTTTCTCTTTGTCATTTTCCTTTTCCCTCTCCTCTGTCCATCTGTAGCACTGTATATCCTGTATATTCATCACCATGTGCTGATGTGTCTCTTCATAAGAGGCTCTTTTTGTAAATAGAGAAAGCTAGAATTGAATTTTAATCTTACCAAACGAGTTGTTTAGTGTGTCTATATTCAGAATACCTTTGGTCACCACCAATAACACTCAGCTATTCCCTTCCAAAGCCACAAACACAGTTCTACATTAATCTATTAAAAATACAACTGTTTTTGATTTCCCATTATCATGCATTACACACTGTTGTCAGTTTCATTTTATTTATTTATTTCTATCTAAATGACACTGGTTATGCTCCTAGCTTCTTTTCAAAGCATGACTTCAGTGTGGTTTATTGTTATATTTAAAAATATCTTTTTTGTGCAGAGATTATGCACCTGTTTCATGTCCAATTCTGTCAAGCCACAAACAATAAAAACTTGTTTGGTATCCCTATTCAAAGCACTGAAAACATGTCAGATAGTGTGCTCTAAGTTTCTTCAAAGCGACATCTCAGTAGTTCTTCAGCTGAGCCCATTATGCCCCATTATGAGTTCTCATCAGCTCTGGCATCCAAACACTGATTGGTGCAGCTATTTTTAATGCCACCCTACTGTGGGTGTGACATGAGCGGTGTGTTGCTAAGCTACAGTGTTTCTTTGTGTGTGCGTGTTGTGGAGGTCACACAATTGGAATTCAAATTTAAGGTGTGACATTTTGTCGATGAATAAATAGTTTTAATATACGTTCTGTTTATCACATTTATTCCCTGTGAATACATAAAGTTGTTAGGTTTGATGTTTCAGGTCTTTGGTTATATTTTCTCTAAAACTTTAAAGATTTAAAGAATGGTAATATTCTAAATACATTTATTTTCATGTATCCGTTTGGTGCAGGTGACATGCGGGTGGTGAAGCTCTATCTGAAGTCCAAGGAGACAGGCAAGAAGTTTGCCAGTGTCGACTTTGTCTTCTACAACTGCAGTGTCCATCAGTCGTAAGTTACAATGACGGAATATTTCTGGGTACATTTGATAGTCAGATAGGCTTTTTGTTGTCTTGTTTTTGTCTTTTCCCTCTTGTTCTTTAAAGAGATGGTCTCTCTGTATTCCCATGGGCTGTCTCATGTTACTTTCCATGAGAGATCCAGTTACATACACACATATATACACACACACACACACACAATACTTCACCCCCCTCCGACCTCCACAGGAGGTTACGTTGCCATTGGAGTGAAAAATCGAACATGCTGTATATGAGAAACGATTGGGATATGAGATGGTAATTCTAGTCTTATTATTATAACCCACGACACACACTAATGATACTTCAATGATTAATTCATTATGCGATGGTCTGTCGTAATGCCTCCCAATCACAGACTCTAACCACTTGTATGCCTCTTCCCCACTTGTTAAAACAAGTACTTTCAGCTTCTTTGAGCACTCAGATAGTCTTGTTCTTATTTACACAAGAAAGACAAAGTCAAATAGTACTGTAATACGGTCAGTAAAATCTTGTGCCTTTTTCCGATGAGTTAGGCTCCTTCACACTCTAGATGCCCTCAGCTATCTACCCAATCGCAGTTCACTGCCTCTCCGAATCCACCTTCTGTTGAAAATCTCCACGACCCATCAAGCCACACTCCTAGGTTAGTCCTACCACAAGCATGATGCACCCTGCCGGGGTAAAAGAATCCTCCAACTCTTCCACCCCACCCCACATGATACCCTCCCTCCTGTCCATCCCCGGCTGATCCAGGGGAGGCTGAAGCGTCTGCTGGGGTATTAGCCTAGGGGCAGCAGATGGCTTGAAGGCCCCTGAGGTACCACAGAACTCTATCCTGGCTTCCCTCTGGATGTTTGATGAGCCTCCTTTGAGGATTGTTCTCAAATACACACACACACACATACACATAGACACACACAGACACACCTCTCCCCCGCTCTGTCACTTACAGCCTATTGAAGCCCTGAATGTCTTGGACACCTAATCCGTTACTGTGACCTTTAACCCAGCTACCTCCGTCTCCCTGCCCTCATACAGAAAATCCCCTGACACAACAGCGATGATTAGCTCCACTGGTTAAGGGTGTGGTGGTTTACAATGTCAACTCCCAGTTAAATGATGTCCCATGAGGACCTTGTGATGTTTGCTCAAACTCCTTTTACTGCCTAGGGTTCATCTTGCATCAGATGTAAATCCTGTGAGTGAATTGTTTCATGTTAAAATAGAAAACACCTAGTTAAAAAAGAAGTAGTCTCTTAATGGCTGTATTATAATAAATATGAATGTAATGTCACATTAAAGATCATAATATGGCAATGATCTCACACACCAAGTGTAGGAAATATATCAGAAGTGACGCAGACAAGAGATGCGTCCATTTGATGATATTACCCCAATGAACTCTGATTAAATCCGCTCCCTGGGCTGATCTAATACAGGCTCCCAGTGATGTAATGGACACGTTTAATGAAGTTACAGATATGGCGCGTTGCATCTTCGGCAGAGACTCTGATGGCGACGAGAGATGCTGGGATAAGAATCCCATTTAGAGCTGGCACTCCGGCCCACATACCCGCGGTGCCCTCCGGACGTCAGTGTGTGGCGTCTGATGAGATCTGACTTGTAATGTCGTTGCCGTAATGACTTCAGGCCCTCACGGCCATATGCAAGGCCCTGTTTCAAGGATGCTTGGTCATTCTTTACAGAGCCAGGTTTTCCCTCTAATTGGCTTTAAACTCTAAATACTGCAGGCAGAGACATTCTGAAAGCATGCAGAAACACATTTCCAAGCGGAAACAATATTCATCAGCTGTGCCTCCATGAATTCCCACGCATCTATTTTTGCAGTCTAATACAGTAATATGATATGATATGATTAACACTACCTTTTGGAAGGCAAGGAATGAGCCTGGCATTGGATTGCCCCATCATGTTTCTTCTAGTTTACAGTTTTATATTGGCACCCAACCCCCATCCCAAAAAACACACCCCTCCTGCTTATTTACTCAACTGATTACATCGTCGGCATTGCCTTTTCAAAAATGCCATGCATTTGCATAGTGGTATTAATCTAATTAGAATTCCCACTGTTTCAGTTTAGGGTTAGCAAGATTGAAATTGAAAATCACCCACGGCCATGATTGCTTCTTAATTAAATATTTCCATACACTTTTCCCCATTCCACAGCCCCCCATTTATTAGAGATAGGAAGAAAGCCTGGCAATGAACTGGGATTTAAATGTCTGTTTAAAGCCATATGAAGCATCTTTTCTTGCTATGGTTAATGTGGCACTGGCAGTGACTGCGTCATTTGTTGTGTGATTGAGGAGGCTCCTAGAGTAATTGGGAGAATAAGTGCATTAAATCATTTCATTAAGTCATACATGACAGAGAGAGTACCGTTTTCTTTGATAGAAAAGAAGGGATAAAACTGTGGTAAGGTAAAAGAGAGAAAACAAGTGCAGTTGGAAAGATTTAAAAGAATTTTAGAATTTTTTTTTTTTTACAAATATTGCCGCATTTGATAGGCACATTCATATTACATGTTTTTTCTGTAACTAAACCGTCAGACATGCATTAATACAATTATTTGCATTTATACTTGTCCATCTGTGTTTTCTTAACCACCTCAAATTTAGTTTTACTCATTTTGCCGAGTTCAGGAGTGTCAAACGTGCCTCACTAGGAGCGGATTGTATTTACATAGTACTCCAAACTGACCGAGGAGAGGAGGAAGTCATAGCCCATTGTGTCGGGCCCTGAAAAAGCACTACTGCTCCAAAGCTAGTGCAGCTCGATTAGCATCTGAATATGAACGGATTAAATTAGCATGATGAGCGTGGCCATACGGGGAGTGTGTCTACAGCCGCTCAAAGGCTCTGAATGGTTAACGCCGATAGCGAGTGACAGCAAGGAGAAATAAGCAGGTACTGGGGGGTCTGAAAAAGGGAACTTCTCAGGACAAGAGAAGAAGAATTATTGAACGTCCCCAAATGGCCCTGGGTGGGCTTTTTCTTAAAAGGGTCTGCACAAGAGAGGTTTTGGGATCCTCTGGCAGCTCGTGACAGGGGGCCCTGATTACTTTGAGGGACCAAAGAGTGAGCAGTAGGGGGTTGTCCGACAGGGCCTACTGCTGGCCTTGGGTGCCACACATAATGGCACCGTCTTTTATTTCAAAGGGTATAATAATAAAAGTAACAGAAAGTTGGCAGTGGTTACCTGCTGATATTTTGCTCGTTATTTCAAAGTCACTGGTACACTAACAAGGTTGATTTGACATGAGTAAAAGATGAAAGTACAGATAAAAATGATCAAAATCAGGGTTTAGGGACAGATGTGTTGAAGGGTATTTGGTTGTGAACTACTAACCATACATTGTACTGTTCGCTGCTTGGCTCCTGTTACCTGCTGTGTTAAGTTGGTGTTGTACTGGATTTTGAGGAACACTGATCAAATGGTGGGCCCCCTAACAACAAAAAGACTCTTTGACATTCAAAACAGTGATTGTTGAAGAGCTAACAAACACCATCTAGCTACACAATGAGCTTGGCTTACTTGCCACGTGTTCATTTGTCTTGCATCAGTAATGTCATCTGCTCTTTTGTTCAGTATTGAAAACCCTTCTACTGAGTCTTAATAACTTACTTCGGACAAAACATTGAGCTAAAGCCCCCGGTTCTGCTATCTGAGTCCATGCACTGTATGCTAACTTAACCTAGCGTTGTCTAATGGCGTTCCCTCCATTTGTTGGCAACATTGACAAATCTCCTATTTGCTCGTGTGTGGTATTAAGAGGCCCGTTATTTCCTTAGCTGCACATCCCTCATTCTAAATGGACAGCTTCTCTCAGCACAATGCTAAATTGGTCAATTAAAGCGGCAGTGGGATTGAATTAAGCTCCAGCGTCTGATCTTGCTCTAAAGGAGGGGTCTGGGCTGGAAACGATCACTTAAAGCGCGCACCTGATAAATGAGCGGCCCTAATTGATCCAAATGAATCCACGTCAGTGTTTGATGGAATCGTATATGGGCTCCATCTCAGAGCTCGAGAGTTAAAGCACAAATTTTTCATGCGGATGAGAGGAATGGCTGTTGGCATTTTACACAGGGTTAAAACACACTTGAGAGCTTGTCTGGAGTGCGCTCATAGCAGTTCAGACACACACAAAAAAAATTCACACCTGGCAGATGCAGTTGAATACAAATCAGCCTGTATGTTAAGCCTTTCTACCCACTCTTTTAATGTTATGAACCCAGACTTGCTTAACTTGACTGCATTGCATGTAGTGTTTTATTATATTTGCAATAAACCATATGCTCACACAAATCATAGTAGCAAAATGAGTCACACAGAAGAAATTCACTGAACTACAGTATGCTTTGTAATAAAATGAAACAATTTTATTTGTAAGCTCATAATGGTTACATTAGATAATGCTACGCACATAAACGAGATACCAAGTAGCATAGTATCTCTCTAGGGCTGAGAATAGACCAATAACATGAAGCTGTGTTGATAAACTGCATACTTGAACCTGTCTGGCTCTCCTCCACGGGTCCCCTTAGCTGTGGACACACACACACTCACACACAACTCTCCCATGAGACTCCCACACAGAGCCCCGTGGGCTACAGCCCCTCTCCCCCCTTTCCTATGTTCTCCCTTCTTTCTCTCCCACGATACCTGGCGTCTAAACCTCTGTCAGGGAAATCCACCTGCTTTTGATCTCTTCCCCTCTCTTTCCCTCTCTTCTTCTTTCTCCCATCTTTCTCTTTCAGCCTGTCTATCTGCACCTCTCCTCAGCTAAAGCAGGTGAATTTAAAATGGTGGAGCGCTCTTAGCCCCACGGATGAAAGAGAGCTTTAGACAAAGAACAGGGGGAGAGCTTTTTAAAATGAGAAGGAAGCGAATGAAAGGGATGGATAGAGCGTGAGAGGCAGAGACGGAGGGACAGAATAAATGGCTCAGGGCTGAGTGGATGGAGAGAATGATACATCAGAAGTATATAGTAGGAGGGAGAAGAGGAGAAATGCAGGCAAAGAGTTGGTCGATTGTGAGGAAGATCATTGAACATATAGAAGAAGCAAGCGATGGACAGTTACAAGCAGGTGGGGAGTGATGAATGACGGAATTGAGGGAGAGAAAAAGGTTAAGACAGGTTAGGGAAAAAAAGTCAAAATTTAACATTGGACGATAAATAGACATGAGACTGTGAAAGGAATAAAGTCAGAGAAAAAAATTAAGTGTAACGATTTAAAAAACAAAGAGCACACTTGAATAGGTATTTATATTTTAATATATCCTGTGTTATATCACACTCAGTAGCATTTTTCCCAAAACTTTTCAAGCCCCTTCTTTTAAATCCTTACTAATACTCTTTAGGATATGTACTATAAACACTCTATTGTACTGTGAAGAAGCTGGTGACAAAGTAGATAAGGAATGATCGTGAAAGGCACTTACTCAAACATCCAAAATGAAGTCAACTCTATATGCCTCTAAACTGGCTCTAGACAAATTTACTTACTTAGGGAGGAGTTGACATGGAGGCAATTTAACAAAATAAAATGACCTCTTCTAACCAGTTCATTAGTTAGTGTTTAGTGTTTCACACATAAAGTTTTGGATATTAATAGTTCAAAGTCAGTAATTCTTTTTTGTTCCACACTTGAGACCACCTCGTTCTGTTTTGTTTTTTGCCATAATTCTTTGTCAAATAAAGCGTTTATGCAGTAAGACAAATTATTTAGACTCAAGTCAGAAAAAAGGGTGACCCTGCCAACTCCCTAACCGTTTCCTCTTGTCTCCCTCTTTTGTAGCTGTCTCTCCTGTGTAAACGGCTCGTTCCCATGCCACTGGTGCAAGTACCGGCACATGTGCACCCAGAACGCCAATGACTGCTCTTTCCAGGAGGGACGTGTCAACATCTCTGAGGTAAGATTCACGCTGCAGACTTGTCCATATTGCTTTCATTTTGACGAGAGATTTGGCTTTCGCCTCAGGGTTTTCTCACATCACCCTGCTGTGTGTGTGTCTGCTGTCTGTATCTGTAATAGTGGCTCTTGGCACAGTGACAACAGCTTGTGTACTGTTCAGCAAAAATTCTGTCGTGGCCTATAAGGCCATAAGCAGGCCGGGATGAATGACTGTCTATGGAAATACTGCCTTGTTCTTAGATAGCCAAATGCTGCATTAGCATAAAAGCTAATATCAGTCGTGCAGAGTGGTGGCTACAGCAGGCGACACGCAAGGCATAACAAGTGTTTGTCAACTGCTGGAGTATATATGAGGTTATTAGTGATGGACACAGTCATTCTATGTTTTCATTGTGCTTTTCTCTCTTCTTTCACTCTGTTATACCCGCCAAACACAGTCTCGCATATATTAGGAGGCACAGAAAAATGCATTCAAATGCATATCTTCTCAATGGACTTATGGATGTAAATCCACTGCACTCCCAAGTGACTGACAGTCATGCCTGTTCTGTATCTGATTGATGCCTCACACACATAAAAGCACAAATACACACACACTCACACATACACTCAATCCCACCATATCTCCTTGTGTTTATGGTCTGGTTCTCCCGTTATCTCCATGCAGATTAAAGCCCCCCTTGTTGGCTGGCCTGAATCACCACCCTTTATTAATTGGTCAACCTTTATCCAATTACTTTCCTTTATCTCTTCTCTCAACTGGAGCGGTTTAGAATCCCAAACACTAGCATGCTAAACCGCAGCCCCTGTGCCCATCCAAAACAACACACGGGCCCAGCCTTCACGCCTCACAGAGCTAATGTTAGCGGATTAGTACGCCCATCTGCAAGACATGGGGAGAGCGCTGGCTAGCACACTAGGAGCTGAGAGAGGCCAGAGGGGCAACGAATGGATAAACAGGAAAGAGAGGAAAACAGGATGTACAAGTAAAATATAAACTGTGTAGTAATATAGGTGAATGACAGGAGAGAAGGGCTTTTGAAAATCAGGTGTGGCATGTATTAAAGTAAGGTCTATCTCCATATGCTGATTAATTACAGTGTTTGAGGCATTGAGATGTAATTATTTTGAAAGTCTCCTGTAACACGGTGCTCTATCTATTCAGGGCTAATGTAAAAAGATATTTTTAGTGCAGAATGTTTTGAGAAAGAACAAAGAGAGGCAGCTTGACAAAGGGAAGGAGACAAATAGATGGAGAGGGAGATAAAGAGATTGAGAGGCAGCAGGAAGAAGGAAGGGACAGACAGGGCAGCTGACATTGGCATGTGGACAGAGAGACCTCTCCTGTCACCTCGTCTGGCCAAAAAACCACCACCACATGCTCCACTAGAGGATCCATCATCTGCACTGTCACACACATGTACACACACTATAGACACACACCATAGATACACAGCAACTATACTTTCTGTCATGCACAAAAGTGTAAACATTCTGACTGTGACATGCACACACATACATGGTCATTCATCATCCTTCTGCTAGCTGCCATATCCATTCGTTGTGCTCTCAATGCCCCAACAAATACAGCTCTTCCTGTAGGCTAGACTTATACTTCTCCTCTCCCAGCTCTCTCTCCACCCCATCCCTCACCACTTTGATGCTCATTCACCCTATTTTTTCCTCATCCTTTTTCTTAACCTTTTGTGTGGATTTTAGTCAAAGAAAGGAGAATGTGCCTCACTTCCTTAACACCTTACTGGTAGAGTCAGAATGGGTTGCCATGCTATCAGGGATGTATGTGTGCACATATCCTTGCACTTTTAATTTAGACCTTAGACAATTCGTTTTGCTGTGCTGTAGCTCAACTCTGAATACAAATAGCAGTGTTTAACATAAGACTGCAATCGGCTCTCCTGATAGCAGACATTTCACTCAGACCTTTACTGCTCCCTCCTGCAGAAGAACACAGTCGACAGGATTAAATAGGACACATCTTCAGACTGTGATCAAAGGCTAGATAGAAGTTTTCACCCAGGGTTGAGAGGTGGCTGCCCCTCACGTTTGACTCTGTGTGGTCTGAGTGGTGTTGAATGGAGTAGACAGAGAAAAGAGAAAATATAGGACCAGCTGTTCAAATGTCCAAGTTCTTATAAGGGACTAAGACCAAGGTTAACAGCTGAACTTGGTCTGCAATTCACTTTCTTATATCAACATGATCCACCCTCTGTCTCCCCTTGCTTTGCTCTTCATTCTTCCATTTCTTTACTAGCATTACAAAAATGCTAAAACCTTAAAAATGAATAGTTGTAGCTCAATAAAAATCAATAAACACCATTGTCCTCATTCTGGTTATAATAAACATTTGACAGTTAAACATCAATTATTTTCTCCTCTCCATCTTTAAATTCTTTTCCTTTTCAAGTGTTTCACTTTCGTCTCTAACATTATCTGAATCTTGTGTTTCCATGGCAACCCAGTGGATTGGTGGGTTGCTGACAAGGATTCCCCCCGCTATATGTTATGTTCTCCCTCTCGCACAACCAGCACTGTCTCGTCCATCTGTAATTTGTTTGACCAAATTACATTGTATGGGATACATTTTTTGTGATTGTCAGGTAAAATAAATAAATATAATACAAAAATAAATAAGTTCAAGAAATAAAATCCAACAAAAACAATATTATATATGCCAACCAAGGAGTAAAAGTGTTTGTTTTAGTGAACAGACTGTGTCAAGATAGGGAAGAATGAAAGAAAAAGAAATGGATAGGCAACGTAAGTTGGGCGGAAGTAGATATGAGTGACATTTCCAAATCAAATATGCATGAATCAACAATGCCTCCAATGGCACAACAAACCCATTCTTGAGTTAAGGAGCGACCGGGCGGAAAATTGCTGGAGAGGAGTAAGAGTTACTTTATTATAAAAACAACAAAGCTGGAGAGAGAGAGAAAATGCTTTCAGAAACACATTTTGGTGAGTAAAATATAGTAAAATATGAGATTGTATTCTGAACAAGCCGCCATGACAATCTGGCTTTGAATTTCAGGAGAAACCAAACCCACGTGATGTGTTCGTCCAATCAGCTGCCGGTGTTCATTTTTGGGCGACAATACAGATTAGCGCCGCGTGCTGTTATGGAGACGTATTACATCTCGTCGCTTTGGTGTGTTCCGAGGCAATTTTTTGACCAACTCGGGGGAGACTGATCAGTCCAACTGCCTTTTCTGCCGACGGTCAGCCTTCTGGTTGGTGTGTCAGGGGCTTAAAGGCTTTAAGCCGCCCTGCACCTTATTGTAGGTCCAGTTTAGCAGCAACATCATTTTATATAATATATGTAGTAGGGGGTCCCTGCTCCATCTCTCTTTCAGTTAGGGGGTCCGTTGCTTAAAAAACGTTGAAGACCCTGGGCTAGAGTGGAAAAAAGGCATGTCTCCATGCTGTGTTAATCCTTTGTTCATATTGTATATTTTTCCCTTTTTTTAAATTTAAAAAAGGAACGTGATTGCCTTTTCTACCTCTGCTTTTCTCCACTTCTTTCTGCTTCTCCAGCTCTCTCTTTCCATAACCCTAAAGAGAAAGTGCTATTCTGAGCCAAAGCCTTGATGAGTGCCAGGCAAGGTTCAGCGTGGTTGGGCTCAGCTATGTTAAGACATGCCTACGTGTTTGTTTTGCTGCAAAGCAAGGCTCAGTCTCACTCGAGTAATCAAGGCAGCGGTTAACTTGATTGAGATTTGAGGGCACAGGCCTTTTTTCCCCTAAACTCTCTGGTTGTCACATTTTGCCGTTTCCCTATTTAATTTCTCTCTTTCTTTGCACCAATTCTTTTATTTGTCATTATGAGTTTTAACTCTACATACAACTGTTTTTTTTGTCTTGCTTACTTTTTAAACAATGCAGGTATTGTTTATTTTGGGTTGAGGAAAATGATTTGCATTCATTTTTAAACAGCCCTTTTTGTCCGGATGTAGCCATTATAAACATTATGCTGTCCTGGACTTTAATTTAAGTGTAATACATCTGCATTCTGTTTCTGCATATCTATTCAGTCATAGTAGCTTTCTCATCAGTGTCCTCCATGTCTGTGTTGCATGGAATGTTTACCTCCAGTGATGAATTTTTCACTCTTTTATAAATTCAACACCTTCCACTCCTAGTTGTCCTTGTGTCCCCTCTCTGCTTGGTTGCACAATGGGTTAAACAATGTCATCCTTCTACTAATTCCCTTCTCTCTCCTCCACCGTCTTCCTCCTCCTCGTGTAGTTGTGTGAAATAAGACTTTTAAAGCAATAGTTTGACGTTTTAGGAAAAATGCTTATTTGCTTTCTTGCTGAGGGTCAGGGATAGAACGTGGTAATTAGTGAGCTTCAGATGTGCTGTTCACACTCAAGCTCCACTGTCTGTTGCCAATTACTCAAATGTAATGTAAGTGTATGACACATTGTCCCTAGACGCTGAATTAATAAGGGAAGCTCGATATAGGCTGCACTCAGCGCAAAGCATAACAACATGCATGAATATATTTTCTTAAGTCTTTTTCTCACACCCTTAACCAAGCACATACAATACACTTACAGCATACAGCCTACCAATTTCTTAAATAGTCACAGAAACACATGCTTATTCTCTTCCTTTCCCTCCCACACTCTCTCTCTCCCCCTTTCTCCCTCTGTGGCTGAAAGGGTTATTTGTGATGGAGGTGTGAAGGCCCCGGTCTGTGACATTTTGGCATACTGTGTTTACCCCGGCTGGTACTGAGCAGACACTGAGCAGAATATGCACGCACGCACGCACGAACACCCACTCGTAGGCCAAGGCTGCTTGAGGGGCCTCGCTGCGTGCACGGATATATGCGTGTGTTTGTCTATATACTGCTTTAGCGTGTGTGTGTGTGTGTGTGTATGACTGTCACTGGTTCTTATCAGGAAACAGCACAACCAGCAGCACAGGGCTGAAGGGGGGAGGGTGGAGAGGGCGAGTCGATGAATAATATCCACCCATTCCTTTTTTATCCTTCCCTCTCTACCTCCTGGTGTCTTTGTCGGTTAGTAATGGTCTACTCACCTCATCATCACCCTTTATTTTTTCCCATGCAGTGCCTTCTCCCAAAACGCGTTCTTGCAAATCTGTCCTTTTTCTGCCCACTTTTCTTGTCCATCTGTCCTTCCCTCTTCCACCATCTTTCTCTCTTCATCTTTTCTCCCCGTGCCTCATCTATCACCATACACAACTTGCTTGTTTGATCGTAGTCAATTTATTTCCTCTCCGGCTAAATGCATTATTGTAGCTCATGGTGTAGCTGGGCACACATAAACCCAAGCTCAAACAATGGGTGGAGGTGGGATGCAATATCCACCATGCAGTTCTCCAAAACAATGCAGTCTTTCCAGTGTTTCATTTATTTCATGAGGACAAACCAAAGACAGAGGTGCTGAAATTAAGACCAGATGTCAACAGAGAGAGAAGGGAAGAAAAAAAGTAAAGAAAGAAACAAAGACAAGGGCAGGGAGGCAACCCTGGCAGTAACAAGCGGCAGATTACATCCAGTGTGACGCAGTTTATTTTCCAAATGCACTCCAAGGTTAAAAGGAAGGGAGGGGGGGGGGAGAGAGAGAAATTCAGGGAACATGGAGAGGAAGTGGAGGCGACAGGGTGAAGTAACCACATGCCTTCTTTGCCAGATGGATCCTAGTTGGGCCGTGATCGTCCAGTTTTTAACCCTTGGTTTAGCTGCTTCTAACAACCATCCCTGTTTTTGTGAACTTCCTCATACACTTTGCGTCTTATCACATTTCAACCTTGGGGAAATCAAAGTGGGATTGTTTCAGGTGTTTTGGTAAACTCTCTTGTACATTCCTCTAATTTGTTAATAGAGAACGATGGAGTGAATTAAGGAAGTGTAAGTGTGTTGGTTTTTTTGAGTAGTGGTAATGTAATTTCGCCCCTCACTCACGCTCTGCTCCTGCATGTGTGTACTTCCCACACAATCATACTGTTTGTATCAGGGAAAGAAAAAGGCAGGAAATATTTGAATTTTGTCCCTTTTTTTTGAAGTTTTATTCATTTTTATATATTTAAGGAACCAACAATTACAAACAATACACTGAGATGGAGAATGCGTCCCAGGGCGACGGCAGAGTTATATTTATGGGAGAGGGTAAAATGTTGCTAATGCAGCTTGCTTTAAGTGTTACGTTTATGCAGATTCAAAGGACACTTTCTTGGTCTATATATTTTAAAAGTGTTAATCTGTATATGACATTGACAAAATGTGAAGCAGCACAGGCAAAAAACAGTGTTAGGGGCAACATTATTGCTAGGTTATTCTCTCCTTGATGTAATCCTATGCCACCCAGCAAGGCCCACTGATGCAGTGAGCAGCACCCCAGCTTTGCCAACATGCTGTCTGCAGCGATGAATACAAGATCAGCGAGAGCCTAAAGAAGGGCTAACCCGAAGCAAACACACAAGCACACAGGCCCACACAGGAATATGATGACATGATAGGTTTGTGGGCCATGTACAAGTGTGTTTTAGTGTTTGTGTCTTTGCGAGTGTGTGTCTGTGTTTCAGTGAGGTCTCTTTATTTATTCACGCTGTATTAAATCTTCATTTTCGCAGCTCTCACAGTCAGCCAACCTAATGGTGAACACAGATTAATATTGCATTTTCGCCATCAACCCTTGTGTGTGTCAGAGAGAAATAAATAAATGCAGAGTCACTGAGAAAAAGAGATGACAGCAGTTGGAGACAGATGAATAACACTGCAAAGTGAGCTGAAGGAAAACCAAACTCAAAAGTGCAAGCACAGCAGAGACGGAGAGATTGTGTGATTGAGAAACAGCAACAGTCTGCTGGGATGGAGAGAAAGGAGGGGGGGCTGGGCTAACTGTCGCCGTCATGTTGGGCTTTTCACCATTCTATTTTAGTAAAGTGGCCTGCACAGATTTTTATTCCATCCTCCATTTAACTGACACAATTGCAATCCCATGGAAAGTCAAAATGGTCAGTGGTCCACTACATGCAAGCTTTGGAGACACGGAGATGAACGCAGGTGCCAGTGGAGAGCTGCGTATCATCGGGGTATTCATATAGTCTAAATTCAATGCCTTAAAGACCGTAAAATGGGTTTATTTTTCCAACCACATGAAGGCTTAGCATTGTGTTAATATGCAAAGCACCTTACAGATCCGGAGAGCAAACCATTTTGTTTTTATTTATTTTCTTATATTTAGCCCATTTTCCTCCTGGTGGCTGACGGCATTGTTACGTCCTGCAGACGAGACACTAAAGCTGGGTTGTTGACTTGTCCTTTCTCTGCCGGAAAATGCATTGGATTGTACGGTTTCACCTAAAAATAAGCCTGGCAGTTGTGATAGTTTTATTCACTGATATTGCATCATACAACTTGTACTTTGAGGACATTTTGACAAGTCATTTTATGTTGCCAATGTATGTATCATTGCTTTGTGTAGGCACACAAGTAGTGTTTTAAACAAGACAGTGAAGTGTGAATGAAGCATGATGTGCTTAGCACAGTGGGATAGATAGTGGCCCAAGTCATTGTTTGTGACCTGGAAACCTCTTTACTATTCTGTCTTTTGTTTTCTCAGGTACACAAATCTGTGGTTCTAGGCTCCTTCATCTGGTTTTTGTTCTTTTTCTGAAGGAATAGTGCCGGAAAATGTTCACAGTTCACAGATCTCCCCACGGAGCAGAGCAGAGGAGGTCTGAACACACTGCCCATCTTAACATGGCAAAAAGATGAATTAAAAAAATGGCAAAGTTTTTATTTAATTGTAAAGAAATCTGCATACTAACTGAGTTTGTGTCCACTTCTTTTTTTTTATTACAAAATTCACAGTTTTAGTAAATGTGTGAATAGTGTGTAGAGAAGAGCCATCGGCAGCAGACAGGAGAGGTAATCTACTTCTGAAATCAAGGTTTGTCTTTGAAAAGCTGAAACGCTGCTGACATATCTGGGTTAGAATGATAACAGGGTGCCAGGAGCTGAAAAAAAACACACACACAGAGTATGAAAATGAAGGAGGAGAAAAAAGGAGACCCTCTGAAAACATAAAAGAAATTAAAAATAATTAAACATCTTGCGTTTCATTTTTTTTAATAGCATACCGTGCCGTCTATGTCGAGGGGATAAAGTGTGGAGGTTTGGCAGCTTGCTTGTATGTCAAGGATAAGGGATTAGGAGAAGAAATCAAGATGTGTGTGTGCCTGGTGGTACACTAAAGCACAGAGAGTGTACCATGTACAGTATGTATGTATGTGTAGAAGGAACATATATGTAGGTAGATTGAGTCGAGCTCTTGCTCTGTGAGACTTGGATAATCCACGCTGAATAACATTCATGTCACACCTTCCCCTGCGTCTCGCTTTAATTCAGACTCTCCTGTCTGTGCTCCCTCATTCCTCTGCACACACTTTTCCCATTTACTCCTCATCACTCTCTCTCTCTTTCTCTCCTTCTCTCCATCTCTTCTTCCCTGCATCACCACTCTGCTAAGAAACGAAGGACGTGGGCGGACAATCTCACAGTCCCTTTCAAGGTTCAAAGTCCCCTTTTCTTTCTTCTTCGCTTCCATCGCCCCTGCACTATTCTACATGTTGCTGCCTTATTAAGTTTCTTCTTTTTTTCTGGTTTCTTCCTGTTAATGAGCATGCCTCAACTTTGCATGCACATACACACACAATTTGTCTTACACACATGCTTCCATATATGTACCACACCCTGCAGCTTGTGTAGATATCACTTTTTAGAATAATTGCACACTTGTATACTGTTTTACATAAAATGATGTGTGTACAATATCTTATAGATTTTAACCTATTTTTTACATAGACACACCTACATACACTCTTTCTAATCACTATTACCATTGATTTTATGGGTAGGCTTTTGTGTCTTGCTCTTGCCCTACCCCCTGTGGCTGGTGAGAGTCACAAAGAAGTACACACAAACACACACTGAAACAAACGTGGCTGTTGGCCAGCTGGTACATGGAAGAGGAGGGACTATGTGGTCCTAACTTTGACATTGGGATGTATGACATGTCATGATATAATATAACATTGCTTACTGTATATTAACTGAGAAATAATTTGGAAGCAGACTTCCATTGGCGATATGGTTCAAAATCAAAATGTCTACATCATGTACTTTATCACAATATATGCTATTTTGCTGATTCTTTTCATCTAAAACCTATTTTTTAGTCCTTTTTTTATAAAACAGTTTAATTATGGAAAATAATGAAACATTTAAATACATGGAACAAACTTAGGCTGTAATAAGACTTATGGTTTTAAACTGTAAAAAAAAAACACATTTGCACTGTGAAAGCATTTCTAAAATAGTTTCTATATTTTATAATGAATGTCTATTTTGTGGCAAACCATCAAAAACCTTTCAAAGAACTTTTTGTTTTGTAATCGACGCCATCATATTTAGTAGCATTTGAACTTTTTCAAAAGTACTACACGAATGAACGTATTGAATTCGCTATCAGCTGATTGCACACTTAAAGGAGAATTCCGGTCAATTTCATCATGTAGCTCTGTTGTTTGTTTAATTTGGAGTGCTGTCAGTGACAACAATGGAAACAATCGGTGCTGCCTACACTGTTATTTAGTAGAGCTACGTGTTGAAATCGACTGGAATTCTCCTTTAAGTTTTGCTTTTTCTTCCTGCTCTCGTTGTATGTTTTTACATTCCTATCCAAAAGGATGCGCAAATGGCTGGTGGAAGGAGAAAAACTACTTTTTGGTGTGTGCGTTTATAGGAATATTTCTGGCGGACAGAAAGCCGCACAATTGTGATGCAAAAAAACAGTTTAAATTGTATTTTATATGACAGATTATTATATACATTTCTTTTGCCCAGAATTATTTATTAGTTCACTGGAAGTCATTACAAAGGTTACAGGCTTCATTACAACTGGAGTTTCACACAGCAAAAACACACCATGTCATGTACGTTACTTTGGATAAAAGGATCCACCAAATGCCACTTTTTGTAATATAATATTAATGTATAGTGGATTGTAACAAGGAGTAGATGGGGCTCTTTAGTTAAAGGTTACAGACGGCTCTTTGGTTTCCTACGCGAGACCTCTGTCAGAAGACCTGGGGGGCATGTCGACAGGCATTCAACACTCCTCATATACTCCTTTGTTAGACCCCTGTGTGACACACACACACACACACACACACACAGTCCCTCTTATTTGTACCAGTGTGTCCCCCTCGCTCCTCTGTGGCCTCACATGCCATCTCATCTCCCCCATCGGCTCCCCATATCACTTTACTTCATTATTTAGCATGTTATTTTTTCTTCTCCCTGATCTGTAGTCCCCCCCATCACATAGGCAGTTAATTAATTATTAATGGACTTAAAGGGGGAGGGGTTTAAAAATGTCCAGACCCCCCCTCATTACATATGCACAGTGTTTTTGGAGCATTGTTAATTTATATCTTGTCAGGCTACGTCAAGGCCTTCAGAACTCTTTTGGCTTTTTAATTCATTTATTTATTTATATAGCATCACATACTTGCTTTTCATCTTCTTCCTCCAATCCCTCACACCCCCTTCACCCAAACCCATCTACAGTATGTCTTGATTATAATCGCTCACCTGCTACATATCTGCATACACACACACTCATCCACACCAGCCTGCCAACTGTCTCATTATCAGCTCTTGGCGAATGTTAAAAGGTGTTTTGCTCACTTAGTAGAGATTATCTCATCTGCCTACTAAACACTTGTTTTATTAATTCTTTTCGTATATTTTTTACCATTTGGTGGGGAATGAGTTGGTGCAGTACACATCAAAATGCATTGAAAATGAAGGAAGGAATATTTTAGAACAGGCTTGACCTAGAATGGCAGCTGCTCTGCTTTGAGAAAGCTCATGGCAACAATCAATCAAAACTGGCATCTGGGTGTTAGCACTAAGATGTAAAGAAATATAGGTCAAGCATTCTACGAATACTTTTGATAGGACTAATGGTCTGGCTGATTTTTTTCTCTAGAAAAGTTTCCTCTTCAGTATGCATAACATTTTCAGTGAGTTAATATATACAATACATCTTATTAATCTACATAAATATATATGCCTTTACTGTTAACAAATGGGAACATTGTCTCTAGCCTTAGGCAGCAAAGCTAACCGCGGCATTTGGGGGAAAACAAACATGGAGAGGTAAGGAAATCCCGGGTTACTTGGCTATGAACAGTAGTCGGCATCTGACAGAGAAATTCGTTTTTATAAGTCCCTTATTAGACAATTCTCTGTAGTAGTGTCTTAGAATATTATACCTTGCATGCTTAAATTCATATTCATATCATAATCATAACTTTCATGCTTATCATATATTCATATCTTGCTTGACGTATATTCATGTATGCTTTATATTTTATAATCTTATATGCACATTTAACCAGCTATGTTTTCCTTAAAGCACCGCCATAAAGTCTACTCTGTTGTAAATCCTTTAGATAGTCTTAGTTTCAAGGTCAGGCAGAGTGCAGGTCGCTGCACCCTGCCCTGTGTAGGCATGAACCAAACACCAGATGCTTTAGACTCAACAACTGTAAATCTTTGTGTGTGTGTGCTTCAATAAAGAGACTTTGCTTTTAGTTTCTAGTTGCCAGAGTTCCGTGGAAGCAATGCTGGCAGGCAGGTTGCTCTTACGGAACTTTCCCTTTTGCAAAAGTCTGTTTAAACTGCACATTAGCCGTCTGCGTCTCGTTTCTTTGCTTGACCATGGTTATTTAGTAAGATAAAGTGTCCTGAACCTGACAGCATCATAAACACACACTTTGTAACATATATACACTTATTCGCATACTCAAAAACACAGGTACAAATACACACTTTTACAGCCCAATCCAAGCAGGGTGTGAGAGCTTATTTCACAGTAAATGATGAATGTCTTTTTGTGTGCTAAGAAACAAAGAATTTTAAATTTGACAAAGGCAGTCAGTTCTCTTCAAACAAATCCCCCCCAGTGAAATATTGTTTCAGTGTACTCTGCACTTTGTAGCCCTAATGCCGGCTTTGAACTGTTTTGGCACCTGTCACAAATACTGATGAAATAGTTTCTCTCTTCAGAGAACCTTTCCCTATATTCTTTCCACCTTCCCTCAATATCCTCTTTTTCCTCCTTCCTACCACCATCTTTCTCCGAGAACCCATTTCTATTCTTTCTTGGACTGAATAGGGACGGAGTGTGATCTTGTATTTGAAAAACTAGGGGCGTCTTGCACTATGATGCCTGAACTCTTACAACGTGGCAGCAATGAATCCCAACACTGATTCACTTGCTATTGAATTGCATTGCAATTATAGTAAGACTTCAAAGTCTTTGATGTATTTCCAAGAAAATCTGTTTTCTGTTTTACCATTATGGTAACTGTATAGAGCAACTTATAACTACACATTGCACATTAAGACTACTGTATTTAACCCATTTATTTACTGATATAGTCCTTGAGATGACAATACATGGGGCTGAATAAAGGAAAGGGATGCTATATGAAGAAAATGACAATCAGACAGCTGAGCTGACACAAAGTCAATAGGCGGATGAATAAAACATTGGCTGGCTGCAGCTTGCGCTAGAGGCTATGCTAACTTCTGACACACTGGCATCAACAAGTTAGATTTAGCAGCAGGATGTTCAAAACCTTTTTTTCCACTCTCGTAGTACCTTTTGACGATGCAAGCCCACAGCTTTTGACATGAGTATCATTTTTACTGAGGCAGGACTTCAATCTCTGCTTTTTTTCTCTGTTGTTCTCTCTCTCCATTGCTGGCCCTCTCCATCAAGCGTAGTCTGAGGCTCCAGGCTGTTAATTAAGTAGGATGTTGTCGAGGGCTGGGGTACGTGGTTTTGACTGTAGGATGGATGGATGGAGGGGATAGATAAAAAGAAGAAAAGGTGCAGATTGATCCAGGCATTCCTCTTAAATGTCTTTTCTTGTCATTTCGTTTGATCCTTTCTTTCTTGAGTCTTTCCATTTCTTTTTATTCACGTCAACAGTAGACTTCTCTGTTTCACTTTGCTATGCTCCCAATTTAACTTGCATCATCTGCTTTTTCCTCCACTTTTCCTTCTCTTTCTCTCCAATTCTTTTCACTTCTCCTCTCTCTCTCCACTCCCTTCACTTCCTCCCTCTTTCTCCAATCATCCTTCAATTCCCCCTCCTCCTTTCTTTCATTCTCTCCCTCTTCCTACCTCACTTCTTCCTTCTGAGCCTTCCATTTTTCTCTCCTTCCCCTATCCACATTCCTCATAGTTGATTATACACCAGGTCTTCTGTAGCCCGCTTTTTCCTCCTATAGTATTCCCTTCTCTCATTATGTGTTGTGCATGTGTTTGTGTGTGATCAGACACACAAGGCCAGGGCTAAGCAGCCTAATGAACAAACTCCGGCATTGTGTTCAGGCCCCGGGGACGCGCAGCAGCTTCTAATGTACAACAGCTCAGAGGAAAGGAGGGAAAAGAAAAATTCACTGACAGGGAGCCAGCTATCTGCTTAAAGGAACAGCTACAACATAGTGGTGAAGTAGAGGCTGCACAGTGAATATTTTTTCTTTCCTATCCTAAGCTTTTCTGACTTGCCATGTTGTCCTATCCTGCAACACTGTCAATTTTAGGCTCTTTTACGCTCTTGTTGCATGGATTTTGTTACATACGTATTTTGGTCTAGAGGTTTTGAAGAGGCATTTGTTTAAACTCAGCTGCAACATGTATTTGGGTTTCTTAAGGTGAATGAGTGATCAGAATCAAGTCCACAGTTTGAGAGACCTTTTTTCTTACGTAAAATAGCATTGTCTGCCTGCCACATGTTTCTTATTATGTGAGTCACTTAACAGGTTGTAGGTTGTAAATATGTGATTTGTCAGCAGTGATTTGGTTTGTTATTCTTTTGTCTCAAACCGTACAGGGTGGGTTAGTTCCACCCAAGCTTTAACTATACTGTGTGTGTGTGTGTGTGTATATATATATATATATATATATATATATATATATATATATATATATATATATATATATATATATATATATATATATATATATATAAATAAGATCTGTCAACCACCCTCTGGCTCTTTTTCTTTCTCTCCCTCTTTGTCTTTCTCAGTGTTGACGAGATCTGCATTGCTGCCAAATCACGGCATGAGCACTGTAATTTCTCAGTTTCTTCCAGCACAAGCACACATGCATATCTAGGAACATTACATACTGAGTGGACTGTCCTGTCTTATTCTGTTGAAGTGAACATGTCCAGACGCACATTAATTAAATTGTTCATTAGGAAACTTATTGGTCCATGTGCATCTATGCAAGGAGACACACACACACACACACACACACACACACACACACACACACACACACACACACACACCCCTCTCCCAAGTGTGGTATACTCCAGTGGCATGATCTAGTGGATGGGCGGCTTCCAGATGATCTAAACAAGACTCTTGTCAGCTTTGGCCAGTATCAGTGACCAATGTACACACACACAAACAGTCCATGAGCTCATCACTCAATTCCACACATAGTCATAATACACTGGAGCCTATCTACATGCCATAAAATTGCAGCACTATTGTGATGTGAATAGTTTTATTGGGCAGATAATCTTTTGTGAACTTTGTATGAAAAGCTCTCTAGCTTGTGTTGTCCTGTAGCATTTAAATCTGGTGCAAAGCCAGTGGGAGTGTTGCACAAGCCTGTAACACATCTTAACAGTGCATCACAGCACATCTCTTTGGGCTGAGTGTGTTGTGGCAAATCTGGCGTAATGTCAAATATGTAACCCACCGCTTACTCGCTTTTATTTCATCACCCCTTGTCTTATCTTATTGTGCCTTGTTTGCTTGCTCTTCTGACAGTAATGAACAACCTCACTCTCTTTCTTCCATAACTGTCTCCTTTGGGGGTATCTTTTTTTTGTATTTGCAGGACTGCCCTCAGATCCTTCCCTCAACCCAGATCTACATCCCTGTTGGGGTGACCAAGCCAATCACCTTAGCTGCCAAGAACCTGCCCCAGCCCCAGTCAGGACAAAGGAACTACGAATGCGTCTTCCACATCCAGGGGGAGACCACTAGTGTACCCGCCCTGCGCTTCAACAGCACCTCAATCCAGTGCCAGAAAACAGCGGTGAGTAAGAATGGATAAAAGATAGAACAATTGGGTAATCTGGTTGTATGAGTGGACGCCATTAAAGCTCTGTCAGTGGTGGAGAACACATGTGTTGGTGGTTTGTTGTAGTGTCATTGTAGGAATAAGAAAAAGAAGCCAGCATGGATCGTGTCGTTTACAGAGATTATTTGGTTGCTGTTTAGTCAAAAGAATTCAGGTTGAAAGATGCCGAAAGTTGGGTATAGGCCTGCACGATTCGGGGGAAAAATACAAATCACAATTTTTTTGCAAAACAAATTGGCAGTACCAAACCAAGGTTATTATAGTTTTGCATTATTCATTAGTTTTTATTTTTATTTCGTTTTGACTTTTTGTTTTCAAATTCAGTTTCGTTTTAATTAGTTTTTAAAGTGGGTTTTCTAGTTTAGTTTTTTTTTTTTTTTTAATGCTTAGTTTTAGTTTAGGTTTTATTAGTTTAGTCTTTTGTAATATGAGTTACTTGTCAGGGGATTCGAAAAGGTCAGAAAAAGTATTCATCAGTAAACATCATACAAGTTTAGAAATATGTATTCACAATGTATTCAACAATAACACCAGTCCATACAATGTACATATGATGATGAGCACAGATGTAAACAGTCTACACAAGACGCCGCAGTGAGTGCAGAATGTGTTTGACGTGTTCCAGGAAAAAACCTAAATAGCCAACAGACTAAAGAAGACAGACATCAACAGGTGTTTTGAACTTTGGTTCAAGTAAAGTGAACTTTTTTGAAGTCAATCGACTCACACTGCTGTGTAGACATCCCAGTATTAATCCACGTATTAACCCATGTTCCCTCTCACTTTTGTTCCTGCGTATTTACTAACCAACTATCGGGTTGCCGGTGAAAGCACGCCTGTAGTGTTCTCTGTCCTGCTGTTGTCTCAGTCATGCTGCTGGCCCTACATATTCCATACATCCATGACCGTAACGTTACCGGGGTTAGCTTCTGTTTCGGGGAAAGGGGGCTTGGCGTTCTCCTTTACCTTGTTAACGTAAGCTAGGTTAGCTTTTATGTGTTTGTTTCTCAAATGTAGGCTACTTTAAAATTCATAGGATGTTTCTTTGTAATAAACTGTCCACAAATTTTACCACCTTCCACTGCAAGGCACTTGCTTTTATCTGACACAGTCATAATCAAATAGGACTCTGCCGCTGTCTTCCGACTTTTGGGACCACCATGAGGCCAGGCGAGGGGTATGGACTGTTGTTTTCAATTTTACATGGTATGTCGTAATTTCTGGGTTCCCAGTCGGAAACTTTACATGTCTACGGGAAATGTCATGGTCTGAAAGAAATGTTATTTGCACTATGAAAGACATTGACAAAGACGAAAAATAAGGATATTTACTCGATAATTTTAACCAAACATAGATTTTTTTTGGCACCTATAGGACATTGCACATCGCCACAAGCCTGTAAACATAGAGGCCTCAATGAAGAGAAGGGAGAGCATTGCAGCGCTTGGAAGCTCTTTGAAGCCTATTTTATACAGTCTGTTTAAAACTCACAGAAAAAAAGCGTTTGTGATGCATTCGGCTTGTAAAATTAAATGGGAACCAAAGTCATTTAAATTGAAGTAATTTAAAAATTAAATCATGGACAGGGTGAATCGAGATTGTGATTTTATAACGATTACTGGTGCAGGCCTAGTTGGGTTAGAAGAAAATGATATGTGACAGTTTGTCTCACACACTCACAAAATAAAGCAGATGATTAAGCATAGTTGTAAATAAGTCCAGAACTCCTACTGTGTAGACTAGATCGCAAGTGATATTTTGGATTTTGGATTGACTAAAAGCATAGTCATTTAGTACCATTACTCTTCAGTAATCAATGCAACTAGGTTACTAAATCATGGTCCCTGTAAGGACATTGACTCAGCCAGGGTTTAAATAATGGCCTCATACAACTAATGACCACTTTGGACACTAACATGCTCTTTGTCCTGATAGATCACCATGCGCCACTTGGACACTCGATTGGACCCAATCTAGATAAATCATCCGGCGCTGATCTTCCCACTTTAAACTGATGGTTGGCAAATAGATATTGACAGCAGAGTTCACATTGACATTATTTGAGTTGATGCACACTCATGGTAAGCCTTCATTTTATAGGGAATTTTCCTAGGTGGCCTATGTACTGGTTGAAATTATGATCATTATCATCATGGTTCATGCGATACATAAAATATAGTGTGAGCGGTGCAGCGGTTAGCCATCATAGTTTAGTTCTGTGCTTCTGATTTTTAATGTATTTGTGGCTTTAGCTGGTAGGGATGAGTGGTGAATGCCAGATTAAAGTGTCCTCAAGGATGTTTTTTTTAGCAGAAGTTTTCTAATAAGGATTTGTGTGTCTGTATAGATGATTTACAGGTAGGCAGAAGAGTCTGTGGATGTGGGTGTGTGTGTGTGTGTGTGTGTGTGTGTGTGTGTGTGTGTGTGTGTGTGTGTGTGTGTGTGTGTGTGCGCACGCGTTTGTGAGACTTCAACTAGCGTGACAGATAAGAGGTAGCCAGCGATGTGCTTCACTGAGGCTGAAAATGTGAAGAGGAAGTCTGTCTCTGAACCTAGTTGGGAGCGGATTGATCATGTTTACATCTCGACTCTATACCTCTTTCTCTCCCTCCCTCTCTCTGCTTGTAGAGCTCATCTCTCTCTCTCTGCCTCTCCCTCTGTCATACTTTCTTCTTTCTGCTATTCCCTACTTTTTTCACTGCATCTCTCTTGTCTCTCATACACTCATATTTGCCTCTTGCCTGTCCCTGTCTATTTCTACCTACACATATAAAGCAATGCAACAAAGCTGACATGAGATTTGAGCTGCTGCTACTAATTTTGATTTAGATGAGAATGTTGCAACTGTCACCACAACATGTTGCACATGGAAGAAAATCTTTGACAGATTCAAATAAAGTAGAAACATCTAGAAGTCATTATGTCTGGCTAATGAGCTGTAGCACCTTAAAGAACTTTACCCCCTCTCTATATGCCACACCTTGCCTAAACAGTCATATAACTATTAGCAGACACACGTATGTTTATCTATCAAGCTTGCTGTGTAGCCACTGTGACAGCTAACACAACATTTGATTCTCTCTGTATCGACTGCCAGTCTTTGGGTTCTGGCACACGCTAGCAAGTTGTTTGTGAAGGCAGGGCTAATTAGCTAGCAATAGGGTTGTCTCTCCACAGAGATGTCACTTTATTGACTGTTCATTGTAGCTGCAAGGCCAGTGCTAATCAGCTGCATAGCCCAGCCCCAGCCAAAAGCTGAATTTCTCCAGTTGATGTCCACAAAGCAGACATGCTAGCAGCAGTTAGCCTTGGGCTGTCAGCGCTTAGCCCTTGTTAGCAATTAGCTGTGGCATCTTGACTTGCATCGAGTCTACATGAGGTCGTAGTTAGATTCAGTGGATTATAAAGGTGCCAGCTGCATGAACTTGCCATTAAGGCATAATTCATCTAGGCCTGAGCTTATGAGTGTAATTATGAGTCATGAATTATTAGAATGAGTCTTATTATAGCTCTGGAGCAGTATTTCAAAAGAATGAGGGGCTTAAATATTAGTTTATTCGTTTATAGACCTTTATCTGTACTTTTTATACGCACCCCCTTAATGCTTGTTCCTACTTTGACAGTGTTCAGCCCCAACTCCATGAATCATATATGGCTCTGCAGTAGAAATAGACTTCATCTGTTATGCTGCGCACACACTGCTGCCTTGGTTTATGGCTACAAGGATGGGAGTTAATCAGTGTCTGTGCGTGTGTGCACTTGTGTATCCTTCAATAAGCCTCTGGCTATGGATCCCGGGATAGTTGTGTATGTGTAGTTTGGCTGTGCGGTTTCATTACACCACTGCAAGAAGACTGTTGGGGGGTTTGCTAATCAATGGGATAAACACAGGGGTGCTAATCCACAGTTTAGCCTTGTGTTTGAGATACACAGAAGTGGTTAACTGACATACTCACTTGAGGGAAAGATGAGGACAAGGGCAGAGACAATAGAGCTGTAGCGAGAATTCCTATAACGTAATAACGGAAAGGAGTGGGAAAAAGAGGTGGAGAAGACAGAGGAAAGGATCAGTGCAGAGGACATAGGAAAGAAGGATGGGAAAAAATGACAAGACGAGACGTAATACTAGTTTGTGGAAATGGCAAAAAAATTGGAAATGAGAACAGGCAAGATAGACTAGGAAAATTGTAGTGTAGCACACAATTCCAGGTGAAATGAATGGAGAAAAGTGATATTAAAGAGAACAGAGGGTGGGGGGAGAGATGAGAAGGGTGTGGGGAGAAAATCAGCTCAAAAGTCCCCCCTGAGGTAAAAAGTCATTCTCCTCTCTTTCATACAATATATCACATTATCCAAAAGAAGAAAAACATTCACAGGATATTTACGATATCCACCGTCAGATCATGTTTAAACTTGAGTTTCCCATACTTTATTCCTTTTACAGTGGCTGTAATAACTCAATACTCTTATATAGTATCGCCTAACAGGAGGCTGTCAATAATTTACTGTATATCTGACACATATGATATACGATAGTGTAACATCAGCTCTATACTAACCTTGTTTGGTATTGACTATCCATATCTGCTTATGTGGAAAAAATATTGATGCTATGGTATTTCTGTATAAGGTTACTGAACATACCAACTGATACCAAAAGGGAAATAACAAGCATATCACAAGACATGAGAAAGAATGCATCGGAGAAAGGTTGGTTTTAGCAAGCAGAGACAGGAAACAAGTAGGCCACACTATATCCAAGGTATTAAGACTGCATACGTGTTTTAAGTAAGGATTTTAAATTAGCTTAAAGCTCTACATTTTTGCTGCGTTGAACTTTTATATATATTTATATTTATATTTATATATAAAAATATGGTTCTTCCCACACTTTCCCTTTCTCACTTTCCCTTACTCACTTAGCCAAACATAATTCAGCATGTTTGGAACCTGTGAAAGTTGATGAAATAGCAGATTGTCCAAGGTCCTATAGCAAGTAAATTTGAGAAAAAACGCTGATCATTTCATAAAATAGAGTCCTCTCCATATTTCTTAGTGCCAAACAAGCCCACATTACCAGTGACACATACGGAGCCATCCCCCAGGCCTTATGGTAGCAATTAACTCCGGTCAACAGCAACCAAAACAACATGCTCGTGTCTACATTGGTTTCTTTTGGTTTTCTGACCTGCCCAGGCAGCTTCCTGGTTTGTGTAGGCCAATCACAGGCTGAGGTGAAGGTGCAAAGGCCAATAAGATGCTGAGCTGTGGACTGAGTAGCTGCGCTCAGAGCGCCAGAGGGTGCATGGAAGTGAATAAACACATATACACACAATGCTTTTACATACAAATGGCCGCACTCTGAGGTCAGTGAGGCTGCTGGGCGTCATTTGAAGTCCAAGGTTGAGAGAAGAGAGTTGAACTGTTGGAGACTTTGCCTCTTTCTGTTCCTTTATCTCTCCCTGTTCCTGTTTGTCCATTTGTACTTTAGTGTTACAATTTCCCTCCTCTCTCTCACTCTCTCTCACTCTCTCTCCCCTTCTTTAGCCCTCTTTCTTTTTTTTCCCTGTAGGGCAGGAACGTGAGGACAGATAATATCAGCTCGGGCCTTACACCATTACCCTCAGTCTGATAAACCACTCGGCCGCTCCATCACCCTCTTTCTCTCACTCCTTCACCAGTGGGGAAAAAAAGCAGACACGGGCAAAAGGAGAAAATGTAGTTTGGAATAGGGTGTGTGTCTGTGTGTCAGGAGAAATGGGAAGTATCAGGGGTCCTGATGGCATCCAATTAAGGCAGATAAAATGATGATGAATTACAGTCGGGCAGCAGACATGGATGCTCCTGTGAGTGTGAGCCCATGCACATCCACACTCATACACGCACAGGAAGACAGCAGAAAGGAAGAACAGACACACAGATCTGGAAAAGGAAAAGAGAGGGCAGTGGGGTGAGGAGGGAAAGTAAAAAAAGGCAAGTGTGGATGCAGAGAGATTCTGCATCCACACTTTCACAAGAGAGACGGATGAGGTGGTGGAGGGAAAGAGGAAGGGAAAAAGGAAGGGTACAAAGAGACCATACAGAGGGAGAGTTTGGAGGAGAGGGAGGACAAATAATCTGTTCCCTTTCCAATGGGTAATGAGAGAAGGATGGTGGGCAAGTAAGATGGATAAACAGATGAATGGTTTAATAGACAGAGGTCCAGAGAAGATGCCTAACATGTCTGCAGGGAGAGTGGTTACCACAAACCACACTGGTCTAATAGTGTCACACACCCTTTTGTGATGGGTGGGTGGGTGTGTGCATGCGTGAGGCACAGTGCTGATAGAAACTTTAGAAACTGACTTTCTAAAGACTGTCTGAAGTTCATGGGATTTGTTACAAGATTTAACTGACTGTAAAAACTAAAAAAATGTTAATTATATTAAAAGAAAATTCTGTCATTTTGAATAAATATACATACATTCACACATACACAGTCCTAAAGGTGACAGAGACAGGGCTAATGAAGGCCTGGGCGCTGGTTGGTGGAGGGTAGGCGCAGCGGAGCATGGTACAGCCTGGTCTTGCATGGCCTGGCACAGCCTAATGAGATATAAACACTAGACCTGCCACCGCAGTCAGCCACAGTACACACTGACACTGTTTTAATTGGCTTGCAGACTGTGTGCGTGTGCGTGTGTGTGTGTGTGTGTGTGTGTGTGTGTGTGTGTGTGCGCGAGTGTGTGTGTGCGCGTGCATGTGCGCGCGCGCGCAAATTCACTGGAATTTATTTTTGGAGAGCTGCAGATTGAGGACCATTTGTTGTTTCATTACTTTGTTCCCAAGTCATGTGATATCTCGGACCGAAGTGATCCCATTTTGATTTTGGGGCACTACCTTGCATTTGTTGTTGTTTGTGTCATAGAGAATTTAATGAGGTGTCATGTGCATACTGCGCATAGGGGCGGCTGTGGCTCAGTGGTAGAGCGGTTGGTGGTTCAATCCCTGCAGTCCCATGTCGATGTGTCCTTGGGCAAGACAAAAAAAGCGTAAAAGCGGTTTGAGTAGTCGTTAAGCACAGCACATTACATTTACATACTCACACAAATATACACATTTACTCTGTAACAGTCTGTTCCTATTTACACTGACTGCTTTCCGATCCATTCCTATGCAGCAGGAAGTAAGGGAAGAGAGAGAATGTGCTTCTCTGCACTCTGCCCTCAGTTTCCACTAATGCATTTCTTCATTCTCCAACATGCCCCCTCCCTATCTCCGAGTCATCTACCTGTCTCCATCTCTACCTCCTCCTCTTCCTCAAGCCACCTCCTTTTTCTTTATCTCTGTCCCCTCATTGGCTCGCTGCCTCTCCTCCCCTGACAGGTGAAGAGCACAGCTCCCACTCTTCTGTCTCGGATAAATAAGAATTAATTGCTGCTCAGCTATCAACATATGGCAGCATCCTCCACCTCACTTTTGTCATCTATTTCTCATTTCTGTCTCTCTCCTTGTATCTCTGCAATCTGTAACCTTTACTCTAATAAATCCCCCCCCTCATAGCAGTGCGCCATCCTTCAATGTCTTCAGTTCTGTGTGATGGTTGATGGGCAAGGGAAGCAGCACAAGTGATATAGCAAGAGAGTATCATGCTATTAGCCTGATGAGAAGAGAGGAGCGGAGAGGATGGTTAAACCCGAGTGGAGACCCTGCATCCATTAAAGTATCAGAGAATACAATAAAGGTGCAAGGAGTTAGTGTGAATAGTGCATTTGGCTGGTATCCCTTTTATTAATGACGTGAACTTGACAGGAACTCTGTGATATTAATCAAGAAGTGTATCTAATAAAAGAGATGGGTAGATCTTCCTGAAAATCTTCTGGCACACAAGACGTGATTTGTCACACCTTTCAGTAGTATCAGAACCTCTTTGTTTGTAATGATAAGTATAAATTGATCAATTAGCAACCATAGCTAGCCGCCATTGCTAGCTAGGACAGGTACATTGATACTCCACACCAATTGACCCCAGTGTAAATTGTTCTGTCTCATCCTAGTTTGTAGCTCAATCATACCCCTTTTACACCAAGGGCTTAAGCCGCCTTGACCGATTTGGCTTCGCGACCCATGTTGAGAGGTGGGTCAAATGCAGGTCGATTTCAGTGTTAAAGGCAAACAGCCATGGGCGCTAACAGGGGCGGCACAAACTGTCATTGGTTGACAAACCAACAACATAAACTTTGTCTCACCGTGCTTTGGAATGTAAGGTATGAAAATAAATTCAATTTCTCTAATTCAAAACTGTCTCTCTCTCTCTCTCTCTCTCTCTCTCTCTCTCTCTCTCTCTCTCTCTCTCTCTCTCTCTCTCTCTCTCTCTCTCTCTCTCTCTCTCTCTCTCTCTCTCTCTCTCTCAGAGAGAGACACATGTCTGCAGCCGGATACTTTCTTGCAGTGAGTGAAATGCAGAGCAGGCGAATTAGACTAAGAACGTTTGTCTCCAAAAAATCATCAATGTTCAATGGTTATTATGGGCTTTAGAATGTAATCGCTGTGAAAAAACAATAAAATAAGCTTTATCTCTCTGTTCCACACGCTCTCTCTCTCTTGCTCTGTCTCTCATATGCCTGAGCTTGCAGCTCAACATCTCTGCAGCCTGCAATACAAGTACAAAACACTAGTTCTGGTGGTGTACAGCTGGACTGGAGTATGTGACGCTAGTTGTTCTTTTAATACAACAGTATTTAACCCCCCCCCCACATTTCCAGCATGTGAACTAATTTGTATGCATTGCTCTTCTATCAGAATTGTCATGACCAGGGATCAACCCGTGTTGACTGGCTTGGTTTGAATTGACAACAAAAGAATGAACCCGGGTCGAATACCCCAGGTTCGACCCGGGTCATTGATGTGAAGGAGGTGTCAGTGACAATCCTTTAATTTCTCCTCTTGTTTGCCTGTGTGTTGCATGGTCTGGTACTGCAGTAATGTGTTAGAGTGAATATATGTATAGTAGGTGTTGGCGCCAGAGAAAGAGTTGTGTGACAGAGTGGTGGACTAGAGGGGCTAGAGAATAATGGCCAATGGAAGGATGGGCTGAGAAGGGTGAGGATATTGAAAATATGGACGTTTCTGCAAACGACCAGAAATCAGGCTTTTGTCTGGGGAGAAGTCTAGTAAGCTTACACTAGCCTAATGCGTTGGCTGAAAAATAAGAAACACTGGCTATGGCAGCATTATTTTTCCCTCAAGCCAGCATTTTTCCCCTCTCTCTTTTTCTTTCTATCGTTGAAGAAATTGTGTGTGTGTGTGTGTGTGTGTGTGTGTGTGTGTGTGTGTGTGTGTGTGTGTGTGTGTGTGTCCAAGAGATAAGCTGGGTAACTGGGTCCGGCCATATCCTCAAATCCTGTTAGCATTAGCGATTAGCACTGGCTAACAGGCACCTATTATGAGCCGGGCTGATTCCACGCCGCCTGACCTCACACATACAGTACATACACACATACACACACGCTAAGCTATAGGAAGGATTACTACTTGATCCTTGATTAGGAGGCCATATCTGCCTCGAAGTTTTGTGTGTGTATTTGTGTGCATCTAAAAGAGCACTGTTGCACACATTTCACATGAGCCAACATTCTGTCTGTGTCTTCTACTTTGCTTTGGCACTGTCCTGACTTCTGTTAAAATGGTGTCACACAACTATTTTAAATCTTGAATAATCTAGATTGATAGATGTGTTCTGTAAGGTCAAAAAAAATTTTTAAACCAACATTATCACCTTAAGAAAGCTAGGGATGGAAGAAAGAGGATGAGATTAACGTGTTCTGTACCAGGTATGGGTTTGCCCTTGGCTAGTTTGGTATATTTTAGCCATTTAGCTTGCACACACATTCAAAATGATTAATTATCAGGCTGTGACCTAATCTGGATGCCAGCCAAATTTAGACCCGCCCACAACATTTAAGGTCAGGAAGTTCAGTCTGGACTTGAGCCGTTGTGGAGTAACAATGCTCGAACCAGAGCTGTTCAGACCAATCAAATTGGGAGGGCTTTATACGATGATGGACTGATAATCAACAGTAACGTAATCGACCACATCACCAAAGAGCGCTAGGTTGGGATTCGGCAAAAGTTCAACATACGTCACATACTCCGGTATGTTTGGTTGGAACACCCCCCATAATCGCCACCCAATGGAGCAGTATGAGACTCATATTCTGACTAGAATCTGAGTATAATGACCTCAGGCTAGCTGTGGCCCTCACAGAAGGTACTTGTTGTTACTTCATACCTGCCCTCCTTCACCCCTCGTTCTCCATCCATCTATCCTCTACTCCCCTCCTTCAGTTTTCACTGAGAGAAATCCAGTTGGTTTGCACCTGCAGTTTTCCGTTGAGAGAATGTTGTGGGGCCAACGTCTCTCCTCTTACTTTTATGCCTTTATTCTTTCCATCATTATATCACACTTTTTGTGATTCACTTGGTCTCCATCTTTCCATTTCACTCTTTCTTCTGGATCTATCTATCTATCACTCTATCACTCTTCTCTCTGAAGTGTCAATTCTGTATTTTACTTATTAACACTCTTGTCATCTTCTCTCTGTTTCTTCAGTATTTTGTAATTGTCTGTGTATTGTCTGTTCATGTTAGCATCAAAAACTAAATAAATTAATAAGAATGCTTATCATCAACAAACCTTTTGTTTTTCCACTCACCTTCAGTCTGTTTTTGGGCCTTCTATGTCTCCTCGGGTCAAAGGTTGTACACAAAAGGAGTGTTACCATCATTCTATACCATTTCATATATTGGGATTAAATAACTAAATATAGAACATAGTGATTTTTGTGGCTCTGTTTAAATATTTCTCTCCTCTTCACACATGCAAATCATGCCCATGTGAGAGTAACCTGCTTAATGTTTGCATTTCATATTGGAATCTGCTGTGCTGTGAATAAACCATGCACCAAGCTGCATGTGTGTATTCCCTGAGCTGTGCATTGTGCAACATGGTGGTTCAGTATGAAAGTTTAATAAGCCTTTGGTGCAATGAGAGGAGATGAGTTTGGAAAATAACCTAACCTTTCTTATTTCTCCCCCACCCTCTACTGCCCATTAAACACACATACATGCACATACACACGTCTCCCTAACTAAATATTCATGTTGTTGTTGAGAAAAGGTAAATAATCAAGCAGATGTCCTCCTGAACATACATCCTCCCCTTTGAGGATGGATGTGCAAACACAAACACATACCTATAACATGTTTTTTTTTTTTTTTTTTTTTTTAAAGGATAGAGAGCAGGCAGTGTTGTTTTAGCTATCAGCACCTCCACACCTCCAGTGTGCGTGGTGCAGTGTTTCAGAGAGAGGACTTATCAGTGTGTAAAGCAGGGGTTAAGAGGTCCACACACATCTATCTATTTCTCTATCAGCGGGGTTGGTCCATCTCATGTGATCCAGAGGGGATCAGGCCATGCTCCAATTGGCCGGTCAACAGAGAAGCGGGGATGGATGTGGAAGGAAGCTTGACTCCATGTCCTTTACTGTAGCTTGTCTTCCCAAGGGGATATAACGGGGCAACAAGAAAAGACTTAGTTTACGACACTGAAATAGAGAAATGGATACAATATTACCACATATTTGGCAGTGAATTGACGACAAAAAATTGTCCTTAAGCTCCTTTGAGTTTGAGACAGGATTAGACTAATGGGTTGTGGTAAACCCACCAACACGTTCAATACTGTACATATTCACTAACTGCCTTTTGACCAAATATCTAGATGCCCAAATGATATTTCAGTGTCTTGTCTTGTGAGTTGCCACCTAGCTCTGGTGTTGGCTTGTGTGGTGTCCTGTCCTTGGAGAGGCTGTCCAACATTTTATATGAGCTGGAATAGTTGGGATTTTGTCATTCTGGCCAACCAAAACAATTAGTAACCATTTTCTCTTAACGAGCAGTCACTTGATTCAATGTCTATAAAAAATATAGCTTAATGGAGCTTTATTGCTGCTGCTGTTTTGGGGTTGACCACTTTCAGTTTTAAGCAGCCTTGTATAAAGTATTTGAAAGCAATACTTTTGTAAAAGTACTTTACAGTATCTTCCCAGAAAATAGCTTTGGTCACTTTTTTTAAATATTACTTGAGTAAAAGTCTTAAGTATCAAAAGTAAATTTGTGATAATAAATCTACTAAAGTATTAAATGTACTAAAATATTAGAAGTTAAAATAAAAAAAAACTTTTTGATTATGAATTCTATGGCCAATGGTTTGTAACGTTATCTTCATCCTGACCCCATTCATTGCTGTCGTCCTGACACTATCAGTTATTATGCTTACTCCTCTTCTTCTTTAGTTTTGACCTATGGTTTTTATTTCCTTCATTTGGCAACAAACTGGAATAACTTGTGGATGACACCTGGAATGGAGCGTGCATTAACATGCAGTCTAGTAATGATTTGTCAAACTTGCTTTTTTCCCAGTTTAACAAATTTCTTCTGATTACATTTTTTAGTAAGGAGTAACTAAGATGCTTAGAGGAAATGTAGTGGAGTAAAATAAAAGTTGCTATAAATAACAATTGCTAAATATGATCCTACACCTTAGCATGAGACCGCCCATCGCTTTTTCTCTTTATCTTCTCCTTGCTGCTTTTGTTTTACTCTTTCCACATGTTCTCACTGCAGTGTCCAGTGCATGTCCTTCTCTTTTCTCTCATTGTCTTGCATGCATATACACACTCAAACACGGTCATATGTTCTCTCCATCTCTACCCGATGAGGAAGTGCTCTTGTTCCCAGGCAGACTGGGTGGTCTCCTGGGGGAGAGGGGAGGAGGGAGGGAAAGATTGAAGAAGTTTATATGCTTGGACTTAAGCGGAGACAAATCATAGCTGTCCTCCAAAATGTGTGTTGTTCTGTGAGTGTCTTATCTTCCTGTGCTTTCATGTGTTTTTATTTATCATTTTTTTATTTCCTGTATAGACTAAGCGATCCGTCTTTGATGCATTCGCTGGCATCCGTCTCTTGGAAACTGTCCCGTGTGCAGAATGTATATTTATAGTACTGTGTGCACATGTGTTTCTTTGGACATGTTTGGTATATGCGATAAAGGAATCTGCTCCATATTTCCTTGTTTGACTGTGGGCGTTCCGGGGATGGAGGCAGGGGAGAGAAAGTCCGACTGAGATTGATGGGGGAGGAGGTTTGTAAAGAGGTAAAGGGAAGGAATAATGAGGGAGAGGGAGAGAGAGAAAATGGAGGGGGTAGAAAGGAAGATTGTGAGAGAGTGTGAGGCAGAAGAATGTGTGAAAAGACCAAGGCAGACATGTCACGGAACAAATTGAAAATGCCAATTTCACTTTAGCCCCCACCAGCTCAGGCGCTTACAGGCCCGCCCCAGCCTCTTATTCCATGTGTAAATGAATGGTGTCCACAGAATAACACACAATCACCTCTCTCTATCCATCTTGCCCTCGCTTTTTCTCCTTCACCCTTGTTGCTGAATCATCCTCTCTCAACCTCTCCCTACCCACTTCCTTCATTTGTCTTTTTACCATCTTTTTATTGTTTTGCTCTCTGCACTCCACTTTTCCCAGCTCATTCCACTTCTGTCTCTTCGACCCAACTGCCATTCCAAATGTTGTCCAGTCTTCTAACCATCACTTGTCACTTTGCACGCCTTTTATTTCTGCACTTTTATGTACTTGTTGTTTTTCAGATTGGTTTTGCTACACTCAACATTACTTTTCCCTTTCTACATGACTCCCACCACAGTAGCTTTAGCATACATGGCGTGTTGTTTGTCCTAAGATAGCATATCCACTGGCATTTAAGGAGAAGATACATCTCTCTTTCAAAATACTCATGATGATTTAGAGCTGCAACTAACGATCCATTTTTCAATTAATCGTAAAAACTAATTGTGATGATTCATGTTTTGTCTGACCAAAAGTCCAAAGGTATTTTAGTTTACTAATGTACTTTATATATCAAAGAGAAGTAGCAAATTCTCCCATTTGAGAAGATAAAAATAAGATACAATAACAACATATAATTGTTTCAGCTCTATGAAGATCTAATTATAGTGCAGTGGTGCTGTATACCTTGCTGTGTCACTCTGTCCATCTCTCCTTCTGTAAAAGTTTTTTTGTAGGGTGTTCTGAAGGCCAGCTCCCAGGTGGAGCTACTCTGGGGTAAAAGTTTCCTCTTCAATAGTTCATGGCTACTAAATAAATTAGAGCACCAAAATGTGCCTGAAAACATTTTTAAAAAGAAATACCCTTAAAATAAACTCCAAGAGCAAAGGAGTAGTTCTTCTGAGATATATTCAGACATCTTCCTTCATTTGGATATCGCCATCTCTGCCTTCAGGGTCCGCTGAATGTAAACCATCCAATCTTAAAAAGTGAAGAATGAATTAATCAGCCATTCACACATTGTGACATTGCTGTGTCCTCTCATTTTCTTATCTTCTCTACGCACATTTCTTGGTCCTTTCCCCCCCTCAAATACATTCCAGTTCACTATTATAGACGATGTCAAGATAAATCTTACAGAATCACATTGGAGTGGGTGATATCACATAGTGGCAAAGTTGTAGTTAGATTCAATCTGTGAGGGCCCCATAGCCTTAGGCTTGGGCCTTTCACATGGGATTTTATCACCACTTCACTTGAAGAGAATAGTCCTGCTATCTCTTAGCCCAAGGCTATCGAAGATACTGACCATTCCAGTGGTAGTGAGAGGGACTGAGTACCCTTTGACTGACAGAGGCATTAGGTTAACATGGCTCCCATCTTACCAGCTCACACTCTCTTGCTATCTAGCATCTGTTTTATGTTGTATCAATGAACTAATGAATGGAGTAGTTAATAATGCAAAATGTGTCTCCGTTACCCAAGGGGGGGGGGTGGAGGTTTCCTTGATGAATGAGTATTTTCAGGTGATTGTGTGTTTGTCATTTTTTGTACGCTTTGAGTAGGTGATAGAGGATTGGCGGGGGCGGTGTTACTTCTAAAGCTGCATTTAATTTGATAACAGTCATTGATAATGTACTGTATTTCTTCAGAGGTTAAGATAGCTCTCTCTCTCTGTTACTCATTCAGTTAACACACCACCATCACATCGCTGCTTTTGAAGCTTGTTGTGCCATTTAAAGCGATTCCATAAAACTGATAATGCAGACGAGTCAATTACATTTAAACTCCTATTAGTTCAGGATGCGAAAATGAAATTAAATGAGAATATTATTTTTGGAGATATATTAGGCTTTTCATTCATCACTGGAATGGAATGAGTCATACAGTGATGGGGATTCCAATCTCTTAATCAACTCTGTACTCTGCCAGGCAGTGGCGGATGTGCTGCGTGTTAAAATCACAATATAGCCTGTCTCTCATCATTCATTTTTATGGCTCTTCAACTGTGTGAGCACCGCGGGGTATGACATTACTACCAGCCACTAGCTGAACTAAGCTTGCTTTTGATTTGCGTGATTTTTTTTTTCTTTTACTAATTTACAATGTTGTCTTAGAATGTCTTACAATGTTATTGGTATAAACCATTTGTTGATTTAGCAACGCATGACTATGAATGCTAATCTGGATGTTGTTGTTTTGTATTTCAGTATACCTACGACGGCAATGATATCAGTGACCTGCCAGTGGATTTGTCTGTAGTTTGGAACGGAAACTTTGTCATCGATAACCCCTACAACATCAAAGGTGAGTTTATGTGGTGTTGTACATTATTGGCTCAAGGAGGTATTAATCTGCATAAACAAATTATAGTACTATACAAAAGACTGGGGAGGAGTAGAGAGTGCCATCCAGTATAAACGTATTCTTATCTCTCCATGTGTCCTAACCTTTATCATATCACCTTTAACAACAGACATTGTAGTAGACAATCAATCCCATGTCCAAAGCTGTGGTGATTTGTCAGTTCTGTCAGTTTTTTAAATCTTCAGCTGAGTCGAGTCATAGCGGATAAAGAGAGAAGAAGAAAATAAAAGAAATAGACTTTGAAACCTGCTGGAACTTACTGTATGTAAACAGTAATGACTCTGAAAAACCAGCTATAACAGCATAGTAAATCATTTATCTTCCCTCGGCCAGCCCACCATTTGCAGTTGATGTTCTTGGTCTGTAAAGGGCTCAAACACTGTGTTATTGTGTGTGTGTGTGTGTGTGTGTGTGTGTGTGTGTGTGTGTGTGTGTGTGTGTGTGTGTGTGTGTGTGTGTGTGTGTGTGTGTGTGTGTGTGTGTGTGTGTGTGTCTGTGTGTGTGTGCGTACAAGGCTCTGATTTTATCTCACAAGACTCTTGTCATTGCTAATAGGTCTCAAATAAGTAGTAGCAGGACACAGTAGTAAAGTGAGGAGTCAAATGACTGATGAACCAGTGTTAAAGTTATCAATTTAGACACACATTCTCTCTGCAATGGAGGATTACATTTTAATCTGTTGAAAAAAGTTGTGGATTTACAGTTTTTGCATTATGCAAAGTGATTGGACCAAAATACATGCAGTGTTAAGATAGGAAAACCAGAGCTTTTTAGCACATTTCTAAATCAGATTTTACACTGACAGTAAAAAAAAAAAACTAGGCAAGATTCATCCATCACAGTGTTGGTTCATAAAACTGTCATTCTGTCAATGATAATCACTAAGTGTTATTGTTATAGATATACACTCACCTATAGGATTATTAGGAACACCTGTTCAATTTCTCATTAATGCAATTATCTAATCAACCAATCACATGGCAGTTGCTTCAATGTATTTAGGGGTGTGGTCCTGGTCAAGACAATCTCCTGAACTCCAAACTGAATGTCAGAATGGGAAAGAAAGGTAATTTAAGCAATTTTGAGCGTGGCATGAATGTTGGTGCCAGACGGGCCGGTCTGAGTATTTCCAATCTTCTCAGTTACTGGGATTTTCACGTACAACCATTTCTAGGGTTTACAAAGAATGGTGTGAAAAGGGAAAAACCTGATAATCCTATAGGTGAGTGTATTTCAACTATTTGTTAGGCCAGTAGTGGTGTAATACAGTAAGCTCATAATTCAGTCCTTATTTTGCTTGCATGGCTCATGGATGAATACACACAGATGATGCAAAAGGCCTTAGTTAGGTATAAAATGTGCAAAAAAACTGTCAACTGATAAAGCTTATTCACTGCAAGTAATTTTTCAGCTTCACAATGCATATTCTAACATTTTTTTATTGTAAAAAAAAAAAAAAAATTCTTCAACCTATACCCACTTTTAAAACCGTATAATGTAGTGTGTACACTAATGTATAATCACGCTTCACCCTCCAGACAAAGGACCATGAGTCTAATGATTAAATGCATACACATACTCAATGTACTACTGTGGGAGTAGACAATGAGATAATGTCTGTTTTGTAATGTCTAATTACTAGTCGGACAGTCTTTCTATCGATGTCTCCATAATTATTGTGGCCTGTACAGCACAGCAGGGGTCTGTAACATTACTCTCATGCTGTGAGGCAAAGTAACATCATCTGCAGCTACCACTGTGTTCGATATGGCCTGTTGATGACATGTACAAGGAGTTGTGTGCAACAGAGGGAGCTGCATTGTCTATTCTTTGATGGTTAAAGACGCAGTAAGGAGCGGGGATTTATTTGTAGTATTTCAGATTAGAAGATTTTTCTTAAGTCTGTGATCACTGCCATTTTGTCAGTATTGTAAGGTAACGCCACAGAGTCACTTTGTTCCATTTATTGATGTAGTCTAAATATACCAAGCAAGCTGTTGAAGTCTCAAATTTCAAATATACAGTGGGGCTCGGAAGTTTGGGCACCCCAGGTAAACATTTGTATTAATGTGCATAAAGAAGCCAAGAAAAGATGGAAAAATCTCCAAAAAGCATCAAATGACAGATTAGACATTCATATAATATGTCACAAAAAGTTAGATTTTATTTCCATCATTTACACTTTCAAAATAACAGAAAACCAAAAAATGGTGACTAATCGTCTGGAAAGACCAGGTGATGTCAATCTTAAGGTTTTAAATGCCCAGACTCATCTGAGCTTGCCCCAACAATCAGCAACATGGCTTCTTCTAAGCAGTTGTCTAGAAAACTGAAAATAGTTGATGCTCACAAAGCAGGAGAAGGCTATAAGAAGATAGCAAAGTGTTTTCAGATGCCAAAATCCTCTGTTCGGAATGTAATTAAGAAATGGCAGTCATCAGGAACAGTGGAAGTTAAAGCAAGATCTGGAAGACCAAGAAAAATATCAGACAGAACAGCTCGTAGGATTGTGAGAAAAGCAGGTCAAAACCCACGTTTGACTGCACGATCCATCCAGAAAGACCTGGAAGACACTGGAGTTGTGGTACACCATTCCACTATAAAGAGATACTTGTACAGATATGGTCTTCATGGAAGAGTCATCAGAAGAAAACCTCTTCTACATTCTCACCACAAAAATCAGCGTTTGAAGTTTGAACGTATGAACGTATAGACAAGCCTGATGCATTATGGAAACCCGTTTTGTGGACCGATGAAGTTAAAATAGAACTTTTTGGCCGGAATGAGCAAAGGTACATTTGGAGAAGAAAGTGCACAGAATTTAATGAAAAGAACCTCTGTCCAACTGTTAAGCATGGGGGGGATCAATCATGCTTTGGGGTTGTATTGCAGCCAGTGGCACAGGGAACATTTCACAAGTAGAAGGAAAAATGGATTCAATAAAATTTCAGCAAATTTTGGACGCTAACTTGATGCCATCTGTGAAAAGCTGAAGTTAAAGAGAGGATGGCTTCTACAAATGGATAATGATCCACAATAATGGGGTGTTCATATTCATAGAGGCAACATAGAATGATTTGACAATTGTTCTTCCAGAGACAAAGTGTTGCTAAATAGCATCAGTTAAATGCAGCAGTGCATCACATCAGCGGCTTGCATCAGTGTCTATGTGTTGCGTGTTATCTCAAGTGTAAATCTCGTGAAGATCAACTGGAAGCAACCTACAGCCCAAATAGGGCAGCACAATTAATCAAAATTTCATCACGTTCACAATTTTGGTCTCCCACGATCAAATTTGCTTAATTAAGCAATATTTTAAATGCGTCATTTTGTTAATAGAATGCTCCAAGTTTTTTTGCAAAGCCCATCTACCGCTCCGTAAACAACTGTGATCATGAGCCAGTCAGCCCTGCCCTCACGGTATGAAGGTAAATATGGTGCAAAATGTGAGAGCGCATAGATGCGATGTGAGCACTTGTAGAATATGATTTGAGAGGTTGTAAAAAAAAAAAAATCTGTGCTCGTTTTTTTTTTTTTCTTTTCCAGTACAACCACAACTCAGTGATTACAACCTCTCCAATCTGTCGTTGCAATGTGCTCTCTCGCATCACACAGCGGCGAGTCTGCGCCCTTGACTTTTGCAACACTTCTTGCGATACATTTTGTGCAAAACTAATTTGTAGCTACCTGTGGACTTAGTCTGTGGAGCTCTGAGCCAACAGAACGGCCGGGGACAGCAGGGTTTCTATCGCCAGATGAGGGACAACTCGTTTATTTTATTTATTTACTGGTTTTTACTTGTTTATGTAGCATGAAAGCTAGCGTTAGCTAACTAGCAGCCCGCCCACTTCTAAATACTGTAAATACCTTTTAATTATCTAAACTTTTTTAACAGTCAAACTGAAACACTGCAAGCTCCAGGTCCTGCAGCCGCGGACGGACTGACATCAGTGGGGCTCGGCCAGCGTGAACATTGCTAGAAAGCCCCGCTGCCGACCTCGACCTGATCTGATAGGGAGCTCCAGCGGGACACAGAGAGCTCCAGACCTGGTAGCAACGGCACAACCCCCCTGAAGCCCACCGCCAGTGTTGGTGGAATAGCAAGCTAACGTTAGCAAAATGTTGCGTTTACTAGTAAACTGGTAAACCTTGTGACCGAACGTGATTACAATATTGATCAAAATAATCGTGATTATCATTATGGTCATAATCGTGCAGGCCAAAGATGTCTCCCCCTCTCTCGGTCTATCTCTCTTCACTGCCAGCCCCCTTCCTATTTCTCAATCATGATAATCATCTGGTGAAGTGTGAGCAGTGCTCACTTGTCTTAAATACTGATATGGTAATGTAATTAGAGAGGAGTCATTTTATTAGCCAGTAATTGGTATAGCGTTGCTTTAAAGCTGCTCCATGACCAATGGGATTTGGGGATGGAAAAGCAGAGAGAGAGAAGAAAAAAAGATTTCACTGACAATTCCTGAGGCCTTTGGGAAATGGTGCCTTATCTTAACTTAGTCTCAGCAACACTGACGAAGTTTTGGAATTTTTGTCTGGAAGTTGAGAAACTTCTACCACTCAGGTTGTTGTTTGTTTATATATAATAATTCAACACAAACTATGTTGATGGTGAGGTAACTATATTCTCCCCCCAGCCTCATTCCCCATAATAATACTTTATTATAACCTAATATTCTTCTCCTCACCAGCCCACCTGTATAAGTGCTATGCCCTGAGGGAGAGCTGTGGGATGTGTCTGAAGGCAAACCCCAGGTTTGAATGTGGCTGGTGCGTACAAGAGAAGAAATGCTCCTTGAGGCTGGAGTGTACTCCACCAGAGAACACTTGGATGCATGCCACCACAGGAAACAGCCGCTGTGCACACCCCAAGATCACCAAGGTAAGCCGTCATAGTAATGGCACATGCTCACACCATATAGCAGCTCAGTGTGCGCCTGAAGCTCAGCAGGGTAACACATTCCTAACTGCACAAATATAACTTGCATGTGCATACTTGCATCTCTTTGAGTGCAAGTGTTGTTCATGCAACAACATACACCCTAAAGCAGTTAGTGTACAACAAACAAATTAAACTTTACAAAGATACATTACCATTTTTAGCCACAATATAAATATATGGTAAAAATAAATACAGTTTAAATATACAGTATATATACACGTGTCAGCTCACTACATAAAGTAAAACCTCATGAAGTTTATCTTTTTTTTGTCAAACGTTCCAACTGATGCCATTACAACAAACATTAACACCCCAAGGTCTGTGAGGCCAGCGACCAGCCCACTGTAAAATCAACATTGCATGGAGCTGCTAAAGCCAAGTTAAAGAAAACCTCTTTTTTTTACCATTGCTAAAGTTAAAGCAGACACTTCAGCTTCTATGTGGTGTGCGTTGCCCAGCAACTTGACCTCCTAAACAAGAAACAAGTCAGGGCTTTTTCAGGGCAGGGGCCAGAAGGGAACGGGGTTCAAGTTCAATATGCCCTTTGTAACAGGGTTGTGATTACCTCTTTTTTGGCAAACTTTGAAAATAAAGACATGCCTGTTGGTGCAAATCACAGGATTGCCAAAGTCAGCTCATTAGTAAAAGTAAGTTTTCCAAAAGAAGAGATTAGACATTCCTACCTGTGCTGCATCATTGTTTGGCTTCAGCGAGTGAAGGGGACGTCATAGGCTTTGGGAGGCTGCAGGGAGGATAGACAACTTAGAAGCCATCATCATGACTGCAACCCCAACACAGATGGACCAGCCAGGAGGAGGCAGTTCACACACACCAAGACTGAACACAGTGACATGATTAGAGATGATAGCGCTACACACAGAGGCAGAGAGTGTGGTTGTCTGGAGTGTGTGTGCGCAGGAGGGTGACAAAGAAACAGAACGTGGAAGTGTGCTAATTGTGTCCCACTATGAGCTCATCTGACAGGCTGGGGGAGGTAAGGCATCTAAACACTATGGCGTACCCATCTGTTGCCACCGGTAACCGTGGCGGTGGTCCTCGTCTGACTGACCTGGGTCACCGTTCCTACAGCTCACCACTGGGACTGACACATACATGTGCACGCTCTCAGAAACACTCATAGCCTTGTTTGAAAGCCATGCACCACTGTGTGAGGCGTGTCTTGGCGTTCAACCCTTTTGCTCGTTCTCATTTGTCCTTCTGCTTTCTTCCCTTCTTTTCCTATTCATCAGTTCTCCTCAAGCTTTTAACACTCCTTGTTTCCCTTTGTATTAAATTTGATCTCTAATAAGACAAATCATCATCTCAGTCAAAACGAGTGCCATTTCTCTTTAAATGAGTGTGAAATATATGTATGGATTATAATGCATGCCATTTCAGTGATGCAGACTTGTACGGCTGGAGCCCTCAGTACATTTATTGTGTGACACGGGTTCGTCTCTCTGAATTCATAATGGAGATATTGGATAATTGGGGCACTGGCACATAGATAAATCTGTTTGCTAATGCTCTCTCTCTCTTCTTGCTCGCTTCAGTTATCTCTTTGAAACAAGCGTACAGAGGCAATTGGGTTTTGTATGAGGGGGGGGGGGTCTGGTATGGAGGAGTAGGAATGTGTGTGTGTGTGTGTGTGTGTGTGTGTGTGTGTGTGCGTGCAGGCATGTGCTCTTGCATGGATATTGAGGGTTAAATCCTGGCCTCAGGGCAAGATGTTGGTGGCAGTCAAAAAGCAGGCATAGAAGAGCTTCAGAACATCAGGAAGAGAAAAGTACTGCAAGTTTGAGAACACGAAAGAGACAAAGAAGAATAGAGGAGGAGAGAAACCATGCAGGAGGTGTTATCACCAAGCCGCTCTGCTGCCAACCTCTCTTCACCACCTTTGACATTTACAGTGTGACATTTAATGCCAATAGAACATACGTAGGCAACAAAGAAAATCTCTCCCTTTTCTTCTGCCATTTCATCTTCAAGTTCTCCCAACGAGCATCACAACCACCACACAAATTGAATATTACCCCACTTGTTCATTTCTTTATTCAGGCTGCTTTGGTGGTTTTAACAGCATACTAGCTGCTGTGTGGCCATTAGCTAGCGGATTAGCCACTAATTTCATTTGGACTGGAGAATGGGTGTTCGACCGGGAAAGAAACGTCACTGGAGAGTGTGACCGCAATCACAGACACACACACACACACACACACTTACAGAGACATACACATACACACGGCTATCCAAAGCTTTCAGAGCGTTGAACCCATTTGGTGTCATTTCCAAGTGTGCTATTGCCCATTCAACGTTGTTCAATAGTGTGCAGTTGGGTACCGTTCCACTAATGACTCTGGCACCTAAATACTGTTCTCTAAACACAGCAATTGATGTTTTAGGATCTAAATGATTTTGTTTTAGACCAAGAATTTGACTGTTAAAGTGCACTGACATTGTGAACTAAGATTATTTAGTTCTTCTTTCACAACAAGAAAACACACAGTTTGTGTGTGTGTGTAAAAGCATCCCCAAACACACACAAGCAGAAAACAACCACAGGCAAACACATTATGAGAAGTCTGGAAGAGAAGTCTGAGATGCCTACATTCAGATGTAAATGTTTAAAATTTTGAAACAAAATAAGCTACAACTTACAATGCATGGCTTGTATGGTGTCCTCAAAATCACACTCACAGACAGACACACACACTCACTGTCTGGCTCTGTCTCCCAGTGTAGTGCAGCAGTGTCCTAGTACTGGCCTTGCATGCTGCCTGGCCCTCCATCATCCATCATCTTCTGTCTGCCTTCTCCTAGGGGACAGGAAGAGCATTACAGCTAGCCCTTAGAAACCAATTAAAGCAACACAGGCCAGACCAGCCCAGCGTGTTTGGGTGTGCGTTTTTAGTGTTCAAGCATGTGGCACACTTTTGTGCTATGTGGGTTTTAGCCTTTTTGCAATTTTTGTATATGAGAAAGTGTTTTTTCTGTTTGTGCGTACTGAAATCAACTTGACTTTGCATGGTATGGTATCAGTGTGCCTTTGTCCAGTTTAACAGCTTGTGTACTTGCTAAAGGCAAATTATATTTCCCTCATGTATTGTAAAGCTGCAATATTGGCCTTTGCCAGATCTCTTTACCTCTATTTTCTTGTCACTTTCTTTTCTTCCTTGTATCCTCTGTCCCTCCCTCCCCTTCCCACTTTCAACCATTTTTTTCCCCTTTCAACCCCTAGATCCTTTTCACTTTTCTTCATTACCTTATTACACTTCACATGTCTAAATTGAGCTTAAATACTTTTTTCAATGATCTTACCATCTAAACATGCTCTCAAAGTTCAGCACCAGTAATATAATTGGCCCTGTGGGATTTCGACTTCAGTTTTGTTCTATATGTTTGTAAGACATCTTCAGTCATATAATGTTTTCACATAGTAACATTTCCCTGTTTTATCCCTGTCATGTGTGTGACTTTTCATTTTTGAGAGTCTTTTACCTCTCAGATAAACTTCAGAAACCTTACGCCATGTTCACATCATCTCTCTCTGCGTCTTCTGCTTCCCCCCTTCCTCCTTCTTTTCCTATATCTAGCAGATGCTATCTGTGCACTGCTGCTCAGCCGACCACAATAGTCCTCACACAAAGCCTCCGACACAACGGGACAAGTCAGAGACGAAGAGGAAAAAAAGGGAATTTGAATGGGTGTGGAGCGGCGCGACAGTGAGCAGAGAATAGAGCGAGTGTTTATCATGAGGGGCTTTTTGTTTGCGTTGTTTAGTTGTGGATGTAACAACTTGTGTGTTTTGATAAGCCAGTGCATATAGAGAAAAAGAGATTTGATTACCATATCTGAAGATTCTGACTGGGGCACTACAATGCGCCACTCACTCTTTTGTCTCCAGCTAAAATATATGCATATTCAGGCACATTGAGAGAGAGACAGAGTGAATTAAAAAGACACAAGTCCGGAGAGGAAAAGGGAAAGGGTGATGTTCATCAGAAGACTAGCTGGCGTAAGATGAAAAACACTCCTTAATTATATCACTGTGGCATTTCAGTTCTGGCCTGAATGACACTGGGCTTTGTTCCCATTGTGTGTTTCTGTTAGTGGTCTCCTGAACACCTGTGGCTCTTAATAACCCATCCCCATTTCTATAGTGATGTTAGACTGGGGATCATTGTCAGGATACCAGGTGGAGAAAAAGAGTTGTAGAGTGCAGGTTGAGAGAGTGGATCTAATTAATATTTGAGAAAGTAGATAGACTCAAAAAAATAGTTTGATATTGTTTCAATATGTTTGCTGTCTTCCCTTGTGGTAGAAAAGAAGATTGATAACTTATTCTCTGATGTCTGTGCGGTAAACATTAGGTTGAATTAGTCATGTTTACACCCATGCCAGGTTAACCAGCTCCTTGCCTCTTTATATTACCTGTATAGACATAGTGGCATCGAACGTTTCATGTAACAGCAAGAAACCAAAATAACATATTTCCTCAAATGTCGTTTTTTCTTTAACAAGTTTTAAATCTCATCTATTTTAATTCTAATCTAATTTAAAAGTTAAAACTAACAGCAGAATGTTTCGCCAACATCAATTAATTTCACTGTTTTATTTTTATTTTTTCTGCTGCCAGTGGATTTTCCAACTGCTGTGTGCTATATGTCTCCTATTGTATTAGCTACACAAAACAGAAAATCATCGGTGGATGCATGTTCGAATGCAGTTCAAGAGGGGCTTCCCACTTATAGGGGAAATGTCGGACTGTTGGGAGCTCAATCGGTGATCATCCTCCCTTTATGTGGCTCAGGGGTAGGCTGGTTGCCTGCCAATGTCAAGGGTGGTGGTTCGATCCCTGGCCCTGCAGTTCCATGTTGAAGTGTCCTTGGGCAAGACACTGAACCTTGAGTTGCCCCAGATGCTATGTAAATGCACTTTATAAGAACAGTCCATTTACATTTCTGGCGAGCCAGGACAAAGTGTGCCCTTACCCACAGCCCCAATCCACAACACCCAACTTCCAGCGTCTCATCCCCTTCATCCTCCTCCCACCCCACTGTGACAAATGACCCCACCCTACCAGATTCTAATCCAATTAGCTTTAGCCCTAATTATGGTAGTATTGACTGATTACCAAAGGGGCTATTGTCTGCGTCGTGGGCTGGATGAATGGGACTGTGATTAGCAACTTGGCTAGCCTCGGGTAGCCATTAGCACCTCCGCACACCTTTTGCAGACCTCTAGTGAAAAGACAGGGAACAAAGGTCGCTGTGCGCTGTAATTGTGTTCAGTAGATTAATCGTCACAACGTTAAATGAGAGATGTAAGTGAAGGCTTGATGGGTGGGTCCAGGTTAAGTGTGCGAGTTGGCAGCTTGAGTTAATGGATTCAAGGTCATTTTTCATCTCACTTAATGAGGTAGCAAGTATTTGGTTCATTGAGAATGGGAGATGACAATAATGACTCAAGTAAACTCAAGTCATTCATGCTGACATACAATATTTCTTCATTGATGTACTGCTTTGGGTAAAAATTGATTGTCCAATTTGTTGTTGTGGCTAACATATGTCTTGTCTAATTTGTTCTTCCAACCAGTTGTCTCCAGAGACGGGGCCCAGGCAGGGAGGAACTATGCTGACCATCACTGGTGAGAATCTGGGTCTGCAGTTCAAAGACATCCAGAATGGAGTCCGCATCGGAAAGGTGGCCTGCAACCCTCAGGAGGACCAATACATCAGTGCCGAGCAGTATGTTGACACTACCTCTGTCTTCATCTCTTCACTCCCACAATTCCCTCTCTGGCACCTTCTTTCTGAGACTCTTCACTCCTGTGCTGTCTGTGTCCAACACTGCAACTTTCTCACATGCCTCTGTTTCAGTAAAAACTCCATTAGTTAAACACCATTTACCTATTGCAAACCGGCTCCTGCTGTGTTTGGTACTGTTATTCTTACTACAAGTGCAGTCATTGTAAATTTGTTTACGTGGAACAACTTATATCACTAATAATCATAATAACAGCTCAGTTAGAATTTAATTACCTCCATGTAACCATCTTCATCACAGTTAATTTGACCTATGCTTAAAGGAATGTTGTGACATTTGAAGTGGGTGGTCCATACTGTATCTTCTAAAAAGTCTTCCACAGATAAAAGTGTGTCATGTGATGCTCCCACTGATTAAGTTATGTTTACTGCTTTCTGGGAATTTCTGAATCATGTCGGGTGTCTCGGGTGGAACTTAACTCCCATTTAATAACTGAACTACTATATTCAGAAAAAAAGTATTACCTGTGCAACAGCAGTAAACAATCATCGTTCATCGATTTCTCTTGAGTTCTAGGTTCAGTCAATTGGAAATGACAAAGAGTTCCCTTTGTTTCAACTGTAAACAGGTCGCCTCATTGCTTTAGTAATATCATGGGTATCGATAATTTGATTTTATTCAGAATGGGGAAAAAAAAGACTCTTAACAACAGCCTGTGTGATGCTGGCACTGCACTATTATAGCTATGCAGAAAGCTCTGTGCCTTTAGTGAAGCTACACGAGTCACACTTTCTGTTTTATGTTAAATTCATCTGGTAGCAGAGAAAATACAATTTAGGATGAGGAAAAATTGGGGATGCTTGTCACAGCTGGAGGTGTCCTCAATATTCTATTTGTGACAATATAGCTGTCATTTGTACACAAATGCTCCATTTGCTGAGTTCGGCAGCACAGTCCCAGCTGATTTAGTTTTCTCTTTGCCCCCTTACTAAGAAGGAAACTAAGAAATATGACTTTGATGATTTGACAGCCAGGACAACAGAATGTTGTGCAGCTCTCGCCAGCCATGACAGCTTTCCCCAGAATGGGTTTAGAAATATGGTAGTGACATGTCAGCCTTGATTTATAATTTACAACCTTGTTGTATTGAGACAGAACATACCATTCGCCCTGTAGCCGCGGAGTAATAGGTGGGTCTGTGTTGTAACTTCACCAAATGTTCATTTTGTCCTAGCTGTTACATCCTAAACCACCTATGTGTCTGCACTTAACCCTGTCAACCCAGTACCGCTGCATTGGCCTGTTGCCATGGCACTCGCAGGAGGAGGAGGGCGCGGCTGGCAGTGAGGCTGTCACGCTAATTAAAAGTGATGTTAGCCATACGGTGCCATTAGTGGCCTGGTCGCTCTCGTCATTCCCGTGACCCTAACTGATCTGTAGCACAGGAGACAGGACAGGGTTACAGGACTGACAGCACGGGTCAAAGGTCAGCTGGAGCAGAGAGGGGAGAGAAGGAGTTGTGCTGACTGTTAGGCAAAATGTAGACACATATGTTCTCGCTCTGGCTGCCTTTTTCTCTCTGCCAGCGCTTGTACTTCATATACAGCTTTGCACCGTTCCTGTTTATGTGGATGGAGGGAAATAAAATTGCAAGAACATGCAGCACTTCTTGGTTCTTTTTGCATTAGTAGGCTTGTCATTCACCTCACTCATTAAATATGTACTAGATGGATTTAATTCCACATTGAGAAAAGTAAATTATTGCCAGTAGTGAGGAGAAACAGAACCTGGGATAACCTTTTTGTTATTCCCTTATTAGTAGTTTCCGTGTGAGAATTTGACATGTTTAATTTTTCACCATCACTTTCCACCTCAGGTATTTAATTGAGGGAGGTATAATTTACCTGTGATGTTGTCATCTTTACAAATGCACCATGAACTTTCCGTCTTTCTCACCACGTAGTAACAGCTCAATGTAGCCACCTGTCATCTGTGCAGTAATGAGGTAAGTGAAGCTGCAGTTTCTAACTGAGAACTGTCCAGTATTTCAATCATGGTTCCTGTCATAGTGGGAGACCTGGGAATAAATGAAAGGGAAAATAAAAACAATGGAAACACACAGCATTGAAATGTGAAATTCATTGTCGCCACAGTTGCCATGGCCACCTGCAGGGATGATGGAAGCAGGAGAGTTAATAACTCATCTCAGGGAGGGAGGGATACAGAGGAGATGTGTAGGATATGGGCTTGTTCAATTAATCAGGCTCTCCCACTTTAATTCTCTCTCTCTTTCTCTGCCTTCCTCTCTCCTCTGCCTCCTCGCCTTTTCTCTCTGTCTCATTCGTTCACTCTGGCTAATTAACAGTCAAGTGTGTCTCCAGTGCGTGAAACATGAATTAAGTGTAGCGTATGTGTATGTGTTCTCCCGCGTGGGCTACATTGCCACTCCTTCCCTCATTCAATCATTTCTCCAGAGGATTTTCATTTGTCCAGCCAGCACCCAGGGCCAAGTATAAGGCTTATAGTTCTACAGTAAACACTAATACAGATACACACACATACATACACACACAATACTCCGCCCTGCCTTAGCACTGCAGATTTTCACTATTAGAACATTTGGTCTGCTTTTTCTAATATTATGAATGAGACTTTAGAAATGGTTTATTCTCTACTATTAGATTTTTTTTCTGACTTGGAGATAAAAAAAGCAGAAAAATGTTATACTGTCATCTGTTTTGCACTTTTGTCTCTCCTTCACTTGGTCCTTATTCAGCCAAGTGTCTTTTTATCTGAATTGTCTGTCTCTTTATTAAGCAAACATTGAAGAAAACCTTGACATTCATGCATTTTTTTTGGGAGCAGTAATAATGGAACTTATTTCCCCGCCCATGTGTTTCCCTTTTTCAGGATTGTGTGTGCCGGCTAAATGATGCAACAGGTTACAGGGTGCAGGAGGCTCAGGTAGAAGTGTGTGTTAGGGATTGCATTCACCCCGACTACAAAGCAGTCTCCACCAAGGCCTTCTCCTTTGTGGTAAGTGTGTGTGTTGGAAGAGCATAGCTGAATAAAATTACAGCTAAGACAAAGTTTTTTTTTGAGTTTTTCATACTGTATTTGACATCTTTGTTGAAGCCCAGCAGCAATGATTTATCAACCTGTCCTTTTCCTGTGTCCCTCCTTAGTCTCCATACTTTAACCGTGTCATTCCTTCTACTGGGCCGCTATCTGGAGGAACAAAGATCACCATTGAAGGAAGTCATCTCAATGCAGGCAGTGCAGTATCTGTGAAGATAGGACTTCACCCCTGCCACTTTGAGAGGTGAACAAAGTTCTACTTATTCAATAAATCTATGATCATACCTGAGGCTGATTTCACTGAAAAAATGGACCATTTAAACTTCCATTGTGCTGTTCTGGAGGATGGAACTGTGTTGATAAAAAGCTCTCCAAACGGTTGTGAACAATGTGAATGCAGCGAAACAGCGTAAATATGTAAAAGAAAAAAAAAAGAAAGAAAAAAGGTCATTTTGACTCTGAAGTTTTTTTTCACTAATGCTCCACTGTAAACAATTTCCATTCATAATGATTTACCCACCCTCTTTTACTTCTGCCTTCTGCCATCCTTTACAGTTCTTCCGTGTTTTGATAATTATAGTTATTTCCTGTTTTCTTTTCAACACATTTTTTCCTAGTGGCCTTTGATTTGAAGAATGTCTGAAAAATTGTGCCATCAACAGGATGACCTGCAATACTGTAATTCACAGCAATTGTGAGAATGACAGCCTTTCTTGATGATATCATTGTTCAGTTGGGCTATAAATTACTTAAGTACATGGCCCCTTTTGTCAGAGATATAATTTGGAAGAAATGATATGGCGTTGCTGGTAATTGGTAACTCACATTTTTCCTGCTTTAAACTTATGTTTAAATACAATTTCTTTTCTTCTGTTTTTTTGTTTTAGTTTTTAAAATAATGTGCCACTGTTATCTTCCGTTGTCACTCACTCTGCAAGAGATTGCGCCAGGGTTTAAAGAAGAGGAGACAAAGATCCAGTTTGATATGACTCTAATTCCTCCAGCCAAGAACTCTATTGTTTCTGTGAGTCCCTTACTGGAAAAGTGACAGCAAACTGAGCTCTGGACTAAATCCACTCATGTTTGGTGTCTGGCAAATGGCAGAGAAACCTCACAGAAAACATTGTTAAAACAAACAAGCAACTATCTATGTACTAAAATGGAATGTTCAGGCAAAATCTTTGCTAAAGAAGTTGACTAATTTGTAACGGAGAACATGATTACACTCCTCTTATACATTTTTCCATTGTCACTGAGGCCTTATTTTTTTATGTTTCTTTCTTTTTTGTATTGCTTTTATAGCAAATTCCCTATATCACTGTAGTTTTTGTTATAGTGGTTCTTTCAGGCAACAAGTGACTAATGAGCTTGGACCTATCAGTTCCTTTTGTATCATATCAAAAGAAAAAGTAAAGGCCAATTTAAAGCACTGTAGCACTTCCCGAGAAAAGTGAGCATAATAGTCTTGGCCTTTCATTCACTGAGCAGCAATAACCTTTATGGTCAAAGTAATGAACTAGTTGAGTCCATCTCTTTAATGTGTCTTGGTATTCAGTGGGGCCTCTGCTTTAGTCAAAACCTATTTACCCCAAGTCACTCATCCTGTTATCTCCCTCTGCAACCCCATTTCTTTCCCTTTTTTGTGTCCTCTCTTGGCTTTCTTTTGTGTGGCCACAACCTTGTCAAAAATACGTGCGTGGCACCACAGTTGCTCTCTGCAGCGACAGTGTTATGGAATTGGTTGTCATGGAAACACAGCACTAGTGGAATGTGGAAAACCATTTTAATTTTTGCCCTCTTCTGTCCCTTCTCAGTCTGAGAAGGGTCTGAGCTGTTGAAATTGCCTACTGGGAGACAGTAGGCATGTATCTGACAAAGACATGCAATTGCCCTGTTTTTTGCTTTCGCTCAGTATCCAAACCCAACTCCACTCTACCACAAGCCGCCGGGATAGAGCTGCAAAAATGGGTTTTCATTCTTTCATCTTATCCATCATCTTCCGTCTTTCTGTGGATTTCACTTTCACAGCAGATACAGGGGAAGGATTTGTGTAAGAATCAGCGTGTTCTACTTATGTTCAAAATTTCACACTGCGCCGCTTGGCAACGTGCCTGCACAATACATACACACTCATTTACTCACGCTTGCAGTGCACTGTAGGATGTTAGCAGACGACGAGTGACACAAAACACATACTGACACAATGTTAATCTTCTACCTATGAACTTTGTTTATATGCAAATTCAGACTTCCAAACAATCAAAGCGCACCTGCTCAACACACTGATTTCTCACATACTGTACGTAGATGCGCACACACACATGCTGTCTCACAGGTAGCCATCCTCCCACCGCTTGGGCCAGCAGTGTCTCCCACTGACAGGGGGAGGGGACAGTGGAACAAGCCACTGGAGTGGAGCACAAAGTTTCTGGCAGCGGCACAACGTTTCCCAGCAGGTCACAGCTTTCTGCCTGTCTGCTAGGGAGGGAGTTACATCACACAGAGAGACGACCAGCCTGATCTGCCAGTTCAGATATTTCAGCCAAAAAAAGCGCGGGGGGTAGGGAGAGACAGACAGAGTGAGTGAAAGAGAGCTTTGAAGTACAGCATTTTGTGATTCTCACTTATGAAACCACGGGTGGACAGACTGAAAGATGTTGGCCTTATGCATAAGCAATTGTGTGTGTGTGTGTGTGTGTGTGTGTGTGTGTGTTCAATTTTATTGTCATATGCACCTTAGTACAGAGTAACACAGCAATGAAATGCAATATGCCTTTTTGCACTCCCTCAACGCTAGTCAATAGTAACAGTTAAAATAACAACAACAACATAAATAGCATTTAAACTTAAAACCGTAACCTTATTACCTAGGGGTAAAAACTATCCTTATAACGTGATGTGCCCGTTGGGATGCTCTGCAAACGTTTCCCTGATGGAAGGTGGGAGAAGAGGTTTTGTGCAGGATGACTTGAATCCCGCATAATAACTAGTGCCTTCTTAGTACTGCGTTTCCAGTAAATATGTTGCAGCGGTTCAAGTGGAACAGCGATAATTTTAGATGCAGTTTTGACCACCTTTGTCAGAAGATTAAGGTCATTTGAAGTAGCCCTACCAAACCACACTACAATGTTACCTGTCAATAAACTCTCAATTGTACAACGATAAAAGTTCTGTAGAATATTAAGGGACATACCATATTTATTAAGACACCTCAAAAAATATAGCCTCTGATGTGCCTTCTTAATGGCACACCTGATATGAAGCGACCATGTGAGGGAGTCTGAAAGTGTGTGTGTGTGTGTGTGTGTGTGTGTGTGCACCTTTTTGTCGCATCTGATAAATAATTTATGACTTATTTAAGGGATGAAGTAGGATTTTCTTTCCTATGCTGCACTCACTTCAGTTTTTATTCTGTGTGTCTGTCTAATAGCCTGTCAGAGAGTCAGCTCCCAAATACTCAGAATTCTTTTCAAGACCTTGTGGTATTGTTAGGTAGAACACACAGTCCACTTTAAGAGAGACCGTTAGAATCCTTTGTATGTAAAATCTGTCTTTCTCTTTCTCTCCCCCCCCTCCCTTACTCCCTTCATCTCCATCTTCATCTTCTTTCATCATCTTTCAGGAGGAGCAACAAGGAGATAGTTTGTGTCACCCCGGCTGGACAAACCCCTGGCACCACCCCAGTCATGGTGGACATAAACTCTGCGGAGCTGAGGAACCCAGAGGTCAAGTTCAACTACTCGGACGATCCCACCATTCTCAAGATCGAGCCCGACTGGAGTATCGCCAGGTGAGGACCCAATCCCCGCCTTTCCCTCAGCTAGTCTTGGATCAGCAAAGATGAACCTTTTGTATAAACGTGGAGAATTTTCTGTGTGGCGTACAAGGTTACAGCTGTCTCAAAACTGAGACTGCCTGATTGATTGATACATTTTCCAATATTGCATACATCGTACATGCCAACCATGAAAGTAACACACACTGAATAATTCAGAAGAAAGGTTTGAAGACTAGGCACTATTGCCATGAATTTATGTATTTTTGATGTCCTGCTGCACCATATAACTAATTCTATCAGCTTTCGTTGTATAATGTCATATGATTATTTCATTATCTATAATTCACTCTAACACAGTGTTTGATCTACAATTCTGCTTGATGCACATATATGGGACATATACAAATGCATCAATACATTATTAATCTCTGGCTGTGTTTGGGATATACATTAATAGGAGCATAGCCAACTTAACAAAATATGAACTCTCTGTATGTGATGAATGTAATATTCTGCTAGCATACTCCCTGGCTAAAAAAAACTAAACATTCTTCTCCATTTTCACCCCGGTTTGCTTTTCAAAGGCGTATTATTTATTCTGTTTATCTTTATGTTTCAAAGTAGAAAAAACTTTGAGAGTAGTAACAGCAGTAAAGGAGGCTCCTGAAGCAGTGCAGTGCTACAGTTGATGAGCTGCAGCAGAGATGTATCTGTAAATAATACTTGACTTATTGAAATGAGACTACATAGCCACAGGAAGATTTCCTGTGCGAACACAAGCTGTGTTGTGGAGGCAAAAAAAATAGAAGCTTGGAGCTTCCAAGTGCTAATGGGCTCACCAGCATGACCTAGAAACTCCTCTACTCATCAGCTCACAGATGAAGCCAGCACATACACACAAACACACAGTGTTGACTGTCTCATTTACTTCAAAAGTATAAATCCAGGAAAATGTCTAACTTTATTTCCTGAGTTTTTTGCAGTGTGTTTTTTTCTGTTTCATTTACTTGAAATTCTCAAAGACAAGCAGGCATTTAAATAATGAACTAGAAATAAAAAATAAAAATAGCTATGGATGTTGTCCATATGATAAGTAAAGGCCTATATTAAAAGCCTTTCAGGAAAGGGGGAAGGGGGTCATATATTTTTTTCATTAAAGCCACTCTGGCTTGTGTATAGTTTTATTTTTTTTATTACAAGTTTGGCTCAACACATTTGGCTAGACACATGGTCTGTTCAGACAGTGTTACAATCCACTTCTGCATCATTGCAGGGGGTTGAGGTGAAAATGGGAGCCGCATTAAAACTCTGCAGGGAGACACTCGTGCAATAGAGGTGTTAGCGGATGAAAAGTCTTTTAGAATGGGATGAAAAAATGTTAAGGGGAAGGCAAGGGAAACAAAAGTGTTGGCTCCAGCCTTGGGGGGAAATGACCTTGGCACTCGGCTTGTGTTTGATGTTTCACTCGGTGCTCCCATAAGAGGAGGTGCATGGTTCTCCAGGCCAATCACGTTTTTATTTACCAAGCTATTTTGTTGCTGCGTCCCCTTTAGTGACCCTTTTGCAAGGGGGGTGGGGGTTTCAAACAGCGCTGAGCCTCTCTTGTCCAAAACACAAATCTGACATGACTCAGACTGGTTCCCCTCCTTTCAGGTAGAGGCTTTCATGCTAACAACACGGACACATGGCACTGTGGAGAATGCATGACGCTCCACCTTGTTTACACAGTGTAATACAGTGCACTCCGCTTACTATTCAAGTGTACACTGTATGTGTGGATAAGATTTTTATCTTCTACCCCTGTTGACTGTACCCCTGAGCTCTATATACCTGCTATTCCACCAACAAATGCGTAACTGTATGTGCATCTCCTAAATACCTTTGTCTGCTCACTTTTCACACAAGATAATTCACAACTTCAACATCTGTCGGCCTCCCTTAAAGGAGAATTCCGGTCGATTCCAACACGTAGCTCTGTTTGTAAATTTGGAGTGCTGTTAGTAGAGAGAAAAACACGGGAACTGAACAGAGCTGAATTAGCATAACTTTCACGCATTTCTTTCACATCTACAGCAGTCAGATTCACTGTTCACTCGGAAGGAATCACTGCACATGGGTTAACATGTTAAGAGGCTAAAAACACGTTTAAAACTTGTCCTGTTTAAGCCTGTTGGGAGCTAACTCTAGCATGACAATAACATGGTGTAGGCAGCACCAATTGTTTTCGTTTTTTCTCTACTGACAGCACTCCAAATTTACAAACAACAGAGCTACGTGTTGTAATCGGCCGGAATTCTCCTTTAAGCCTCTTGTCCTGCTAGCTCCTAGGCCGCTTTCACCTTAAGGCCTGGGACTGGCCTCACCTCGCTCCAATCGGCCTCTGAAAACGCAGCCAACTCTCTGCATTTGGAAGTTTTGTCTTGTGTACCATGAGTCTATGCATTTACATTTTAGGGTGCACTAGTTCCACCATGGAATGAATCTAATGTTAAGTTGAGTAGATCACAAGTCCTCTGTCATTGCTCGGAGAGAGCAGAGATTGCTTTACAGCAATTTAACAATTATACAGGGTATGCTGTTTTTGTTGGTGTATCATTGCCTGTGTGAAATCTAGTCATATACAGTAGCAGCTAGTGTGTCATTTGCTTTTTTTTGTTCATTGGTGCCAGTGGTGACTCACGCTGGCACTAGGCTTCAAGCCGCGTCTTACCCAACTCCACTTTTAGGTTGTATGCTAACTTATTTAGCTGCTGTCAGAACGCCTCACATCAGATAAAGTTCAGCCTCTTAGGCCAGCAGAGGCTGTGGAGAAGGCAGTGTGGGGGAATAGGACTCTCACCCATATTATCCATGTCTCCGCTGGTCAGCGTCACATACAGTAGATCTGAATAGGTCACAGGTGTAAAGGTTACAAAACATGTCAGATCTCTGACAGCGGTGCAGTTGCTGAGTGTATCTCAGATTGAAAAATATGGCAGTGTAAGTTTAATACACTTTGAAAAAAATCTCTCCTGGTTATGGAGAGGTGCTGGGAGATGCCAGAAGCTTTGGGTCTCAGGAGTAATACTACATATTCGCTTATTCTTCCCTCCAGCTTCCATGTCGGTTTAAAGAAGCTTTTAACATTCATGCTAGGGCTTTAGCGTTGCTATGATTACCTGAAAAGGGGATTCCATGAATAAGCAGGCGAAAGGCTACTGCAGGAGCAAGCATTAATGGTAAATCGCCAACTGGAGGGCCCTCTTGGCTCCGACAGAGAACAGATTTATTAACATTTATCTCTACTGAATACCAGCGGCCTGCTGAATAGTGTATGCACGTGGACCATGCAAGACAAAGTACAGAAGGAGATACATGAATGTCTGACACAAAAGTGCAAATAGAATTGTTTTTATTTTCCCAGTAACATTGTATAATTGTGTTTGTCCTTATGTTCTCTACAATGAGTCTTGTTTACTCTTTTTGTAGTGGAGGAACCATGTTGACCATCACTGGAACCAATCTGGCTACCATCAAGGAGCCCAAAATGAGAGCCAAGTATGGAGCTGCCAAGTCAGAAAATGTAAGTGGTCAGATCCTGACACCCGCACACAGTTTTTATTGACAAAACAAAAAAAGCAGTGACTTGCAGGTGTCTGTCTGTCTCTGTCTGTCTGTCTGTCTGTCTGTGTCTCTCTCTCTCTCTCTCTCTCTCTCTCTCTCTCTCTCTCTGACTTTCTGCTACTTCCTTCTATGTGGAATAACTTATTTTCAGATGATACACACACCCCTGGGACTAAGACACAGACACACAGACGCACACACCTGACCCGTCGGTCAACCAGCCAAGGGCCCATTTTCTGTTTGTTTTTGATGTTGAATTTCCTTTTAGCAGTTTAACCTTTGAAATGTCAACCAGCAATAAAGTGGCTCTGGCAAATCCCCCTCTCTTCACCTAGCACCATGGGGCTTAGCTAACCTTTCTCCTGCTCTTATCAGAAAGTAAAAATATACCCTTCTTCTGTCCCACTCTGCAGTCATTTTTGATTTAGCCTGGTTATTGTTTCTGTTGACCTATAAACACACTTGTGTTCTCTGTCTTTGTGATTGTACACATCCTTTGTGTGTTAGTATGTGACATATAGAACATAATGTAAGGCTATATTAATGCTTTGAAACTGCTGTGTTATTGTTAATAGTTACTGGCTGACCTCTCCTGTTTTTATTTGAGTCATTACAGTCAAATTTGTTCATTGTGACTGATTTAAGCGTCAAACCCCACAGGGAATTTTCAGATGATATCAACAATGATTAAAACACTGATGTTATTAAGCCAACCTCTTCCTCATTATGTCATTACGGAGAGATTTAATCACTCATATCACATAACCCCTGGTTTAGCCATCATATATATTGTTGATTATGTATAAATTAACTTAGTTGATCTTTTGAGTAATCGTTTAACCCATGTCGTCTTCTCTAGAACTGCACAGTTGTCAACAACACTGTGATGGTGTGTCTGGCGCCCTCTGTGGCCGGATCTGAAAAGGCTTTTCAGAGTCGGGCAGCAGTCCTGATGAGATGGGCTTTGTCATGGATGACGTGCGCTCTGTGCTGGTGGTAAACGAGACCTTCAGCTACCACCCGGACCCCGTGTTCGAACCTCTGAGCCCCTCGGGCATGCTGGAGCTGAAGCCCAGTTCACCGCTTATACTCAAGGTAAATTGCCTCTTGCTCTTAGCATTGATCTGTTTTGGCCTTGTCTCTTTCTTGCTTTGCTTTACATCCATCACATCCTTTCTCTTTTAAATCTTAACTTTTTTTCTTTTCAGCTTCCCTTCTAATGTCTTCTACCTCCGTCTCTACCTTTCTCCTCTGTCTGTATTTTCCCATTTATTATTTCTGACTGGTGTTTCTTCCTGTCTCCTTTCTTGCATCACCTATAGGCATAGGTGGCAAAAAGGGTTCTTATGTTGGAGGGAATGATGTCGGGATGGAGTTTTTGGTGGTTTTGCATCAAAGCTTTTTTCGAAGGTTACTCTGTAACGTCTGGAAGAAATATCTTAAAACACACTGGGAATCCAGGACAAAAGAAGGCTAGAGCACTCAGTTGACACACTAGAAGAGCAGTAATAGCAGATAGTAGTGTTCCAGTAATGTTGAGTATTGTCAGCAACATTAAAAGCTCAATCTCACAAATAGTTATTTTAGAAAATGCTGCAGCGACCTCCTAGTCAGCATCCAACACAACTGATAAGAGGCTGACAGGCATTTGAAATGATTTGCTCCAAACATTCCTGCAAAGAGACGTTACTCTCTCCTTCCTCTCGCTTTGAGAGTTTTCCTTTCAACACAGTTGTCTTTCAGATGCGCCACAACCTTGAAAGATGTTATTTCTTCAGTGAGACCTTTCAAGGGGGAAAAATTGCTATCAAAACCGCCCCCTTAAAATCAGGTGCAAAGGAAAGAAATGTTTATAAAGTGGACCCATGTGTAGCTATGCCACCTGCTCAGATTTTTATCAGATAACTTCTAAAGAGAGACTTCATAGCCATGTTTACTCTTAGCCATAGAGGCAGTACAAATTTGAATCCAGAGTGCATTTCTGCAGGCTTTGCCCCACCCACATACGCTGTATTTTGTCATTTCACCTCTCCCCTTGAACTTCAAAGCCTCAGGAGCGAGAGAGAAAATGATCATGCAATTTCACGGAAAACGAAAGCCTGTTTTCTCTCGGCCAATCAGGGCGGAGTTTTAGAAATGAAGAATCACTCCTTTCTCCCCTGCAACTTTAAATATAATTCTATAATGAAAAGCTCTGTTTGCCCCACCATGCTCCGGGTAAAGAGTTGCAGAAATAAGCAGCACAGAAATGGCATCCTATTAGATAATTGCAAAGAAATTAGACATTCATCGAGGTTTTCCAGCAATTATTTCATCCCACTCCACAAAGCACAGTGAGTTAGGATGAGGAGGGGTAGGTGGAGGTAGCAGAGGAGATGGGAGATTTCTGTAGAATGTATTTATTGTACTTTCCAGGACCCTTACATAACCAACACATTTTTACGGTCTTTGTGCAGCAGCACCAGATCTGGATCAAGTAATCTAATCACTGATTAGATTTAGTACATTAGTACATAGTATACAGTATGTTGTAATTTAGTTACATTTTTAACTCAAGAGCAATGTCATAGACTTGGTAATTTAGTTAGAAAACAACTAGTCAGTTCTGTGCAGTGTTTCCTCCGATATACAGTGCAGAGGCACTGTTGCTATGGCTGCTTGCCGTTAAAAGTACCTTGCACACTAGAGCAATGGCTGAACTATTGACGGACGCCTGTGTGTCAGTAAGAAACAAGTTTTTTTTTTTTTTTTACAACATAAATCACAGTTTATACTATGATTTATTTTCTATTTATGTGGACCACCATAGACTAAAATCTTATGTAAGTAACCAAAGCATGTGTGTCTGTTTCCAGGGCCGTAACTTAATTCCTACAGCCCCAGGAAACTCTAAGCTGAATTACACTGTGCTGATCGGTGAGACGCCCTGCATTCTCACCCTGTCTGAGAGCCAGCTGCTGTGTGAATGGCCCAACCTGACCGGAGAACACAAAGTCACTGTAAGTTAAACTTTAATATTTGTCTATATTACTGTTCGTTGAATGTTTTCCACTGTGTAATGTGTCTTTCTTCTTTATGTTAACTTGATTTGTCACACACAGAGCAAAGCATAGTAACTTGTTATTTCAACACCCTGCTTGATTTGTTTCTTTTCTTTTGCCACCTCTAGAGCATCTGGCTTTCACAGTTCTTTCAGCCACTCAGCCCGTCTTCTTCTATAGTTCCTGTTCACAGTGCTGTTTCCGCTGTGGATTGACAGAAAGAGAGGGGATGTATTTATCCCCCACTTCCTGCCTTTTCATTTATTCATTTTATTCTTTCCTCCCCATCCATCAGACCTAAATTTCTTTAATTACTCTAGATTTCTCTTCCACATTCATATAGCTGCATGTACACAAACACACACATCCCGTCTCTTATAATGCTGTCGGCGTTTTTTTTACTGTATTTATCTCTTAGAAGCTTTTGATCGGTCTCGTTTGGCTGTCATCCACTTTGGGATTTGAACAGTATTGATATTCAAAAGAGACCAAAAAAATGGCTAGTAGGCGTGAGAGGTCTGTGTCTATTTTTAAACCTCCATTTGGTATTTCATAGATGTAAGCCAGTTGAAGATGGAATAAAAGAAAAAAAAGAAGACATTTGACGTTGTTTTTTTTTTTTTAATTTGCGTGTTCACCGCAAGCCAGAACTATTACAATGTGATATGGTTGAAAGTCAGATGGGAGTGTGACTGTTCCCCGTGTGAGCCCCGGGGAACAGATGTTGCCTTTCCAAACTCAGATATAAAGGGTTTGGGGGAGTTTTGGCCAGCACTTGGCTCAACTTGACACAGCTTGGTTTGCCTGTATAAATGCAATGTGGGATTTAGCACTAACACCTTGCATAATGTTTAATCACTATAATTAATTTAAAGTGGTTGTGGACAGGTGTAGCCCTAAAATTGCCATTATGTGGATCTGTAGCTCTTGTAGAAAATGATTTAAAAATGTCCAAATAATGTGTCTGTATGAATGTCAAAGTATAATGTCATGCATTTTACACTGCTCTAATTTTGGTAGCAACATCTAATTTAACCATAAATGAAGATGGTATACAGCTTCAACTTGGAACCCTGCCAACTTCTGTTGTAAACAAGCCTACAGATTTGTTTTAATGTGGTGTCAAGAGAATGTAAGTTTTCTGTTGATGTCGCTCTACCAGGTGCGTGTTGGAGGCTTTGAATACTCACAGGGACCTTGCAGATCTACTCCGACAGCCTGCTCACCCTGCCTGCCATCATTGGTATTGGAGGAGGTGGTGGCTTGCTCCTGCTGGTTATCATTGTGGTGCTGATTGCTTATAAGAGAAAATCACGGGATGCGGACCGCACCCTCAAACGGCTGCAATTGCAGATGGACAACCTGGAGTCCAGGGTGGCCCTTGAGTGCAAGGAAGGTGAGTTTGGACAAAGCCTGACCATAAGAACATGCATCTTTCTCCCTACTTGGTTCTCTCCCCAAATAACTTAGTTTAAATCTCTCCCTCACTGCAGCTTACCTCAAAAGCTGCACAACTCCCATTCAATAGTCCTATCCATTTCTCTCTCTCTCCATTTCTCCCTCCCTCTGCCAACTGTCCCCCTGCTGTTAGGTGTGTGTGCGTGGGTGTGCACGCGCAGTCACATGTCTTTGCGTGTTGGTGTGTTTCCAGAGGAGTACTTTGATCTGAGCCAGCCACCAGATGTTGGTTCTCTACCCCATGAGAACTGCCTGGCTGGCCTCACTACCATCTACACTGAGAGAGGGAGGGAGAGAGAGATGGAGGTTAGATAGATGCTGGGCACAGAGGTGGGAATAGTAAGGAATAGTAAGGAGGGAGGGGTTTGGCAACAACTAAAGCAGGGGCAGAGACACTTACACACCAGTACATTAGCATATATTCATTTGGCAGGAAACAGCATGGATCCAGTGAGAGTCTACTGATCCTGTTACTGGTTTGTCTGGCACGAAAGAGAGAAGCAGATGGGGAGAAAGAAAAGGAGAATACTGATAACCATGATCATTAGAATACATTTTTATTCAAGATCACTTGTTGCACTGCTTTAGTAAACATCAAATAAAAAACGTACTTTTCAAGTACTTTAGTTACTAGTAGGGGTTTCCAAAGATGATCTGCAGGTTTGGTTTATACTGAAAAGGTGCACTGTGCAATACGAACATACAAAAACTATATCTAATAAATATTAGCTCAGACTCCATATTGACAGATAATAAGTATATTTTTTTTCAAATACATTAGGTATTTTAATGTAGCAATGCATTTCAATAACTATGGGGGACACAAAAAATAATGGTCATAGTTAATGCAACAATGGCCAAGATATCCTGATCCCGGGTCAAGTTTCAAAAAGGCCGGATCTTACACTTCCCATGATGCAACTTATCCTTTTTGATTGACCGTCCTTGTGTTGTAAATGTTTCTTGGTTTCAGAGCTCTAAAGTGATGCCCACACCTCCGTTCATCACATTATACATTCTGGTGTTGTGCTCATTGTCTGTTTCGACTAGTTGGAGAAACAGTCAACCACTCAGAGCTTTGTAGGCATGACTAAACATGTCAACATTGTCTTCTGTCACTTGTTAACCACCTTGTGGCATCCATGAAAAAATAAATAAAAAAAGTCTTCAAAAATGGCAACAAGCGTATATAAGATTGACACAGCTGTACACGTAAATTGATTTACAGAAATAATGCTTCAACTATAAACTTTTCAAAGTTATCCCCTAGCAACCACTACCACAGCCTCTGTGTCAACTGAAGATTAAATCGGCTGGAAGGACATATCACTTGATACCGATTGGTCAGAGCAATACATTAGAAAATGTACCCTCTCCCAACGGCTAACACAATGTCAGGCTGAACGAATTAAGTAAAGTGAAATGGCAATGTAGTCTGATTATCTGACAATGGTACTGGTTACTCACACCAAAGGTCAAACAATGATTGACTGGGGTGTGTGGTGGTGAGTCCAGGTGCCCTGACCCTGTCTGCCCCCCACTGTCAGCACTGTCTGGAAGAAGACAACAGGATGAATGAAAGGAGGGGGACGGAGCAAAGAAGATAAATAAGGCCGACAACTTGTAAGAGGACAAAGGGAGGGGAGGAGAGCACTGAAAAAGGATGGATTGGAAGATTATAGGAGAGGGGAAAAACAAGAGGGGAAGCAGATAGTAGTAAAGCAAGAATTTTAAATTTGAGAGAGAATGAAGTTTATATGAGGATAGTGGGAGACAATGCTAGATAATTATTTGGCTGCAAAAGGAGATGGTAAAATAAGAGGACAACAGTGAAAAGAAAGGGAGTGATTCGAATATGTGGGGGAAAGTAATATGGAGGTTGTGTGAACCTCTTTTTTAAATAAAAATAAAGAGAAGAAATAGGGCAGGTTAGAGCTAAAGAGACTGATTAGAGATGCAGACAGAGATGGATGGCGTGAGTGATCCACACAAATGGAAAGATGGAGGGATGTAGCAAAGGAGAGGCAATGATGGGGGAAAGAGAGGTGACCTCTAAGATGTCACTTTGAAGGGAAGAAAGAGGGAGAAAAAGAGAGAGAGGGAAAGGGTGACACAAGCCATCTGTTATTCTGGGCTTTGGTTCATTATTTGTTTGGGTTGTGTATCAATGTGTTAGTGTATTTTGGGTGACACTATAGGACACACACACAAACACACACACAAACACAGTTGAGTTAATGGAACCGTAAAGCTGTATATTGTTCCCCAGGGAGTTTTCTATTTATACAATAAAATCAAGGCAGTACAACAAAATGTATGCACTATTGCATAGAATGTGAGTGAGAATGGATTTGATCCCATTTATTCCCTCTAGATGGGACTTATGAAGCCACTGGAGTATACAGAACGGGGTCAGAACACACACTCACTGGGAATGGAAAATGTGTAAAAACACTGACACATCCAAACACATTAATCATCTGGGCACTAGGTTATGTGTTCAGCTATAGGGCAAGACAGGTAAGTGCGTGCGTGCGTGCGTGCGTACGTGCGTGCGTGCGTGCGTGCGTGCGTGCGTGCGTGCGTGCGTGGCTGCTGGAGTACAAGCATGGGAGGTGGAAGCTTGTAATGTGTGTGTACTCACAGGCTCAAGTTTCTGTGTGCCATTCCATCCTGAACTCCCCTCCAGCCACTGAGTACCACAACACTTTCCTGTATTCCTCCTTCTTCCCTCCATCTTTCTCTCTGCTCTCAGCACAGAGCGATGGCATAATGAAAAGCAGCATTATGCTTTTCACCGCTTCTTCTCCACGCGCCTCAATATTTTCCTCACTTTTACCTGAGTTTCCTTTTCCTACTCTAAAACATGCTGTTGCTGGAAATCAAATTGACGGAGGTATGAATAGTCAAAGTCAAGATAAAGACTAACTTTAGAGTCAATTTCAACTTTTTGAATGTCTTCAAAGTGTCTTTAAAAGAATGTTTTGTGTTGGGCCACTGCTGACAGAATGCCAAATGCCAAACGACTGATCATAAGTTGTTGTCAAAATCAGGAAATCAAAGTTAAAGACTACAAATGTAAAACAAACAACATAATTTTTCATTTCTGTATGATGTTAGTCTGTATCTTCATTTTAGGAAATCTTTGTCATTTGAACCAGAACTTGAAAATCACAGTAAAACAACCTTCATGATATATTTGTAAGAATGTATCTGTTCTTTGGTACAGCCTTTGCAGAGCTGCAGACAGACATACACGAACTCACTCAGGAGCTGGACGGAGCAGGAATCCCCTTCCTGGACTACCGCACCTATGCCATGAGAGTCCTCTTTCCTGGGATTGAGGACCATCCTGTGCTCAAGGAGATGGAGGTACGGGTCAGTAGAGAGCGCTTCACTCACATTCACACTCGTTGAATGAATGAAAGAAAGTTGTACTGTATGACTATTTGGATAAGTCATTAGAAATGGCCTGTTTTTTTTTCTTCTTTTCCAAACTAATTTGTACAGCTTTAAATAAGTTATAGCTTTTAAAGTGTGTTCTATCTGTACTAGGGTTTGATCAGCGTAATGTTTAGAAGAGTTACATTACGCATTGAGATATTTAAACTCCACAGTGAGACCAACACAAGTGGAAATATATCAGCACTTAATCACAGTTTCTGTTAGATTAAGGGAAAACTCTTACCCTGTTAAGAAGAACAATTAATAAAAATTTTTAGAGACTGATTTGATGTAGCTGGTTAAGATAGGAATCTCCATAATATAGGATCAGAGGTGGACTATCTGGATGTATCCCCCAAACAGCTTTCATCTTGAACAGCTCTTTAATCAAGGGCTTGAGGCAGAAGAGGCTTCAAGCCCAAATTTGTAGAAACTAGGAAAAGTAACTTGGGTGAGAGAAACTTTTAGGACAAGCCCTAGTTTGATGAAAGGCAGTGAAAGGACTGCTCATTTTTTGGGGAGTGAGCAATGTCCAAGCTCCACTAAGACTTGGTACAAGTGATAGATGGCTTGTACAGGACCAAGCCTGTGCTAGGCTCCTGAATAAAGCAATGTTCACACATTCAATAAAACACTGTCCCCTCCTCTACTGTTCTTTTCTCAAAAGGGAACACTCTATCACTCACATGACGCCAGCCTGCGTGGACACTGTAATGCGGCATGCACTCATACTTCCATCATTTCTCTGTGTACATTAGACTCTCACACATACATCACATGGAAATTGTGCTCTGCTGACATGCATGCATGTATGGGGGCAGATGTAGGGAGGGCGTTTTGAGACGGCCAGTATCTGCTCATGCTATCAACTGTATTCCAAGGGGATAGTGGAGGACAACATTGTATTTTCATTTGTATGGCCCAGGCATTCACAGGCCACAGTAGTGTGCTAGCAAGCAGATCAATTTCTTATTACAGCATGAAGCTCACATTCTCACTTCAAACCTTCATTTTTCTCCCTCAAGGGCAGTGGGGGATGAAGGGAGGTACAGTAAAGAGGGAGAGAGATTTGGGAGTGACCTGGGAAAAGGGGGAGAGCATTGGGACACTTATACATAGTAAATTGAGTGCAAACCCTGAAAGCGTTGTTTTAAGGTTGTATCTGTAGGCTGATTTTCCAGGTATGTAGAAAGGAATATTGTGAGTGTTTCTGCGTGTGTGCAAATGTAGCTCTTTTGCCAGTGTACCCTGCATCTAATATTCCTCATTCTCACTCATACTCATGAATCCTTTTCCAACTATAACTCACATTCTCCTCTTCATCCTGATCTCAACCTTTTTATCCGCTCCTACCTTACTCTTTTCTAAATCGCCCTACTGCTAATATTCTGCCCTTGTCCCTTTTTTGTACCATTTCTCTTATTCTTCCTTCTGTTCCGCGCTTACCTCTGATCTGCTATCTTCCCAACTTTCCAACCCTCTCTTACACTCTGTTCCCTCCTTTTCTTCCCGTTTCTTTCCTGCCTTTCCTGCTTACTTTAAACTACCTTCATTCCCTTCCCTCATTTTTTTCTCTATACCCCATGTCCAACCAATGCCTATTTTTCTTCTGTCCACCATCCCTCTCCTCCTCTCCTCACACTCCTCCCCATCATCACCTCTGTGCCCTCCTCTCCAGGTCCCTGCTAACACGGAGAAGGCCCTGACATTGTTTGGCCAGATGCTGACCAAAAAGCACTTCCTGCTGACCTTCATCCGCACCTTGGAGGCACAGCGGTCCTTCTCCATGCGAGACCGGGGCAACGTGGCCTCCCTTATCATGACGGCGCTGCAGGGGGAGATGGAGTACGCCACGGGCGTCCTCAAACAGCTACTGTCTGACCTTATCGACAAAAACCTGGAGAGCAAGAACCACCCAAAGCTCCTTCTCAGAAGGTACGAAAACAGGGAGGGAGGGAGAGAGAGAGAGGGTTTGGAAGTGTCTCGGACTCTGCACAAAAACATGTCGCACAGATAGTTTCCCTACTGACGGTTCAAGCTTGAGGTTACGTTCCTTGTTGTTTATCATACTTGTCACTGGTTTAGGGCATCCTTGAGAAGAGGCACCCTGCTGAAAGTGGGCACCTTGACTATTTAGCCTTCAAAAAGCAAGAACAAAAAAGTTTTAATACTGTGAGCACTCCTGCATAAATATTTATTTTTATTTCCGTCCCTCATGGAATTATTCAGATACATTGACTAACAATAAACCAAACATTCCGGCATGTTAACCCACCATCATCCTACAGCAAAATACATAAATATCACCCAAACATAAAGATTATTCAAACATACATGCAAACATCTAACGAATAATGCACCAAGAGATGTACCACACTGGAAAAACAACAAACACACAAACACACAAATGGTAATGCACATGCAAAACAAACCAGATAGTTATACTTATTATGGTGCTAAAATAGGAAGAGATCAGAAAATTATAGAAAATAGATGATGCTCTGACAATGTCAAGCAAATAGTTTTTTCTCGTACAGCTGAAGTTATGGAGCAGGGGACTGGAACTGTAGCTTTTAGAGGCCTTTGTGACATTACCTTGTCTCTATCTCTGAACCTTGTCCCTGTCAAAGAGGATTACACCCCTGATCACGCACACACTCCCAATGGAGCCACAGTCAGACACTGCTCTCTCATCTCTCACATATGCACAGTGAGAATGTTAGAGAGGGGAGAAGTATGAGGCATGAAGGGGATGTAAAGGAAAAGAGGAGGAAGATTTACAAGGTATGGTGCAAGGGATAGAGAGAGAATGGTTTGGTAAAGAGGAAAATTGAAGAGAAGAATGTGAAGGGAAAGAGGAAAAGGCAGCTGGAGAAAGGTAGATGGAGCAGAGGGAGGGAGAGAAATGCTGATTGACAGAAAGAGAGGGCAAAATGTCTAGAGGGAGACTTGGGTTGAAGGCAAATTGATGGAAGGAGAAACATGGGGGAGAGAAAGTAGAGGAAGGAAGAATAGACGACTGTAGGAAGGTGCAATTTGGTGAGAGAGTAGATATCACAGAGGGAGGAAGAGAAGGATAAAGGAGCCACTGCAGACGTAAGGGCAAGAAAAGATGCACATATTTAAGGCCAGACACAATTAGAGAAATGGCCTTTCTCCAAATAAATTAGAATTAGACATTAAATGATAAAAAACAGTTTTTTTTCTCTCCTCCTTCTTCTCTGAGAGATATTTAATTAAAAATCTAATCAAATAAATGACTCTCAGCCAGTGTGCCTCTGTGAAGCCTTTTCCAATCCCCTCTTGGGGCGAATGGTCACAATACGCAGTCCCTGCTAACTACACTAGCCTCGGGAGCTGGCATTAATAAGCTCAGCAATTATTACATATGGTTCACCCTGGTTTGGTATTTTTCCTGCAATAGATAGACTTTAATTTCTATTTATTTTCTAGACACAAAAAAGCAAAGGAACAAGACTTAATAATCTGCTCCCTTGTTGATTTCCATCCCCAATGGTAAAATGACGCTCTTGCATTGGGTGCATTTGGTTTGATTTGCACATTATGGGACTCACTGCGTGTGGCCAGGAAGGTTGCATCAACCCCATTCTGTAGTATGTTTATAAATTTAACAATTGGTGAAGGGATGTAGTTTCCCTGAATGAAATGATGTTACGGAGTTGCCTGCAATCATGTCCAAAAGCGTGTTCTGTCCAGGTGTATTTGCCTCCATCGTCTTCCATCCCCTCTGTTTCCCGTTGCCTTATCTTTCATCTGCTATATATTGCTGACAACCATGAAAAAAATGCTCCCCATACATCAAACACTCAACAGTCAAACGGGCAGGCTTGCAGAAGCGTAGGAGTTCACGTCTTGTTCCTGCTTCAGGCCCTCACTGGTTTCACTAACAGATTGGCCTAGTTTCCTGTCTTTTCCCGCTTACTTTTCCACAATTGTTGTAAAAAAAAAAAACTTAATTTCTTGGCAAAGTTGACAAGAAAATATTTTCCAATGCTGTCATATCTCAACAGAATATACCTTTCTTCACCTTTTTGCACCTTGTGCCTTGCCAACTATTTACAGTAAGTGTGGAAATATGGACCAGTTAGACAACCCAGTCCCTCAGTAACCTAAGTGAAAACAAGGAATGAATAATTTAGCAGCCCTGTAGCTCCCTAATGTGAAAAGGAAGGACGGTGGAAAGCAAGGAGGTAAATCTGACGACGATGTCATAGAGGGAGAAATAATCTCTTTTTCCCCCTCATACCCTTAGTACCGATCTCCTTGTCAGCTGTTTAACATATTATATGCAATAAGTCTGTTAAATACAGTGCCTTTTAATTGCTATGTTTGCATTCGCCGGTTGTTCACCTGTGTCTGCTCAAGAGCGTTCCCCTCATTACAAGGCAGGTTTGTGATTAACGAGAGAAGTTGGCAAATTATACTAATTGCTGTATATTTTTCATGAAGACAAGTGGGTTTGCTTGGGGGGGAAATTGTGAGGAACAATTTAATGGGGGGGTGGTGGTGATGTAAAGGAGAGCACGGAAAGGGCTCGGTTGTTTGAAGGCTAACCACACAACAACTGATAAAGCAATGTGTTCTCTTTGATGTGCAAGCATGTCTTAAATGCCTTTTCCACCTGTGATGAAAGTGTTGGTTTATGCCCAGAGTTCGTAGCTGGGGGGGCTGTTTGGGTGCGCCTGTTAAATCAGGGAGGAGGATTTTGGGAACACTCCAAAACCTCCCAGTGGCTTGTGCAGAGGTTTATGTGCTGCTTAAAATTCTCATTTTTGTTTTCTTTCCCCTTCTTACTCTTCATTTCCATTCTTTGACTGTCACTTTCTACTTTTCTTTTTCTATTATTTTCCTCGTACCTTTCCTCTTCCTCTTCCTTTCATCTCTCTGCCAGGACGGAGTCAGTCGCTGAGAAGATGCTCACCAACTGGTTCACCTTCCTGCTTTACAAGTTCCTCAAGGTAAAATTGTCTGTCACACAAAGACACATACACACCCCCACACAGATACACACAGATGCTGTTTGAGAATAGAAAAATGCCACACGAACACATACACACACACACACTTCCACATTCACAGCTGCAGCATTAGATAAGGCAGAGGCAGCATGCTACCTGTCCTTTACCTCTGCCTTTCATGTGGTTAATTCTCCCCTCTCATAATTGAGGAAACTGCAGTATGAATTGCTTTTCAGACACAGCTGGTCATGTTGTTCTGATTGCCATTGCCTGTCGCAATAACCTGTCCTCTCTTTGTGTCCCTCACTGGGTTATTTTACAGCTGAGAGAGAGAGAGAGAGAGAGAGAGTGTGAGTGTGAGTGTGAGTGTGAGTGTGAGTGTGAGTGTGAGTGTGAGTGTGAGTGTGAGTGTGTGTGTGTGTGTGTGTGTGTGTGTGTGTCAGCCACTTCAGTGCTTTAGGGCTTAGCGAAAGAGGAAGGCGGAGATCTTACACAAATGCATACTCTCATTTCTCTGTCTTTCTGTGTCTGCATGTTTTCTTTCTCTTTTTGAATTTCTCTCCCTCTGATATGGAACCAGAGAGACTTATTGAGGCTTAAACTGTGCTCAATTCTTGTTTCCACACACACATTCCCTACATTCAAACATCGCTGCAGCTAATCAATTAGTAGTGGGGCCTTAAACACCCGCCAGGAAAGGCATTATGGTGGACAGCAGACCAGTCAAGCCCACGGGGTCCCAGTTAGCGTGTGTGCGTGCTCGCGTGTGTGTGTGTGTTTTGGCTCAAGACTTGACAGCCAGAGCTGGGTTCACAGACAGGGGAGCGGGTTACTAGGGAAGCTTTTAGGGATCTTTTCTAACAGCTGTTTTTATGGACTTTAGACTGGACAAAAACAACAGGGAGAGGACAGGAAAAGGGGGGAGGATGCAGAGTAAACACGGTCAGAAATGGTAATGAATGGATGAGAGGAAGTGTTAGGGATGTGAAAAAGGTTTAATTTCAGTGATATTATGAGGACATTTGGAAAAGCCTTTAAATGGTAATTCCAGTTTATTACAACTTGGCTATTATATCCATTACGTTGTACTCTCCACAGTAAGAAGAACACAACAAAATTGCTCCAATGAGTTGCTGTTAACAAAACAGATGTGTTCAACCTTTTTGACTCACGGCCCTTTAAAATTAAGAAAGATCTTCTTGCGACCCCTTGACACAGGTTACATGTTACATCATTGAGTTGCGAGCAGTTTAACCAAAAAGTGATGAGGGTTTTTTTTCATTTGAGAAAAGTGAGAGAAAAAAAAAACATCTATAGTTTCCACTGAGGAAGACCATAAGATTATATTGAAAGCTCCTGAAATAGCTAGCAAGTAGACTTTAATTGTGTTTTTTTCTTTTGTGTTTTTAGTCAAGCTCAAAATAATTTGCTTAACAGAAATCAGTTTTGATTATTTTCCCAATTTTATTGATTATCTCACAGTCCCTCAGATGTATCCAGCAACCCCTTAGGTTGGGAACCATTTATTAAACTACTTAGTAGACGGTGAAACCAAAAGTGAACTTTGATAATGCCTTATTGCTCCGGAAACTTGTGGGCTCATAACCACAGTAAGTAAGGCAGGTCAAAGATGATTTGCCTAATTTCCACCAACTGCGGAAAAAGCGGATTCGCTCCAGAACAGCGGCAGATTCAAAAAAATCAATGTGTGTATTTTCACTGACTTCGGAACGACTGCGTTCCGACTACGTCCCAGCTCAGGCGATCCGCAGCCCTCCAGAGCAGATACGCAGAGCTTCTATTTTTGCCGGTTGACGAAGAGCTCCGCAGCAATTCAGCACACGGCAGATTGTGCGGGACAGGAAGCAAGCACAAAAACAAAAATAAAACATCCGGTTCATATTCAAAATAAAATACACCATGCTCACAGTGGATCATATTTCCCTGCACTACACCTTGAAAATATCATAATGGGCATACAAAGTTTTAATAACTTGAGTAATCCTTTAAAGATGAACTTTTACAAGCAGGCAGTTCTTAGTTGGCAGACCAGCATAACTATTGGGTGAAAAAGAGAGCGAGAGAGTGAGTGAAAGAGAGACAGGGGCCCAACATCCCTGAGCTCGTTGCCTGGTTGACACGTCTTACACACCAAAGTGCTTCTCCAAGCGTTTTTCACCCCTCAGTCGTTAACCTTCTATTAACTCCTCCATCAATTGCCACTTATTCACACTCTCTCTGATTCCTTTCCTTCTTACTCACTCACTTACTCTCTCTCACACACACACACACACACAAACAGGGATTTACAAACGGTGTTTTTCCCAAATAAGAGACACTGGGGAGAAGCTGGAGTGTGTGAGAGAGAGAAAATGGTGTGTGTGTTGTTCTCTGTCAATTTGCAGCGCACTGTTAGCCAACACAGGCCATGGCCTTGTCCTTTACTGCTCTGGCTGTGGTTGGCTTAAAGAAGATTAGAAATATAATTGGAGAGTTGCTCAGCAAAGCTTTGCACTTTTTGCTGTTGTGTACTTTTTTTTTAGGTGAAGGTTTTGCACAGTTGCATTCGTATTTCGCATTTGAACAATCTGTCTTTCTCTCCTTTTACCTGTCCTTCATCTATTCCCTTCTCGCGTTATACTTCTCTCTGTCTCCTTCTTCCTACTTCTTTCTACCACTTTCTTTCCCTGTTTCCAGGAGTGTGCTGGTGAGCCTCTCTTTATGCTGTACTGTGCCATGAAGCAGCAAATGGAAAAGGGCCCAATAGACTCAATCACAGGAGAGGCACGCTACTCCCTCAGCGAGGACAAACTCATCAGGCAGCAGATTGACTACAAGACTTTGGTCAGTACACATAACCAAACTAGTTGAAAGACACATGGTGTCAGAGGATGAAACAGATGCGTTCATACAGGACATTGCCGTGGATTTAATATGTGTCGGGGATCCTTGAAAAACCTTACAGGGGTGCCTGTGTAGCTCACCTGGTAGAGCACACGCCTATATGCAGAGGCTGTAGCCGCAGCCGCATGCCAAAAAAATATATCTTAAAAAAAACCTTACAGTATTTGTTAAATCAGGGACCATTTGGCAGTTGTGCAAGATATGTAATCTCCAACTCCACAAAATATCCTTTGAGCTTTTTGAAACAAATAGGACCTCTAATTCTGATATAACAATAATAATAAAGAGCTGTGGGCGCTGTTTCGCAACTGAATATTGATTCTAAACTGCGGTGTGAAGGGTTAGCTTTTAGGTAAAAAATCGTCGCAGGGTCAGGCTTCCACCATAGTTAATACTCCCAGTCTGTGCTGACGCCCTGGTCTAAATGTGACTTGTGCCCTTTGTCCTCTGACCTCCACCTGTGTAGACGCTGCACTGTGTGAACCCAGAGAATGAGAACGCTTCGGAGGTGACGGTGAAAAGCCTGAACTGTGACACAGTGACGCAGGTGAAGGAGAAGCTGCTGGACGCTGTGTACAAGGGCACACCATATTCCCAGAGACCAAAGGCTTCCGATATGGACCTGGGTAAGGAGAAGGATAACTGCTGCACACACACACACACACACACACACACACTCTGAGCACAGATGCACTACAGGGGGTAAAGAGGGAATCGTTTCAAGGGCTCTTGGAAGCAGCAGGTGGGGGAGAAGTGATTTTGAACAATACATTCAAGTGAGGTGCCAAAAGTCACTAAAATGAAATGCAGTGAGGAAAATAAGTATTTGAACACCCTGCTATTTTGCAAGTTCTCACACTTAGAAATCATGGAGGGGTATGAAATTGTCATCGTAGGTGCATGTCCACTGTGAGAGACATAATCTAAAAAAAAATCCAGAAATCACAATGTATGATTTTTTAACTATTTATTTGTATGATACAGCTGCAAATAAGTATTTGAACACCTGAGAAAATCAATGTTAATATTTGGTACAGTAGCCTTTGTTTGCAGTTCCAGAGGTCAAACGTTTCCTGTAGTTTTTCACCAGGTTTGCACACACTGCAGAAGGGATTTTGGCCCACTCCTCCACACAGATCTTCTCTAGATCAGTCAGGTTTCTGGGCTGTCGCTGAGAAACACGGAGTTTGAGCTCCCTCCAAAGATTCTCTATTGGGTTTAGGTCTGGAGACTGGCTAGGCCACGCCAGAACCTTGATATGCTTCTTACAGAACCACTCCTTGGTTATCCTGGCTGTGTGCTTCGGGTCATTGACATGTTGGAAGACCCAGCCTCAACCCATCTTCAATGCTCTAACTGAGGGAAGGAGGTTGTTCCCCAAAATCTCGCAATACATGGCCCCGGTCCTCCTCTCCTTAATACAGTGCATTTGCCCTGTTCCATGTGCAGAAAAACACCCCCAAAGCATGATGCTACCACCCCCATGCTTCACAGTAGGGATGGTGTTCTTAGGATGGTACTCATCATTCTTCTTCCTCCAAACACGGTTAGTGGAATCATGACCAAAAAGTTCTATTTTGGTCTCATCTGACCACATGACTTTCTCCCATGACTCCCGTGGATCATCCAAATGGTCATTGGCAAACTTAAGACGGGCCTTGACATGTGCTGGTTTAAGCAGGGGAACCTTCCATGCCATGCATGATTTCAAACCATGACGTCTTAGTGTATTACCAACAGTGACCTTGGAAACGGTGGTCCCAGCTCTTTTCAGGTCATTGACCAGCTCCTCCCGTGTAGTTTTGGGTTGATTTCTCACCTTTCTTAGGATCATTGAGACCCCACGAGGTGAGATTTTGCATGCAGCCCCAGTCTGAGGGAGATTGACAGTCATGTTTAGCTTCTTCCATTTTCTAATGATTGCTCCAACAGTGGACCTGTTTTCACCAAGGTGCTTGGACATTTCCCCATAGCCCTTTCCAGCCTTGTGGAGGTGGACAATTTTGTCTCTAGTGTCTTTGGACAGCTCTTTGGTCTTGGCCATGTTAGTAGTTAGATTCTTACAGATTTTATGGGGTGGACAGGTGTCTTTATGCAGCTAACAACCTCAAACAGGTGCATCTAATTTAGGATAATAAATGGAGTGGAGGCGGACATTTTGAAGGCAGACTAACAGGTCTTTGAGGGTCAGAATTCTAGCTGATAGACAGGTGTTCAAATACTTTTTTGCAGCTGTATCATACAAATAAATAGTTAAAAACATACATTGTGATTTCTGGATATTTTTTTAGATTATGTCTCTCACAGTGGACATGCACCTACAATGACAATTTCAGACCCCTCCATGATTTCTAAGTGGGAGAACTTGCAAAATAGCAGGCTGTTCAAATACTTATTTTCCTCACTGTATGTACTGTACCCATTTAATGTAGTCATTTTAATTTAGTCAGTCAATGAACTTTGCTCTCTGCATCCTTAGTCACAGCAACTTTAATGAGTGTATCTATGCTATCCATGTTCTGTTTCTCTCTTTATATTAATATATTAAACAAACATACACAACCTTACCTGTATTTCGTGTGCGTGGTTGTGTGTTTTTGTGTGTGTGTGTGTGTGTGTTTGTTTGTTTGTTTGTGACAGAATGGCGGCAGGGTAGGATGGCTCGCATCATCCTTCAGGACGAGGATGTTACCACCAAGATAGACAACGACTGGAAGAGACTCAACACCCTGGCTCACTACCAGGTACGTAAGCACAACATAAATCCAATGATACATTGTTTTAAAAAAAATAATGCTTACACGTTAAGTGCTCAAGTAAAGTAGCAATTTTGAAAATATATTCTGTTTGAGCACAGTGACTGTTTGTGTGGTTGGACTATGATCTTGCTATGATCTTACATTTGGTTCAGTGCTAACTGCTTGACAACCCTGTTTCAGGTGACAGATGGCTCAGTGATTGCCCTGGTGCCTAAACAGAACTCAGCCTACAATATCTCCAACTCCTCCACATTCACCAAGTCCCTCAGCAGATATGGTACGAGAGAAGGTGTGTGTGTGTGTGTGTGTGTGTGTGTGTGTGTGTGTGTGTGTGTGTGTGTGTGTGTGTGTGCGTGTGTGTGCGTGTGTGTGCCCATCCATGTGTACAAGTGTAGTACGTATGTGTGCGCTCAATTCACACAAAATGCCTTTTTTTGCATTAAGAGGAATTCCCTGTCAATTCCCATTATGCTTCCCAGCGAGCATAGCATGTATACCAGGTGTCAGCAGCACACTTTTTCAGTGTCTTGTTGCTCGCTGGCAGTCCACCTCTTTTAACAGGCTCTTTTCTCTGATCCACTTTATACCTTGCATGCCTTTTCGGTGATGATATAGTTTAACACAAAACTATGTGAAACCAACATGATAAGTAATTGAGATCAGTGGATTTCAAGTAGCTAAGAAAATAACATACTTTTCCCATGCTTCATAGCAGAAGATTAACATGGCACCCCGCACTGTTAGGCCCAGTATGACAGCAGGGTCAAACTGTAATGGTACCACAGATAAATGAGTGGCTCTGCCACTGTGAAAAAATGCATGTGTGAAGTGCAGTAGCCTGTTGCATGTTGGGTGATCCTTTAAACTACAATATGTTATTTTTGCAATGCCTCTTCCAATGCCAAGCCAAGTACGTTTGAGAACATACTGTATATACAGTTAAGGTCATGGTTGCTCACAGCAGATAAGAGTGTAGCTGTGAGGTCCGGATAGACAAACTGCCCCAAAATTTTTTTAAATGAAATAAATTAATGGTGTTCATTTTGTGAAAGAACAAAAAAATATATCTGGAATATGTCTGATGGAGATTCATTTTTACACCAAATAGACATAATCCAGATACCATAGGGCAGATGTTAATGATAGGTGTGAAGTATTACCTTTTCCATCTCTCTTTTCTATTTTCTAAATCCTTCTCTGGTTTACAGTAACTCTGTTCCTGAGCTCTGCCACCTTGACATACACATAAATACTCACTAACACCCTATCACCTTTACTCTGTACTTCCATGGTTCACATTCCCCTCTGACGTTTTGAACCTCTCAATCCTTTCCTGCTTTGTCACAGAACTGTCAATGAATCAAACTGAAAGCGTAATGCTCAGTGTCACAAAATATGGGATCACTGTCCAACAGAGGGAGGGAGCAGGAGAGATTGGCAGACAAATATATTCCTGGATGAAAGAGTGACATGCAAGTAGAAAGAGCTGTCACCTTTCAGAAATGTTTTTAATTTCACACAGATATATTGCTTTCTGTAGCTGCCTCAGATTTCTTATTCATTTGTTTTATACCTACTGTAGGTAGCTTAATGTATAGGCATTTCCCCTTGAAATGGTGATTAAGACAAAATGAATTATGCTTTTATGAACTACAGACTGGCACCAAGCTATGGGCTGCTGGATGTATGTAATCAGGTTATATGTATCACCTTGCCTTCTCAACCTGGGGCCATAAGCATTATGCAAAACACCAACTGTTAGTCTAACTGAGATTTCTGTAGGTTAGGGGAGATTGCATTTTGGTTTTATGGACCCTATTTTCTTATGTTTTGTGTCTAAGTGACTGATGGGAACAATATTTGAAACTGGTCCAGTATTTAGCAAGATCGCTGCAGTCAGCAGCAGCGAAACAAGCTACAATGTTTTGCAATTGTCTAGCTTGTATTGCCACTGACAGGCTCAGTTTAATATTCTAAGTGTCTGACAACATTATGGAAAGGAGGTCGACCTTTCTGTTAAAAAGTAAGATCCTTTTTTTTAACAACCGTGAAATTGTGTTTGCTAAACCCCCCAGACTCCATGTAAATAAACAGTAATTTTAGCAGCATAAAATACACGTTATTCAAAGTTAACAGAAACAAAATACAGCTATAAAAAGCCGTTTTGGGTTGTCTTTCCACTTTTACAACCATCACAACTTCCGATCTTGCTTAATACTGGACCAATGTCAAAGATTGTTGTTCTCATCAGTCACTTAGACACAAAAACATAGGAAAATAGCATCCAGGTTGAAAAAAATGGTAGTTACCCTTTAAAGAAATAAAAACAATCCAAACTAATATTACAAAACACACATTGAACTCCACATTTGTCTCTGTTCTTTCAGAATGTTATTTTTGTCCCATTCGCTCAACTCTCCTACATGTCCTTTCATCTCCTTCTAGAGAGCATGCTGAGGACAGCCAGCAGTCCGGACAGCTTGCGCTCCCGAACACCCATGATCACCCCCGACCTCGAGAGCGGCACCAAACTGTGGCACCTAGTCAAGAACCATGACCACTCAGACCAGAGGGAAGGGGACCGAGGGAGCAAGATGGTCTCTGAGATCTACCTGACCAGACTGCTGGCCACCAAGGTACCAAGAAGCAGCATATTTACACGCATGCACGCACATACACACTTTAATCCAAAAATCCCACTCCAGCACATCCCTGTCATGTAGCCCACTTCCTCTAACAGCCTCTACCACTGACCTTTGTTTAGTGGTGGTCTCAAAGCTCATTAACATTTTTCCTAACCTTTTGCACAAATACAGATATATATGCACAGGAATTAGTGTTTGTGTCTTAATTAGGAGGTTGACCTTTGACTATTAAGCTGTTTGGTTGGTGTTACTGGGCCTTCTGTTGGTGGCCTCGGGGCTTTCAGGCCCATGCCTTTACCCTGAGATCATTATACACCAAATTCCTCCGTGTCCTCAAGACTACACTCTGGAACCTGTGTGCAGGTTTTTATGCAGCGTGTCTTCTGATGATGATCTGAAATGTTATTTGGATTCAAGCTGTTTGCGTTGATGTCATGGAGAAACATCCCTTAGTACAGTATGTTGTTAACCATTTAGCAAAGTGAGATTAAGTTCCTGTCACTGTTTGAATGTTTTGTGGAATAACATTTGCATCCCTGGGACTATTTTAAAAGCTGGTACAATGTTGGCGTCTTTACCAGAGCTGTTTCAAGACCAATTAACAGAGCTTTGTGAATGTTTTGCAACTGGAGGGTTGGTTATTCTCGTGTATGGTCTAATGCAAAAATGTCCTACAAATCAGGATTTAGCTGTACGTATCTCATATGTGCCTATGTTAATATCTTAATTCAATTATTACAAAGGAGATTCAAATGGCATGACAAATCATATTATAATTAATAGGCCTTTGTTTTTTAATCCTTCATAATCTAAAATTTGCACAGAAACTTTTTATTGTATGATTTTTGCCTTATTAACATAAACTATACTTAAGCACCAATTCAAGAAAGCATACAAAACTGAATAAAAACTATGAAAAATGCAGCAACTGGAGAGGTGTATTGAGTGCATTTGAGTCCATAGTAAATTGACAGCTCTTGCTTTACATTAATTCTGTCATACCTTATACACAGAATACACATGGACTTCAGCTGTTTTGTCCTATATCTGCTTGCACACTCCTCAGTGGTAACACATGCACACAATCGTATACATTAACAAATAGTAACACAGCACCTGCCTACAGAGTGTTCTAATTGTGCCAGCCTCTCATTTGCAAGTACTTAATATCTTGGTGATAAAGCTCACCCTGGTACTTCCTCTCCTATCCCCTGATTCTTCAGTCATTAGCTCTAGATTTACATTGTTCATGCTCCAGGTAGGAAAGTGCAAGGTTAGCTACATCAATGCTGGCTCGATTGGGAAATGATTAACATGCATGCCGGGGGGGAAGACAATGGGGGGAACTTGGGAGCGCTGCAGTGTATTCCTATTTTTTTTTACAGTCCCCACAGCTTTGCTTGTTTAGAAAGTTGATTTGTTCATGTGTGAACATGCAGATCCAACTTCTGGCTGGTTTAAATAAGGTTTTGTAAAAAGTAGCCTGGGTGATTGAAGACGGGAAAAAATACGCTAAATGTGTGTGGGAAATATCAAATCGTTTCAACTTGTGAGGATTTAGAAACTCATGAGTTGTGTGATATGGTAAAAAAAATTGCAAAACAGCCTTAGGCTGAACTCACATTGGGCCCCTATCCTAAATACTGTAAAGAACGCTGAACGCTCTGCACCATCACTAAAAGTACTAAAAGTGAAGCACTTTCACACTCAAACATCTGCTACTGACAGCCATCTGCACCAGACATTCCACCATAATCAGAGTGAAACATGCAAGCGGAGGTTGTTGTTTAGTGGTGTTCTAACTGAGTCCAACTGTGTTCTGTTTACTTTTCTGTACATGTAAATGTACATAGGGCATATTCTGTCCTTCATCTGCCATTACTGGTGTTTACATTTCTCCAACTTTTAAAATACACAGAATGTGGACTAGTTTGTTTTAAGATGGTTCAGTATGTATTACAATAGGAACATAAAAGAGACATTAAATTAATAAATCTTCTGTAAGCACATACAAGAAACTAACTATGCCAGTGTTGGTTCTCCTGCTCAGGGTACGCTTCAGAAGTTTGTGGATGACCTGTTCGAGACCATTTTCAGCACAGCGCATCGAGGAAGCGCCCTGCCTCTCGCCATCAAGTACATGTTTGACTTCTTGGACGAGCAGGCAGACAAACACTCTATATCAGACTCTGATGTACGGCACACTTGGAAGAGCAACTGGTGAGTATGTGTGTGCAGTGAATAGGCATAATTGGGAGTATTTGTTAGCTGGTTTGTGTCTCGATTAGTTAGTGTTGTGAAAAACTTGACTGTGAGCCAGCAAATACTGTATGCAAGACTTTAGTATCGTGGTGCGGCAGAATGTAGTGTTCCTCTTTCTCTTGCCTCAGGTATCTTATAACTCAGACTCTTCCTTTGTTTAGCCACAGTGTGCAATTTTGGACTTTGCACCTTCACAGTCCTTCTAATCGTGCAACTCTTCCTCTGTCTTCTTCCACCTCAACCCTTCTATTCTCTCCCTTTTAGTCTTCCTCTGAGGTTCTGGGTGAATGTGATCAAGAACCCCCAGTTTGTCTTTGACATCCATAAGAACAGCATTACAGACGCCTGCTTGTCCGTAGTGGCTCAGACCTTCATGGACTCCTGTTCAACATCGGAGCACAAACTAGGGAAGGACTCTCCTTCTAACAAGCTGCTCTACGCTAAAGACATCCCCAACTATAAGAACTGGGTAGAGAGGTACGCAAACATATGTTAAATTGTTTGGCCTTAAAGTGGTTTTAAATAAAATTCTGTCAAGATATAAACTGTTTTGCTTTTTTTCTGTAGGTACTACTCTGACATCTCCAGGATGCCAGCCATCAGTGACCAGGACATGAGTGCCTACCTGGCGGAGCAGTCACGCCTGCATGCCAACCAGTTCAACAGCATGTCGGCCCTAAACGAGATCTACTCCTACATTGTCAAGTACAAGGATGAGGTGAGATGTCAGCCATCTTTGAGGACACTCAAGATATTTTTTGTTCAAAGATGCTAAGAAAAGCTGTGCTTAGTGTAAAAAAAGTCTGAGCTGATTTTTCACGTTAATAGTTTTCTAGCCTGTCTTTTATTTGTAGGCTTCTAATGTGAAAATTCTGTAGGAAGTGTTTAATTTCATTGATGGCAACTTTAATATTGGTTGTGAGGATACAACACAAAAATGTTCTGTTCGAAAAGTAGTGGAAAAGTTCTGTTAAAAATTAAAATTGAGAGCAGTGGGGTGGCTTGATTGTCGTTGGACTGATAAAATTAGTGCTGAGGAAAGTTACATTATGCTGAATTGACCATGTGAGAGCCTGTTTTTGTAGGTAATTCCAAACTCAATGTGTTTTTTTTACCAAGCCTTTATTTGTCCATGCTGGCCATTATTTGAATACCAGCCAGATGGCATAATGGTGTCTTCTGACAGCCTTGTGTGGATAGAATGAATCCGTGTTGTAGAAGCAATAGCAATGACATTGTGACATGGACTGACCGCCTCCCCTGTCTATCTTCAGATCTTGTCAGCGTTGGAGCGGGACGAGCAGGCGAGGAGACAGAGACTGAGGAGCAAGCTGGAGCAGGTCATTGACACAATGGCCCTGAGCAGCTGAGGACCGTCCAGCGCCTCCATTCCTCCTTCTCTTCACTCCTCCTTTCCATCTGTCTCTCTCCCTCGCTCCTCTCATCCAGACAACAAACAAAACTCCAACCCCCAACAGTACGACAGACGAACTGCAAAATGACTATAGCAGTATACTGCAAAATGGGGGGGTTTGATAGAGATGGGTGGGCCTGTGTACGCTTACATGTGTATGTGTGTGTTTGTCTGCAGCCCCATACAGTGTGTGGGCTCATGTCTGTGTGAGAGACTGGGACACCAGACATTTTCACACATGCATACATGGAAAAACATGTCAATGGCATTTGAGCATTTGATTATTGTGGATGTTGGTGTTTGTTGTTTGCTTGACTTTGATTTCAAGAGTTTTGTCGTGATGAAGCGATGGCCAGGAAAGAAACAATGGAAGCCTGGAAAGGAACTCAATATATGGCATCATTCACAGGATGGACGAATCTGTGATGAGCCAATGAAGAGAGGCTTATGTGACTCCAACGGGTGTTACAGTTTTAAAGGATGTTTTTTTTTTGTATAGATGTAATCAACTGCCCACTCTCTGATCTCTCGCCACTTGTATTACTGCTGAATTTGCACAATTTACAGAAACGTTAGGAAAGACGATATAGATATTATATATAAATACAGCTACGTTTTTAAAGAAACATTAGGGAGAAAACATTTTGGTTGTTTTTCATTTAAACCAACAAACACACAAAACATAACAACAATAAAACATGATTTGATATTTCAAGTACAAAAGAAAAAACAACGTAGACAAAAAAAAGTTTGAAAAAGAAACAAAAAAGTCGTACAGTGCCATGTTTTCTTTGAATGTTGTTTAGTGCAAAGACATTTTGTTAGATGGAATGTGCTACCGTTTGATTTTAAATATGAACATGCCTAGTGACTGAAAAGAATTGTTTGAGTAAAGACCCATCAAAAGATCCTTGTTGAAAATGACAGGAAGTGAGAGGACACAGTTTTTGGTCTCCTCAAGTTAGTACAGTTCATGGTGTCATGGTGATAACATGAAATTGCTGTTGTTTCTAATCCAATCAGTGCAATCTTTTGGTTTCAGAAAACCAAACATCTACTCACAGGATTTTTGCTTCATCATGACCAAGTATTCCGCGCCACGGCTGGTTCTGTTCTCCAAGGGTCAAGAAGTGACAGTTAGGTGGATCATGTTATAGTAACTGAACAATGAAGTAGCTACATTGCACTACCTGAAATATTTCCATTGACCTGATATCACAAAGCCACCATAGCTAACCATTAAGATGTGTTCACACCAAACGTGAAGTTTTTGTACAGTGCGATTACATATGAAGTCCAGGCAATATTTTTTTTCATGCCAAATGCGTCCGTGCGAGTCAAAGTGTTTGAACATTTGCGTAATGCTGTGTCAGCGTTAAGATGTTCCAGAGAATCAGAAATGGAGGACAAGCTTATTGTCGTGGGCTGCGGGCTTATGGAGCTCTACGACTCAACGTCAGTACTGTACAGAGATGGCTTGGGGAAAAGTGAGAGAAGCCATCGGACTACATCATAACATCTGAAATATGTATTTGTAACTTGATTCCAGCTATCAGATGTACTGATACGAACCAAATTAGCACTGTTAGCATTGTTCCCCAGTTAGTTAGCTAGCACTCCAAAAAACACTCCAGCGGCCAAATTTGCGCGTGTAAAGCGAGGCGAATGTTTGCTTTGCATTTGGCCTGAACACACCTTAAGGATTCCATAGGGCCTGAGTTTGTGTTATCCACACCTTGACGGGTCATTTATTTTCCAACACAGTCCTTTTAGAGCAAAGCCTAGCTATGTCTCGCAGACGCCGTTTACGTCTTTACAGGAGCGACAATGAGGTCAGGTAGAGCTTAGCTGAGCCCCTCAGTGGTGAAACAAAGTGGGAAAAGCTGTTTTCAGCCTAAAGACACTTTTTCCGTTTTCTCAATGTTAATACCCAAATAGAGGGACAAGGAAAATATATACTGAGTTTTTCTCTCCACCTCTTACCTATGTATTTGAGAGAGGGGTTTTAGCTTTTTATCCATGGGCAGGTTGGGGGGGGGTATCGAACTATACAGAGGTGAGACATCTCTGTTCATTAGCTACATAAGGCTGAGTATTCCTCCTCTTAGCCTGCAGCTCTTGTTTCAAAACTAGCCTATTGCCATGTGTGGCTTAAGCTTTTTTATTATTATTATTATTATTATTATGAAGTCTGCTCTCTTAAGAGGATTTCTTTATTTCTCTTTTTTTTTTGAAGTCCTGAAGTCAGGGTTTTGACTTTGTTGTGAGAAATAATGTTTTTTTGATTTTCTTTTTTCTGCTTGCCGAAAAACCAAACTGTGGTCCGTGTATCGTTTTTTGTTGATGTTTTCATTTGTAAATTGTATACTTTTTCATGATGAACAAAAGCTGTTAGCCATTTTTTTTTTGTTATCAGGTAGGTTTTTGTTTTTTTGTCTTTTTATTTTCAACATGTAAATTGTACATTGTACGGTACAAAGAAGACAAAATTATCTTCAGTTTGCCTGAAGTTGAAATACTTGACAGAACTCAAGGTTTATTTTCCTGATCTCAAGGATCAAAATGAAATTGTTGCATCAGATGAGCATCTGTGTCTTTGTGATGGAAATGTGACTTGCTGCTTTTACTCTTGTACCTTGTTTTTCTATCAAACATTAGGGCTGTCATTTTATGCTGATCATAAATGCTGTCGCTGTCCATTTTTACGCCAGGTTCCTTAAAAAAAAAAACTTCTCTCTCATCCAAAAATAGTTAGCACACCTCCCAAATTAATGTCAACCCACAATTTTGTTTACATGTCTGATATGTGACATTGCTTTCTACAGGTGCATACATATCAGCCTAGTTCAACTGGATACCTGTATGGACTTGACAGTTTACTCTGTATCTGCCAAACACAATCTTGTGGGACCACTCTGCTGATGTTAGGATACCAACTTCTCCATTTCAGTTGACCATGTTGGCTACACACATTAAATGATCTCTATTAGAATCATCTATATTAAAGAGAGTACTGCAAAACCTCCAGTAAAATGTGCTTAGTCCACATACAATAATTATAAAGATGTTTTTTTTTTCTTCAGTGTACAGCCGGGTTTTTGCTGCATTTGTACATTTTGGTGCTCTTACTGTATATCAAGGCAAGGAAATAGATGACTGCTGATGCCAGAGCTCAGCGGTGCTGTTAACAGCAGTTCCTTTAATGGTCAGTATGAGTACAATGTACTGCAGGGACAAATCCACTTGCTCCCTGTAAAAGCACACAGACAAAAACCTGCTAAGGGTACAGTGCCCAGTTGGTGATCTGTCAAGCTTTTTAATGACTCATAAACATTCTCAATTCATTGTCAGGTTCATACTCCATTTGTATCCGTATTCTCTTTGTAATTTGGTTGATTAAATGAGTGCTGAGGAAGATGGCTAGTTTATCGTTTGCATGGCTACTTTCCTTTTAGATTGACCTGCTAGGATGCATCTTTAGAGAAACTTCTCATTTACCATTCTCCATCCTTCATTTTGCACTTTTAGTGTGATAATTGTCTTATAGGTCTAATAATTGTTGTGGAGGTGGTACACAGCATGTTTTGGTGTCATCAGGAAGAAGAAAACATCAGCTGACTTACAGAACTTGTCACAAGAACCACATGCCAACTTCCAGCTGACAGAGAGTTGCTGGGTTTTACGCTGTTTCTCTGTCAAATCAGAAGAAATTGAAAGAAGTGAAGTTTACTGGCATCAGTTTAAACTGAGTCAGCACACAGTCATGTATCTCATGTTTAACTCAGCTCTTAAGACATGCATATTCATATTTTGCCTCTCCAAAAAAAAAAAAACAGTTCACTCAGATGCAAGTCCTGGCAACATTCTATTTTCAGTTTTTTTTTCCACCTTATTAATTCAGTAGTTGTCTTTTTTTTGTTAATGGAAGTTACATAGAGTCCAAGGAAATGTATCAAATGGATTTCAGACAGAGCTGGCAAAAGAATTTTAATACTATAATAACTCTGATTACATTTTAGAGTTTCAGACTTGAAGCAACTGTCACGAGTTTGCAGGTTAACATTCATTGTGTAAATATTCTGTTATTTCCTATTTTGCAGATTTACTACTTGTAAATAAACATGCATCAAGGAGAGATTAAAATTTTTTTGCTAAATTAAATGTGGCTTGGGATTTCTATTTAATGACATACAGTTTTTATAGATGGATATTGAAGGAATAGTAGTCATGCAGGTTTGTGACATGTACAGTATATGTTCCCATTATAGCATTTAATGTACAAGAATATGTTCTACTGTAGCATGGGATTCAACACCTCACACCCTGGTATAGCCCAGTCTACTATGATTCTTAATATGTGTATATTTGTTATTTTCTCTACCTGCAGCTCTCCTTCCCACTCATTTTCATAGATTGTCCAATCATCTGTGTTATCTTGAAGAGATGTTCATCCTCAGTGACCAAAGAAAGGGTAGGCCTAGCTATCTAAGCGGTGCGTTTTTCACTTATACCTGCTTAACATTCAAAATTGACCGACACAAAGACCCGTCAAATGTCAAATGTGCCCTTGTGCCTTCACAAAGTATGTGATTGTAAAAGCTTTTGATGATACTTTGCTAGCCCGGAACATGCTAGAGCTAGTGTTAGAAATAACTAAAGACGTGTTTGTTAAATCTCTGAAGGCGTGAGGCAAAAATCCAATGAAGAATTAACAAAAGGTTTAATTAATTTTTAGAAGGTTGGGTTGGTGTGAGGCAGTTGAATGCTAATTAAGGCTAATCAGTTGATTTGATGAGCTGCATGGGCACATAAACCAAAAGCACATTGTTTTCCGAACATTAACATTGTTTTATCTTTTTAAAACCCTAAACAAAAAAAAAAGTTTGAACACTAGTCACAATAAAAGCTCTTGTGAGATTCTTTCTATTTACTTTGTACTGAACTTTACCGTTAAAATTAAATGCTTGTTTCGATTGTTACACTACTTATTCTGCTTTAAATACATTTTTGTCTCGAATTTCTTAGTCTGCATATTAAGTTTTTTTATGACTGCCTGTGTATCGACATTAAACATTTGAAATTGGTTAGGGTTTAAAGAATTTTTGTCTCGAATTTCTTAGTCTGCATATTAAGTTTTTTTATGACTGCCTGTGTATCGACATTAAACATTTGAAATTGGTTAGGGTTTATCACCCTAAATGTTAGTTATTATTAGGTATCATTTGGTATCATTGATAGCGAAAATAGTACCTGCACTAGTACTGAAATGTTTTCATCAATTCTCAGCCCACATTAGTCTCTTAATGGGCTGTTTCATTAGTATCAAAGAGTTTAGGTTCAAAATGTTCACAGTGAAGAGAGACCTTCTCTTCAGCCTGCAGCATGATAGTTTCCCTCCTCCGTCTCCCTGCCTTACATAACATGTTCAGCATCATTAATCATTCTTATGGGAATGTACTTAAGTGGCTGGTGGAGGTTTGTTCTCTGGAGGTGTTAATACTAACACGTTTACCCTCTAACCATACATCATGCTTGCACTGCCATCAGCTTACATGGGCACCTAGATGGAAGAGTGGCTCTGAGTGTATAATACAGATGAGCGTCATCTGGCTCAGACTAGGCCTGTGATTTTCATAGCAGGTATTGTTGTTGAACAAGAAAGCAAGCAGCAACAGAGAGAGAAACCCAGATTGAAATGAACCAAAACCACCTTGTTCTTTTTTCATGGTTGCCTTAAACTGTCAGCACACACCCCACCCCCACCTTCACCCCCCTCATCCAGTGGATTCAATGAGGCCAGATGCACAGAAAATGTTATCGTTCACACCATGTGTAACCAGCCGGGCTAATTCAATTAAAATTCCATCCAAGGAAGAACGCTGAAATTGCGTAATGGTCGTGGGAGCACTGAATCTCGTAATGATCCTGTCAAGAGGCAAATGATCTTGCAGTGCAAACATTATGATGAATTCCTTGCAAAGCACAAGATGCTCGTTTCTTCACCCAGCCCCCCATCCACCCCCCCACCCCCTCCACCACCTCTCCTTGCATGCAAAATTCTGTTGCCATAGTTAATAAAGCCATGATCTGTATTTGCCACCCCCTCCCCTCCCCTCCCCTTTCCTCCCCTTTCCTATTTAATCTCGTTTAGTTACAATTGAAGAATACTCAGTGTTTTATCACATGCTGAACCCAGTGAAATTGGAATTCTATTTTAGCTGAGGAGTGTGCTGTTATCTGTCAATGTGTGTTGCATCAAGAGCATGGCAGAACCATAAGTGGCGGTGGTATCTATAGAACCCCTAAATCTGGTGTGCAGTTCGGTTCCTCCTGGCGAGGCGAAGGTGACAGCCGTGACTGGTGGGGGATGCTACGAGATGGATTACTGTCACCGTTCTTAACTTACGGTGCACAGAAAAAGCTGTGTGAGTTTGAACGCGAGGAGTGGGTGTTAAGTACAGGTGCTGCCAACCTTCAGCCCACCATAGCCATAAAGTCACTCCAAAAAAAGCCCTTCAAGGCAAGTGCAAGTCTGCAGCATAGTGAGTATTTAGTAAAGATGTATCTGTGTTCTGTTAGGTTAGCTGTTAAAGCCTCCGCCTGGCTATGAATCAAGAAGCCACCTGACAATTTGTAACTCATACAGATTAAGTTAAAGCTGCTCAATATTTTTAGATTAACAAAGGCTATGTGTAATGTAAAACTTGTCTACAAGAATCAACAGAGAAGTCCCTAAATTTTACAGAGCTTTTGCATCTGTGGCTTATTGTTTTGGTTTTGATTCCGCAAACTTTAGGTCTATGGTACTTTATTTGATAAACCCACTGTGCTCTACCTACTCACCACAAAATATCCGACAAATAAAGTTAGCAACCAGATGGTGAACATAGTGGAGCTTTTAGCTGTCAATAAGCAAGATATGAATACCGAACTTCATTTTGCTTACACATTGGCCATATCAACTTTAGAAGGTGGTAATATTTCAGTGTTGTGTTTACAGCTTGTTGTGATGTCCCCAAAACATCAATTAATGCAGGTTTAAAGGAAAGGTTAAGATTGTTTCATCTTAAATCTGTATTAGTACAATTTTCACATTCCATATGTAGATTGAGAGTTATTAGTCTGTAATGGCCGTAAGTGATACCTTCCAAAGTACAGTCCCAACATAAATTCATCATTTTTAGGGTTCCACGTGAACGTTCCCCACAGACATTTGCGGACATGAGCAGATGACAAAAGTTACGTCTCGTGGACCCTTGTGGACCCTCGTGGCCATGCAGACAAGGAAACTATAAATTGCCAATAATAATACTGCTGAAGTCTCAACTTCAACTGAATTTCAGAATGCATTTTTGTAGAGAAAGAGTACTGTAGATGTTGTCCCCCATTTCTCACAGAGTAAACATGCTACAAAGGGATCACTACACGGCAGGAGGCATCTTTACAGCAACCATTAAACCATTCAACAGATACGTGGCAAGTAAGTATTTTGTTTTTTTCATCAAATTGGACACCCAATTTTATTGTTTTTTCATTGGTTATTTCAATAAAGCTGCAAGTTATTATAATGAATTCCTTTCTTGTCTGATTAGTATTTGTATTCTATTCTATGTCTATTCTATTATAATTCAGTTCAGTTTTGTGGAGTATCTGAGGTCACTCATTTTGAATATAATCCATTATTAGACTAGTTGGCAGACTAAACTGTGTAGTTTCAGTCAGTCAGTTAAAACAAAAAGACTTGTATGAACCAAACTGTTCATATTTTATACCATTTATGTATCACATTTCATAAATCCTTAAACCTGATCTATTATGAAGAGAAACCAGTAGATTCATGCCTTTGACAAGAAGACAGCATATCTATGTCTCACGATCACACTTACCCCTCTCAAATAATGTCTCAGTTTGCAGCCAAAATTACATTAATTCATGGCCACGACCACTAGTCTTCTACAGGCTCCATATTTGAAATGTCCTTTACAAAATCAAGCCAACTTCTCCAAACCAGTAAGTGCATTTTAAGGGCAGCCATACCACGTCTCTGCATCTGAGGCAGAGTGAGTGTTTGCCAGTTGATGTTTCTCTGCTCTGACTGGCTTTTTAATTTCTCCACAGGTAGAAACCATTACGGACGGCGGTCCCCCTGTCAGAGCTAGAGGAAATCCATTCCCTGCTCCACTGACCTAAAGCTTCCTGATGTCTGATTAACACACATGGGTTAACAATCTATATGGAGCGTTGCACTGCTTTTGAAGAGGTTGTATATAGGATTTTCTGGACCTAATCTGCTGAACACAACCCAGCCACTCATGAATGATGGTTTCTAAGGATGATGGTCTGTGTTCTTATTTGATATATTTTCCCCCTTGAGGCAAAATGCTTCAAATCAATGTTGGGATGAACTTGACTTCCAAGTGCCACCTTTGAACTTCCCTTACTCCTGAGATGCACACACACAAATATGCATTGTTTCCCGCGGAGCCCCCCTGCTGGGAATGGGAAAGGTAGTCTGCCTGAGTCGCCTGTCTTCCCTGCCAGATGATGGGTCACATCCCCCCAGAATCCGGAGGAGTCTGTCCGATTAGCTCATCCACCCCTCACACCTCCACTCAAGGATGGAGAGCTCAACTGAGTCTGTGCGTGTGGGCGATTGTGTGTGTGTGCAGGAATGCTTTCACATGCATTCATTTCATTATCAGCTCTGTGTGTGCACACATATGGTTTGTGGGCAGTCAGAGGGGTCAGAGTGAAGTTCAGACATCCAAAACAAAACACTGTCAGTCACTTTAATCACGGCTCAACCAGCTGATGGTAATGACTGCAGTCCACAGTGGCTCCTACTACCTATTTCTGTCTGCATCTACACACATGCAAAACACACCCACAAACACACAATACAGCCCCCTTTGATCTTCAAATGTGTGTCTTTGGCTGCAATTTTTCCCCTGTGTCTTGCAGCTTCAGTGAACTGAAGTTGAAAGCCGCTGCTTTTCCTCAGAGAGAAGAATGAATCTCTTTAGGTCTATTGTGGTATTAAGCTTTGAGGGGCCACAACAAAGAAATCAAATAGATATGTACACATTTTTCACTTGCTTATTTTTCTCCAATTATTTGAAAGTGTCTTGAAAGAACAGTTCCTTAGACAATAAGTCATATAATTCTCTCTGTTATTTCTCTGCTTGGTAACTACAACGTGTAGCAGTCAAACAAGATAAAATTGCATTCTATGTTCTTTAAAGATAACAAAACAGAACAGATGGAATGGAGAAAAAAATATTTACATTTTGTTTCTCATTCAGAGGGAAGTGAATCAACAAAACATTTACTTATAATACATTTTACGACAAATTATTAATGCTGATTAGACGTATCAGACAATGCCAGATGCTTCCTAAATCCTTCAAACATTTCATGTAAGCTTTGCCTTCTAAACCTCAAATTCAGCTTGTCTATCAGCCTGCCACGGCTGATCAACAGAGCAGTTCTGAACATGTATCTTTTCACTCCACCTCCATACAACTGTCATCCCCCCCCCGTGCATTTGCTGCCGTCACTTTGATGTCAGAAGGACGCGGCCTGTCTTAATGACCCGGCGCTCATGAATTAATTAACACATCTTGGGAACGTCTCAAACACAGCAGCTTGTGATCAAGTGCCTTATGGGATTGAGATAAGGCACACGGACATTGCCTGGCAATGGAACTGACACAAGGACCTTTAATTAGCTCAATTAATTTACCATGGGGATAAGGCCATGCTGGAGGTGTTTGTGTGTATGTGTGTGTATGTGTGTGTGTGTGTGTGGGTGTGTGTGTGGGTGGGGGGGGGGGATACGTGTATGCATAACAGAGTCAGACAGCATACCTGGAGATTGAGGTTTAACTGCTGGTACAGTACTTATGTTGTTGCAGGAAGATAAGAGAAAGAGTTAATGAATGTATGTTGGTGAGAACAGTGCTGCTCAGTGAGGCTGTGTTACTCCGGCTGCTGCATCACTTTATGTTGTATTACCCACAGCACAGGATATTTCTAATTGACCTTTAGGTTTAATAAATGAAGATGCCGCATGGGACGATGTCATCTTCATTATAAACCTTAAACCCCATGTGTGTGAATTGTGTTTTGTATCTCACTCATAAACCACAGCTTAGTGTCTGGAATCTGGTCTGTATGTAATCCTTCCCTGTTGTCTCCTGTGTGTATAAGAATCATAGAAACATTTGCTAGTGCACTAATACCTGCAGCATTACAGTATACAAATTGTTCAATATTTGGGGAAAGGAACTTAAACATGGACTTCCAGGTACTGGCGCAATTTATCTGCATGTACTTCAGTACAAAAAAAAACTGCACAGACAGCACCGAAAAACTAACAATTGACACTATGATCTCATCATGAAAATGTTTATTGATAAATCAAGTGAGAAGTAGGGTCATTTTCTAATGGACTTCTAATACAAGCTGTTTTTTTTTTGCAACCAGTGGAGTCGCACCCTGCTGGAAATTAGATAGAATGTAGGTTTAATGCACTTCTGCATTGGTAGCTGTGTCCATTATCTTTACAGTCTTCAGTATTAATCTAGAGCCAGGGAGGCAATTAACTCAGCTACCATGGCTCTGTCCAAAGTTCCTTGTAAACCACAACTTGCCTATTGTTACATTTTTGTTTGTGTATGGATTAAACAAACATGACACATCATGTTAGTAAGATGTCAATAAGCAGACATTTTGAAGTTTGCTTGGCTTTGCTTCCCTGTGCTAGTTTTTTGTTCTAAGCTACACTTAGCTAATAGCCTCCTGGCTTTAGCTTTATATGAAATGGACAGACAAGACAGTGTTATCAATCTTCTTGGTAAAAAACAAGTAAGCATATTTCCCAAAATGTTTCCTTTAACTTTAGAGTGGACAGTTATTTTGTGACAACCAGGAAGTAGACCTTGACAACTCAAGTCTTTATGACAGAAATTCATCATTTTACTGTTAGTATGTGAATATTCTTTGTTTCTTTTCTAAATAAATTGGTTAAAATGATTACCAACTGGAGGTCACTTTAATTGTAAATTTCAGATAATGACCAACTTACCAAAGTGGGGAGGACTTCTTCTTTATTCCTGCAACAGCACATGACACAATTAAATAGAAAAATGCGAAGTTATTCTTTTGCATAATTTTGACTTTAAAGGTGCTCTAAGCGATGTTACGTGTGTTTTAGGCTACAACTATTGTTGTCACATACAGTAAACATCTCCTCACTATCCGTGAGCTGCCTGTCCCCAGAACACACTGTAAAAAAAATGCGGTCTCTGTAGACAGCCAAGAACGGCAATAAAAAACAAACTGCGCCCACCTGTACCACGAAGCATACACAAACAGTGTTCCAGCGTTCCAGCCAATAACCAACAAGAAGGATATGGGGGTGGGGGGGTTAGTGCGCAAAAGCACAGAAGGGAGGGGGAGGGGCAAGCTAGTCTTGTTTTGTTTGAAAATACTTTGAACGTCAACAAGAAGTAACATCACCCAACATTGCTTGGAGCACCTACCTACATGTATTACAGTAGCTGCAGTCTTAGTGAAAGGTAAGCCCTGTTTAGCTGGTTCTCATCCAGGCTGATGCTTACTCTACTCTGCAAACTGCTGCTTGAATTACTGCATGATATCTTCCAACCAGCCAAGCTACTGACATGACTGACAAGTGTGTATTGCCTAGTAGCTCCTACAGTAGCGTGTGCAGAGAGTAGGCTACATAAAAATGAATTCTCTACCAAAGACATATTTTGCTGTATAATTCGCCTTCAGTACAGTTATTGAGAATGAATGCACATGTTGGCCTTACTGAAACACATAAAGTGCTTGGATGAGAATAATAATAGTGTACATTTTGTAATTTTATAATGTTCATCTGCATGATCGTGCAAATTGACCTAAATCCACTTTCACAGCAGTGCGACTGTCTTCACATTTTATAGCAGTAGTTTTTAGAATAAAGAATTTGCAAAGAAGTTCAGAAGGCTTAGAATCCAGTAGAGAACATGAAATGAGGGCAACACAGAGAGGGAGAGCCAGGCAGCATAGAGAAAAGAAGTTTACAGTGCACAGTTCACATACTGTAGGACTCCTAGTGCCTTTTTATTGCCTATGAATTTTTTATAGCCCCTGTTGCATGTCGCTCCCTCTCTTCCCGCCTTTGTAGGCTGAGTAAAGTTCTTCTGGAGATTTCAAAAAGCCAGCAGCCTTGACCTTCTCCTCTCTTCTCTGAATGAATGCAATATGTATTGCAGGGAGAATAAGTGAAGATTAAGGAAGATTAGTGCAAGGTGAGGTGGAAGCAATTGTTGCAGCACAGATGGATGGAGAGGTGACCTTGATGTCAGGTAGTCATGGTAACCTGTCATGTTGTTGGGAGAGAGTTGGGAGTGATGGGAAAGACACATTTGCAAAGTTTTTTTTGTCTTCCAGCTGAGGAGGATTTCAGTCAAGTGATTGTTATCATGCAAAAATAAATAAAAGACACATACACAGCATATTCACTGCATAGGCAACTGATGAAGAAAAATATATATTTTTTTAATTTGCCTCTTTGCACATTCATATGCATACACTGCCAAAAAAAAAAAACATGAGACATCCCTATTACCCAGGGTTGAGTGAGGACCTAAAACAGACAAGAGTTGGAGTATGAGAGCACTGAAGAGGCAGCAGGTGTGTGGCTGATACTAACCAGGTGGAAGTGGCTGAGCTCTGTTTCCGTCCATCGCTCCGGTGAGTCCTGTGGGACAAAAAGGGAGAAAAAAGGAAGGAACGTTAGAAGGAAGTGAAGGGAGCCGAGAGGCCAGGGAGTTGTTGTTTCTGTTGCCCCCATCCATAATTTCCTCCACCTGATCTCTTGTCAAAGCCAGATTCCACAGCCAGATCAATGACTGGACTGTCGGCATACAAAGATGAGGACATAACCTGCAACATGATGCCACAATTAGCCATTTTTGCTATAAGGGTTAATTTACTTGCAGGATATGATGCCCTGAATGTCACAGTTTATTACACATTCTGCATATCTGTGCTCCTCAGGCCCTTGTTATGCTCCATATTTACACCCATTTTACAACAGATGTTTTTGATGTGTCACAGCATGAAAGCACAGGTGTAGCTAATAACATTAACAATGGCACTGTTCCATTTAAATGTGTCAGCAAGCCATGCCAGTGAGACAGCATGCACAATATAATGGCTCTGTAACTAGAACACCCGAATGGATGGCACCCATCATTAATGTTCTTAGTTACACTTGCGTTTGGCTAGACAACATGCTCACCGTTAGAATGGTCTATATTCCATGATTCCTTAAAGAGCCAATGAAATGAGCACTTGAAGTTTCTGGATCATATTCTGTTATGACCTCACACTGTTTGAGTGGATGTGGCTAAAAAGTTCTGATGTGGCGAATGCTAGCTCACTTGGTATAGCGTGCACTTTAGTCCTTGCCAGCGGCCGGGGCTCAAATCCCCTCCCTCTCACCCCTTTCCTGTCATTCTCAAGCTATCATAAAAGGCTATACAAAGCCCTAAAAATAATAAATAAATACAAAGTGCAGATAATTATGATAAAGTGTTAAATAGGTCCTATAAAAAAAAACGCGATTCTCTACAAAATACAACAGGAAATTCATGACATTATTAAAGTAAATACATTTAATTGTACTTCATGTAAAAAGCTCCAAAAAGCAAACATGCATCCTCACAGCCCGTGAAAACAACAATCTATAGGTATTATTCATTGAGGGTTTAACAGTCAAAAACTCAGCCTATCTGCTTCATCATGACTGTGTCAATGTAGTGTGTGTGATCACATTTGATTGACAGTGACCTAACAACCCCCCAACTGTCATCAGCTTTCGGATTCAAATGTCTCCTGATTGGTGGATGGAAATCAGCTCAACCAATGACTAGAACACCGAGAAGAATGTCGAAACCCCTCACTCATAATAAGAAAACTAATTGAGAAAATAAGTTTTGAGGATATTTTAATTGTTTGCAAGTGCTGGGTAGTAATAAATTAAAAAGAGACCCACACTGCTTGTTTATTCTTATAGCTCTACTTTTTATTCTATATAGACATGACTGACAACATTTCAATGCTCCAGGTGGTGTTCTTCAGGTGAGCACAGCATTATACTGTATATACTGCAGACTGTATGATGTTGCACTGTCATCTCTTAATTAATAAAATAAGTTAAACGTGTGTGTATTTCAAACCCTATTTCAAATTTCTATCTCAAAATAGAAACACATATTTGAAGCAGTAAGATGCAACTTTACACTGAGGTAGACCCAAAAGACTTCATCGCCAAGAAATGTTTCCAATGTGTCAAAGTTGTCTGCTAGTAATGAGACTTGACAGCTAAAATAAATTTGGTCTTAAAACTGACATGAGTTTTGAGTGGATCTGTGGGGTCTTAAATTGGGGATGGGGCATGTTGCAGTTTCACTATGTGAATCAGGCTAATAAGACAGGTACGTTTTGATGCCTAATTTTTACTTTACCCAGTTCTATACAGATGCAAAGGCAGATTTCCATCAATGAATGCATCTACTGCAGAGTTATATATTGCTAACAATAGCATTGTACATTCTCAATTAATTGTAATGGATAATATCAACTTTTCATGCGGTGTGTCTGTTGTGGCATGGAGTTGTGACCGTGTGACTTCACAGCATGTCTGAGTGGTTGAGGCCGCTGTGCCGCCACCTAAAGCAAAGCATTTACTGACTGGGTCCACTGCCTCAGCCACGGTCCATTTAACTGCACCACCTCCACAATCGTGTTCAGGTCACTGCCTCTGTGGACCCAAACACACGCACACACACTCTGTGTGACTGCACACATTAAGATATTTTGACACTGACAAGATTTACGTCAATTAATTGTGGTTTCTAAAATGCTTTAAAAAATGTATAAATTATAAATTTATAAAGTAATTTGTTATTAATCTTAGGCAAAAAGAGGGCCAGGCAGTTGCAGAGTTATGTTTACAAGTCCTGATGATGATGACTTTGGAGTTTAGAGAGGCAGTTACCGTATGTCACAATCTAAACAACAGTCAAATCTTGTGGCAAAAACAGCTTGCCAATGTAGTCTGAGTGTGATTGTGAGGCGAGATGATAAACAAAAACTTGAATGTGACTGTAGGCTAACGTTTGTCTGACTGACTGTCATGTAAAACATTTATGACATTATTGACTTCTCTACTTCTTGACTTGACACCATTTGAAGTATCATTCACCAAGTTTGAATCCAAGTCTCCTCCATGCTTAGTATTCTGACAACAATGTCATGACCAAACTAGTAAGTGCATCCATTAGCCTGCCAGCATCAAGTACATTTATCACAAAAGTTAGTGTTGCTGCATCTTGGAAAAAACAAAGTTGGTAGCGAATGCAGGCTTTTGTGTCAGTGCAATGTTTTTATTTTCCCAGGGTGGGACCTCAGTGTTTTGGCGGTGTCACACTCTTTGACAACTCAGTGCTATCTGCCTTGATTGTTTTCCTGCTTGGCAGATATAATGTCTCTTCCTCCTCTATCCCCCACGCAATCTCTTTCTAGAAAGTTTGTTATGTATGCTTTAAAAAGAATAAAATCCACTTGTCAGAATGATTTTGAAAAAGTTTTTTTTGCTTTATCTCCAGAAGAGAGAACAAGTTGGTGACTGAAGAGAGTGTGAGGAAAAATAAACCCTGTGATGGATGGTAAGGCACAGGCAATTACAGACAACATGTCAGACACTGTGCATATAGAAGATATCACACAAACACTCACTCAACAATATATGCATATATGTTCGAGACTCTGGCAATGGGAGATAATCTTGAGTTTCTTTCTTTCTGGAAGAGGCAAAACATTTTAGCTAAAATCCATTTAAGGCTCCCAGCTTGGCATACTGATAAACATACTGAACAGAAAGTGCACACACACACACATACACACACACACACACACACACACACACACACACACACACATCGCACCCAACAAACTAGCTCCCACATGAACACAGAGATGAGGCATAGCCAAGTTCAGTGCACTTGTAGCAATAGCACACAAAGGCTGGCTTCCTTATCACTCCAGGTTCGATTACATAAACATTTACACTCATACACACAAATGCCCTCATGTGAGGCAAGGTGGCAGCCTTACTATTGGTTTTTTGGAGGTGTTCCTGAGCTGCCGAAGGGAGGGGCTGTAATGCAAAGAGACAGATTCAGGTCGCTCACTCATTGCTGGGATGAATAAAGAAGAAGGAGAGAATGTGCTGCATGTTTGAGAGAAAGAAGAATGTGTGGAATGAGGCGAAGGACAACAAGAAGGAGGAGAAACCGAGGAGGTAAAAGACAGGAACGCCATGCAGGAAGATGAAATGAATGTGGTATGGTTTTAGGAGAAGAGAGAGAATGAAGAAACAGACAAAACAAAGGAAGGAGAAGGGAAGCGGCATGATGGATGAAGAAGTAAATGACAGAAATGAAGTGTCAATAAAGTGAATAGATGAGAAAGGGGAGGAAAAAGATGAACATGGATGCGTTGCATGCAGGCCCAAAGATCGTGGAATTAAAAGAAGAAGGAGGAGGGTGGGAGGGTGAGAACATAGTAGGATACAAATGGAGGTGTTAGAGAGGGCAAGCCGCACCAGAAAAAGGAGAAATGGAGGGAGATGGTAATTGACATGAAGATAAAGTGACAAGCAAAAAGAGGAGTATGTAGGGAGGAGAAGAATCAGAGAGAAAGACTATTAAAATTACTATTAAATGAGGAATGTAGGAAAAAGCTTTGGAAGGTGATGCAGAGAAGAAGGAATAAGAACAAGCTGTCATACATTCATTGTACACTACTATCTTGAATGATTGAACAAAATAGCCTGTGTAATAACAAGGGATTGTACTCTGATTGCACATCATTTATGTACTGTGGAGTGGCACATTTTGAGAAGCAGCCACACCCAAGTCGAGTTAATTTTTTCGCTTCTGTTTTAGACATTTCTGTTTTTATATTACAGTAAGGATTTGACAACCCCTATAAAATGAACCTAAAGAATGCCATTTAGCGTTACTTGAGTTCTGATCTGTAGTATTCTTTAAAAGGTTTGTGCAAAGACAAGGCTGTATGCTTTTAGCTCAAGTGCCTTCCTGTCCTCTTCTCTTTTGTCTTCTGAGATCTGAGTGAGCAGAGTTTATGTGCAGAGGAAACAATACAGGCCAAAGTCTCTCTGTCTTTATTGCACTCCCACTCACTGAATATTTAAGTCAGAGAGCTTTTATGAGGATACCACAGGTGTGCCACACAGGGGGTCTTTGTTCAGTGTAAGTGCAGAACAAGACAGGTGGGCAGAAAAGTCCAACACACTTTCCTATCCCAGCAAGACCAGAGAATGACTTAATAAGTCCCACGCCTTGTATCATTGCAAAGACTTCTGCGATGTATGGCGATGGGCTAACTTCTGGTGAGGACTTGTGAGGGACATGTTTTACAGAACAGCTCAAATGGGCAGGTCACTGTTCCTTACTGATAACGGAGGTGATGTTTGAAACATTGACACTGTGTTAATTTCATCACCTGATTTAGTTTTTGTTTCTAGTCCTTATGACTAAAGACATTTCAATCTAGGTTTTGTCAGTGAATTTCTCACACAGTGCTCATGCCACTAACCTTAACCCTGAGCATAACAAAGAAACTTGTAATTATTACAACAACAGTTCATCTACTGAAGAATCTCATTTATTTGAAAAAGAAACTTTAAAAAGTCATCTTTCCTTGTCCAAAACCTTTATTTGGGCTGATGGTGGTTAATATGACCTCTCCTGTCGCTGAATGGCACAGAGGCAGCTTTTGATCCCAACAGGTGAACTCATGATGAAGTGTTGTTTAAATAGAAATAATTTTTCTATTTAAGTCCATGCCATCTGCCTCCGCTCAACGCGTGCATGTGTTTTCCTGTGACAAGCAGACACACACATATTTCGTGACACATACCTCCACATGTCTTTGTTTGTGTGTGTTCCTGTCTGTTTGGATGAAGGTGTAACCTCTGGCTCCTTCAACAGAGAGGAAGGAAAATTAGAGAAAAAAGAAGGAGCAAGGGATGGAGAGACGTATAGAGGGCTTGATGAATAGAGTGGTGTAGAAGAAAGTGTCTCGGCAAAAGAGAAGAGGAATGAGGTCATTATCTCTGTCCTCACCTGTGGCCTCCAGTCCCCACACACACGCACGCATCCACGCACGCACACACACACACACACAAACACACACACACACACGCTGCACCTTGCACAATCCACGTTTCATCAACAACAGCCAGAACTCTGCTCCACCCTTCTACTCCCCGATCTACCTATCTTCTGTCCGTTATCTTTTTTGACTCTACTTTGTCCTCTCTTTTTTAAAATCATGTTCTGATTTCTTCTTCTTCTGCACCCTCTCAATCCTACATAATTCTGAGCTTTTAAAGTCCCTCCTCCCTGATCCATCTCTGTCGCCGTTTCTCCTTTTTTCAAAAAGTGGAATCCAACCATCACATTCATCATAGGGATTTCTCTGCTCCTCACATCACTATTACAATCGCTCGTGCCAATTCCCTTCCCTGCCCTATTACTGTAACATTTTTTGCCTCCCTCCCTTCCACCCTGTCCCCCCTTTACAACACAGTAGGCTGTAATCATATCCACTAGACCATGATCACCCCTCTCCTCTTCTTCCTCTTCTTCCTCCTCTTTGTCATTTTTCCACCCACCTCGCCTTCCTCCCTCACTTTTGCAAGGCGGGTCACGCCTCTTGAGGCGGCAGAGCAGAGAAATTGCCTGTTATCGAGGGTCGATTTTTCATGCGCTTGTAAATTGCTTTGTATTGACACTCTGTCAGAGCGGGGTCGTCACACCGGCCTGGGCCACTCGCCACCCCACGGTCGCGCTGCTGATCCTTGGGTGCTTTCACCGGGATTGAGGGGTCAGGAGGGGTGCCGCCTGGTGTGTGTGTTTCTGTGTGTGGGTTGATGTGTGTTAGCTGTATTCTTTTGAGTGCATGTTGATTGTGTGTTGGAGGTGGCACCTAGAATTCATGATTTTGTTGTGGTGGGACGAGGCTTTCATTCTGGTTCAGTGAAGAGACCTCGGGGTGGTAATAACAATACTGATGGTAGCTGCCTTGTCTTTGTGCTGATGATTGTTGTGATGGTACATTTATCTTGGAAGTGTGTTGCAACCAAGCTTCTGCAATTGATTGTAAGATACAATGTCCAAATGTATTATAACATCGCTTTATTTTACAAATATAGTATAATTTACTTCACTTCTGTATGAGTCCTTCAACTTGGATGTTAACATGCTGGTTAAAAAATGTTTGCATGTTTTGTCTTTTTCAAAGTGGTATTGACTGTATGGTGACCTATCAGACCTGAAAAGACATTACATCATTTACAAGACTTAACTGACAAAGATCTGTTTCAAAATTTTGTTGATGACGGTGTTACTAAAAAGCCTTTTTCACAATGAACAGAGTTTAACAAAAGGAACATTGCCTACTGCTTCAAAATCCTCTGTCTTATTGCATCATTCTTCTCAGTGTTTTTCTGTGTTAATGTGTTGGCGTATGTCTCAAGTTCTTTCCAACTCTTTCTCAGACATCTTATGTCTTAAATTTCTCACCTCTCGCTTGTTATTCATGTTGTCTGGTCTTTCATCTTTTACACCTCCTATGCACTCTCTTGTCTCTAAGTTTTTCTCCTCATTTTTTTGTTTGTTGTCACACAAACTCCTGAACTGCAACACTGACATTTAGCACGTTGCCTCTATGCTAACTTTCAAACATGTTGTGAATTTTGCCTGCTAATAAGGGAACTAATGTATGTATATTTTCTTTGAGTCCCTTGAAGTGTTTTCAGCAGTATTCGTGTTTGGAGCAAGCTCTTCGGTTGCTTCTCACAATAAGGCTCAATAGACGTAGAATCAAAAAAAGCGAGCAATGAATAAAACACTGTCTCTGTGCATAGTAGCTATGCACACATGTAGAAGCTGAGCAGAGCTAGTGGAGATGACTTAAAAGAATAGTTCAGTGAATCTATCTTTTTAAGTATCAAATACTCACTGCCTGTACACAGTGCTCCAAATTATTATGCAAATTGGAATTCAGTGTCATAAACATTAAATATTTAGTTTTTGAATCAAACTTATGGATGGTATTGTGTCTCTGGGCTCTTTGGATCACTGAAATCAATCTCAGACACCTACAGTGAGGAAAATAAGTATTTGAACACCCTGCTATTTGGCAAGTTCTCCCACTTAGAAATCATGGACGGGTCTGAAATTGTCATCGTAGGTGCATGTCCACTGTGAGAGACATAATCTTTAAAAAAAAAATCCAGAAATCACAATGTGTGATTTTTCAACTATTTATTTGTATGATACAGCATCATCATTTCATCATACAAGGTATCATAGTAGTGTAAAGAGATTTGTGGATGATTCAGAGAACAGATGGGTTTGTGCAGAAAAAAGCATAATGAGTAAGGTTACTGCCAGATAAATTTATTGGATTAAGAGGGCAGCTGCTAAACTGCCATTATAAAGCAAAAAACAGGTATTTGAAGCTGCTGGTGCCTTTGGAGTCCCGCGAACCTCAAGGTGTAAGATCCTCCAGAGGCTTGCAGTTGTACTATTTGGCCACCCCTAACCAGTGCTCACAAGCAGAAACGGTTGCAATGGGCCCAGAAATACATGAAGACTGATTTTCAAACAGTCTTGTTTACTGATGAGTGCCGTGCAACCTTGGATGGAGTAGATTCAAGATTCAAGATTCAAGAACTTTATTTGCCATTTGTGTTTTCACACACAGGAACTCTTATGCGGTTGTTACTCAGAGAGTCAAGTCAAATTTAAAAAGACACACAAAGCATTTACATTATAAACAAATAAAATTGCATAAAACCATTAAAAAATAATAAATTTGCATTCCTTGATTGCATAATGTATAATTGCATATTGCCCTTGGCCCCTAAAAACAGCCCCTTATAGGATATTGAAGTGCACAGTTTTTGTTGGATAAATAAATAAGATGCACAGGTGTGATTGTGTGAGTGGATGGTTGGTGGATGACCACCATGTCCCAATAAGGCTGCCACGGCAGCAAGGAGGTGGCGGAGTCATGTTTTGGACCGGAATCATGGGGAGAGAGCTGGTAGGCCCCTTTAGGGTCCCTGAAGGTGTGAAATGACCTTGTCAAAGTATATAGAGTTTCTGACTGACCACTTTTTTCCATGGTATAAAAAGAAGAACTGTGCCTTCTGTAGCAAAATCATCTTCATGCATGACAATGCACCATCTCATGCTGCAAAGAATACCTCTGTCATTGGCTGCTTTGGGCATAAAAGGAAAGAAACTCATGGTGTGGCCCCCATCCTCCCCTGACCTCAACCATGTTGAGAACATTTGGAGCATCCTTAGGCAAAAGATCTATGAGGGTGGGAGGAAGTTTGCATCAAAACAGCAGCTCTAGGAGGCTATTCTGACATCCTGCAAGCAGAAACTCTCCATAAACTCATAAGTTCAATGGATGCACGAACTGTGAAGGTGATATCAAGGAAGCGGTCCTATGTTAACATGTAACTTGCTTTGTTAAGATCTGATTGATTGATTTGATTGAAATAGCTTTTGATTGCAGTACATATGACTTCCTAATACTGCAAGTTCAACAAATGACCAATTTCAGTTCTTTACAACCTATAAAATGTTTTGCTACTCTGTTGTGCATAATAATTTGGAACAGTCCATTTTTAGTTTTTTATTTATTGAAAAATTTTTCATTGGGTGATTTGTTCAATACAAATTTTGACTTATACCCTGACGGTTGATGACTTGAAAATTATACTGACTGTCATTTGGATCCACTATTTAGGAAAATCAGTGTAAAATATAATTTGCATAATCATTTTAGACGCGGTGTAGGCTTGAAAAGGTGGCTGTCAAAGGTTTGCAGCTTGCTGCTTTGTAAAGGATGGCAGCTGTAGATGGTCTGGAAAACAAACTGTACTGTGATATGTATATACAGTATATATATATATATATATATATATCAGATCCATGTTTTCTGCTCTAGTCCATGTAAGTCTTATTCCAGTAGCAACTGACGCGGACCTTGTTAACCCGGGTGATGTCTGAGACAGTATGGCTCTTGTATTTATGGTTTCACTCATGGTTGAGGTAGGCCAGTAGCATTAAGGAACTTGCCTAAGGATTCACTTGGATACAACCGCGAACCGACGATCACCTCGATACTCCCGCCCTGACCGGGAATCGAATCGGCGATCACCTGTACCAAAATCAGTGAAGTTAACCATTGTGCTATCCAGTTGGATAGCCCCGCCCCCTGACCGGTAATACTTGAAGAGAAGCTTGAGAAATACCAAAGGCTGAAAGAGGAGCTAGAAAAGATGTGGAAAGTAAGAGCAACAGTGGTGCCAGTGGTAATCGGAGCACTGGGGGCTGGGACCCCCAAACTGGGAGAGTGGCTCCAGCAGATTCCAGGTAAAACATCAGAGGTCTCTGTCCAGAAGAGTGCAGTCCTAGGAACAGCTAAGATACTGCGCAGAACCCTCAAACTCCCAGGCCTCTGGTAGAGGACCCGAGCTTGAGGATGACACATACCACCCCACAAGGGGTTAGAGGGGGATTTTTATTTTATTTTTTTTTATATATTTGATATATAAAGTATATACAGCTTGTTAAATCCATATTATATATATATAAAACAATTACAATAAAAGCCTTTACACACTTCCCAAAGTACTCCTGCAGCATAATCCACTAAGCAGCTAAGGACCCAACCTCCATATGTATCGGTATATCAGTACAAAAACAATCCTTACTACCTAAGTATATAATTACATATACTACTTCAAGCTAGCAAGCTTTGGTGCAATTGTGAAGTTATAGTGTGACACAAAAGTTATCTACAGTATATTGTGGGAAGTATACTGGGAAGTTGACCAGCCAGGCTTGACCATCTCCTGCTGTATTGTGGCAAAAATAAGGACAGAATGTCAGAAGGTTTTATATGATATAGAGTTATTCCTTAAGATTTAAGTGAACCAAAGGGATCAGGTTCTAGATGAGTGGGTTGCAGCAGACATACATTCATGTTTCTCTGCAGCCATTGGCTTCAATGTGGTGCCATGTCCCTGGCAAGCTGTCCTGATGTCTGTGTTTGACACCCACTCTCTCGTTAGAGTGGCACATTCTAGACTGCACTGGCACAGATCTCAAGCCAAGCTCTTTCCCTGTGAAAAGATGGAGCACAAGAAGATGGTTAAAACACACACAAAGAGGAAAAAGTGGAAAGAAGGTGCAGAGGAGAGATACAGAACCATACAAGGAATAAAAGAAAAAGGGTGAGAGGACATATAAGAGCCTGGCCAAGAAGGAGAAAGAGAGTCAGTTTGAGGAATCCAACAGTGGTGTTGAAAAGGAAAAAAGATAGAATGAGTCCAGATGTGGTGTGAAAACAGAAAAAGGAAAAGGCAGAGACTGATAAATTGGTTGAGAGAAATGAGGAATGCCTGAGAGACTTTCTGTCTTCCTTCTGTTCCCTCCGATGTAGAGCCAAGCCAGCCCTCCTGGCAGACATCTCCTCCTCCACCCCATTTGCTCCACCTGCTTCTCCTCCCATTATCCGCCCGCTATCCTCCTTCTCTGTCCTGTATGGCACACAGCTGCTCATCCACTCCCCATGCATTGGGACTCATCTGCCAAGAGTGTGTCCTGAAAGATCCCTCCATTCTGCACGTAGCTTGTCTCAAAGTGCATTCAAGCTGCACCGGGCCAAACACTGCATTTGAAAATGCACCCTGTAATCTAACTCATAAATTGGGATTTTAGCTGATGTACTGGATTTCTGTAAGCAGAAGCGTGGGGAGGGTGGTGCTGAGGGGGCTGCAGACTCATCGAGGAAATATATTTTTATCGTTATAAATTATCTCTCAAAAATAATCGGCACATGCCGCACATTTCTTCACTTTAAATACTTCAACAAAAAGTAGGCTATATGGAAAAAAGGATCAGTGTCCAGAAGTGAGAATGAGGCTGCATGTTTTCTGTACATCCACAGGCGCATTATTATGCAGAATTTATAATAGTTTTTACGTCTGTTGGCTTCTCCCCTGTTATTCCAGTGTTTTCTTATTTTGTTGAAATGGTCTTTCTACGTGCACATACTGTACTAGAAACTAACTTTCTATGGATGTGTGGAAATAAGGAGATAAAAAGGGCGGCTGTAGCTCAGCGGTAGAGCGGTTGCCTGCCAATTGGAAGGTTGGTGGTTTGATCCCTGGCCCTGCAGTCCCATGTCGAAGTGTCCTTGGGCAAGACACTAAACGGAGTGTGAGATCGGAGTGTGAATGTGTGTGTATGTTTATCTGATGAGCAGGTGGCACCTTGTACGGCAGCCTCGGCCACAGTGTATGAATGTGTGTGAATGGTGAATGTATGATGTAGAAGCGCTTTGAGTAGGCGTTAAGACTAGAAAAGCGCTATATAAATACAGCACATTCACAAAAACAAGTGCTCAGCGTAGAGAAGTATTGACAACTGTTGATTCTGAGGCCAGACGGTTTGAGTATCTTCAGTATCTGAAACACATTATGGATCATACTGCTATAATATTCCCACAAATTTCAGATTTACAGAAAAAGTATGACAACTGTCAGTTGTTTTGTCTAAACATGAATATGCTAATGTGGGGAATTCATGGCGGAGCAAGTGAGAGAGTGACGGTGAATACAGAGTGATCGGTCTGAGCGGAGGAGGGTTTATTAGCCAAGATATCAAGTGTTTGCAGTTTTGTGCAATGTATCGGGAAAAATTAACACCTGTTTTCCAGCTTGTCTGTGACTAAAAATGCTGCCATGGGTATTTTTGCATAGCCATTCTTATCAGACACTAAAAAGAAGGAATTTAGTTCTGAGAGTTTAAAAACACCATATTACATAATACTTGAATAATGAAGCCATACACATTTTTGAGAAATTCTAACTGTTATCGCTCACTGCCACTTGGGACTACAGAATTGCAAATGAGGCTTGTTGAGTCTTTAAATCCACAAAAGTTACATGTTTTTGTAATTCCCTTAACAGATAGGTTGCTGCGCAGAGATAAGGAACATTCTGCTACTTGGAGTTAGAGATTTAATATTCCATTACTTGTGGGAAAACAAAAAAATCTATCTCAAAAGCTGGAAAAATACTTCACAGTGTACAAGAGTGTGTGCATTCAGCTATTTGGGGCCACTGAGAGTAGAGGCTACTGCCAGAAAGGTAAAGTCAAATGGTTAGGGATGCATCTTTATCCTGGTTAAGATGTGAATGTAATTTGTTGAAAGAAGCACAGTAGACATGATTGGAGAATTGAAAAGTACTATACTTCTACTTTAAAATGTCAAACACATCATCTGCAGTAGTAAGCAAGCTCAATTTCCTGAATGTGTGTGTGCGTGCGTGAAAGAGAAAGGAGGTTGTTCAAAGTAGGTACTGTAAGTGATGTCATTATTCGCCCTCCACAGTGTATGTGCACTGTTCTGCAGCTTCCCATTACTTGTCAGTGTATATACAAGAGTTTCATTTTTGACAGATAGATGTGACAACAAACACCAAGTCATGACATACTGAATGTGAGATAGAGGAAAGGTTGAAGAGTAACTGAGATGGAAGGGAGAGGTAAAACCAGGACACAGCATTGACAGCCCCGGAGATTCAATTAAATTTCAATTCAATTTTATTTATGGTATCAGATCATAACAAGAGTTATCTCAAGACACTTTACAGATAGAGTAGGTCTAGACCACAAGCTATAATTTACAACAACCCAACAATTCCAGTAATTCCCCTAAGAGCAAGCATTTAGTGCGACAGTGGCCAGGAAAAAACTCCCTTTTAGGGAGAAACCTCGGGTGGTGAGGGAATTTACTTTTTAGGGAGAAACCTTGGACAGACCCAGGCTCTTGGTAGGCAGTGTCTGACGGTGTCGGTTGGGGGTGTGATGAACAGTGGCAATGCTAGTCACAATAAAGATAATGGAACTATGACTAGAAATAGTAGTTATAGTAGTTCATTTTGTAGTTGTGCACTGCAGGGCATCACAGGGTGTAGCAGGATGTAGCAGGGCACTGCAGAGCATAGCAGGGTGTAGCAGGGCAAAGCAGGGCGCGGAGCAAGACCACGGCAACAGTTGCAACCATGATTTAGGTGCCACCCTAATCCAAGAAAATAAACTGCTGGGCGACAATCTGGACAATCTCTTTATGTTAGCCATCTCCTAATGTCCGCTGCTTCCTCGGCGGCGAGCATTGGCAATTTTAGATCCTTAAATTTCATCTCATCTTTCTTTTCTTTTTTTAAATCAGTTTTAGTGCCTTTAATAAGAGTTTGTGAACTTGTCTGTTAGTGACAGAGAAAAAACAATTACAGGTTCAAAGGGCTTGAAACAGGTTTAATATCTTGTGTCGCTGTTACCAATGCTATGCACCTGGAACCCAGTCAAGGAAAGGGTTAACAGAAACATAGTTTTGACCAATCAGAGGTGGTTGGGCCAGACTCCCTCCACTAAAGGTTAGAACATTGTGTTAAATTGGTCGTTATTACTGTGATTTATATAGTGTCAGGTTTAGTTTCATCATAGTGTTAAATAAAAAGTTATATAAATGTTAGCTGACGTTGTTGTTCAGTGGCTAGCTCAGAGATCACAGGCTAATGAAATATCTGCTTTATCAGGGGGATTAACACTTTTGCAAGGCACTGTATCCATGTCACATTCTCATTAGCGGCTGATCCACCCTAAAAGTCTGATCCTAGAATCACCCCGGCGGGGAGTAAGCAGATGGACCGCAGGCTCTATCAGCCGATGTTCCGCTAATTGCATACTTCCAGAGATACTCAAGTTACTAAAGGAGTTCTCTACTTCCTTTAACTGAGTTATGAGAACTCCAATTGTTTGTTTAAATTGCATGAAAATACACTGAGTACTGCCATGCTGGACTGGAAAAGAAAGAAAATGGAAAAAACATTCCATTTATATTATACTTAGTTTTCAATTAAGTTTATATTGATCAGAGAAATGCATGCTGATGTCCCATTGAGGTGCCTATTAAGGTGCTACAACTGGATGGAAAGAAAAGGTATGTTAATATTGGCAGTATTGGCAATATTTTGCCCTGGTCTTTACTCACTAAGACATGTGTTCACATATACATCTTGGAAAACATTTTATTTGGGCCTCACTTACTTTTCTAGCTTCATAAATAAGCATAATTTTGAAATCTTTTCAACATCCACAGTGGATAACTTAAAAGAAAGATGTCCGTTCTTGCCTTCATCAAACATACATCAAGTGGTTTTTCAATCTTGTCTTTTCAACCAGAGAAAGGCATGTGCTGGTAATTAAACCAGAAAAGATCTTCTTGTGAGATGAGAAAGCTAATAATCAGTAACCTGATCTTGATTAAAATGATAAATCCATGTTATATGCATACAGTAATGTAATCATGGTCTTGCTTTGATTATGAGAATACTTTGATACATTTTTTTTTAACATCCAAAACAAAGGAGACTTTGATAGTTTGCACAATTTCATACATGGATGAACATATTCAAAGGCAACAGTCATAAAAACAAAGTGGACTCTGTTGGGGAAGAGATGCACCTTGTGAAACTGAACAATGTGCAAGTTATCAGCTATAGAAGCACACTACCAGGAGCAGTGGGAGAGCCTCTGATAGTCTGTAAAGGTTGTTCATCACCTGATGGAGCCGGGTTCATTATCCTGTTTCCACAAACATGCTAAGTTCTGTGGGTGTCAAACATCCTGGCTAACCTTGCCAGAGAAAATGTTCCCCTTTAGAGTGATGAAAAATGTATTGACTCAAAACAGTTAAACTTCCAAAAATGTTACAACTGTGTGCCATTGTTCTCTTCCTGTGATCTACAGACACATATTGTGAAATCAGTAGTATTATGGCTCCAGATGAGATTAAAGGCAAGTAAGCAACATATTAAATATGTATTTATACTGATTATTTCAGAAATTAATTGCATTACTGTACAAATGTGACAGGACAAATCTACAGAATGTACCCTGGGAATTTCCACTACAATTGCTATCCTCCCCACCAAGTTCTCATTTAACACCATAAAAAAAGCTAACAGATGGGGGAAAAATACATAGTTCATGGTGTGACCCACAGACATCAGCCCTGTGATTGCTGTATAAATGTAATTGAATTTTTTTCCTATAAATCATATTTACAGTGCACAATTGTCATTGTCATGTAATAATTGCAGATCAGTTGGAAATAATTTGACCCAGAAGTCTTTAAAAGTTTTAGTTCACAAAGTTTGATTTAAGTGGGTAAACATATGCAGTCTGTAAGCATTCCTGTAGCAGCCAGTAGCCAGTTGTCTGTGCAGATAGCAGGAAGTTGAACATTTTGCCTTGATATGACCAGTTTATGCCTATCATGAAGACTAGGCACTGTTGCATAGCATGGTCCTACCAGACCTTAGTATGTTTCATTTGTTCAGAGCCTGAAGGGAAATGAAAATTGAGCGTTAAGTACGTAGGAGGACGAAGCCAGGCTAACTGTTGCAAGCTCTTGCAAATAATGCTGGGACTGTTTAAATTTGCAGTTCCTGCAATAACTGATTTATCTGCAGAGGTAGTGTAGCTGCATTGGGTTATCAATCCAATCCAACCACACAATTGTATGCTGGCTAATAAATTGTTCTCAAGTCACCAAAATTACCTCTTTGTTTTGAGACAAAAAAACTCCTAGGTTTCCTAGGTTGTTACATTTAAGGAAAGAGAAGGCTTGTGCCCGAAATGCAGAGTGTTGAGACAAGGAGGCAGTAGGCAGAGTTAGAAGATTTATTAAACAAAAGGCTTACAACCAAGAGTGTCCTGAGGCAGGCAGGTATATCCAGAAACACATAAATGGAAGATTCAAACAAAATCCGAATCACACTGGGAGGAAACTCAAAAACGCTTTGAAGCGACAACGCACGAAGAGATACAGGGGGAATAATGCATAAACTGTCAATAACTCAAGCATGACATGTACATACGGATGGAACAGGTAAAACACACAGAAAATCTCAATCATTGACAAAGGTAGTCAGAACCAAAGTTGAGGAAAAGTATTTTTCTCTGTATGACTCTGTTTGCAATGCCACGTTGCAAGTCACATGTTCATCACCTACTTTCACAAATGTTCTTGTACACCAGTCTGAGTGACAGGTGTATAGGACAAAACACACAAAAGAAGCAAGGAATCCAACACTGCCTATTACCAGTACTTACTTTATTCATTCCCATCCAACCTGATGATACATTTTTATCTTTTTCAGTATTGAATAAAGAGAAAACATTAGATTGGCAATGAGTAGAATTCAGTGATTGTTTTGGCTGTACAGATTTTTAGTGCTATGCACCTTTCGTTAAATTGTATGATGTGCAAGTTTGATTCACTTTTCCTTAATCAGCAGATAACACACAGCTTACAGTTGAAACCAATCCCATGGGCTTAAGCTTTAGTTTTCCTCCACAGTGCTGTGGAGGAGGGTCTTGCTAGTCCACACAGCATTCCGGGATGAGAGAAAAACGTGCTCTGGTTCATTGGCATTTCTTTGAACCAATCACAATCATCAGGGGGGGCGCTAACTTTAATTTCCTTGCGGGAGTGATCCCAAAGGGATTAATAAAGCTAAGTCTAACTCTAAGTCTAAGTCTAAGTCTAAGCCCTGGGCAGAACCATGGTGCCGCTGCAAAATAGCCTCGGGAAGAAATTTGTTTTGGTGGAACGTGTATACGTTCAAAAACTCAGATTGGACAGAAAGTCTAGCTAGCTGTCTCAATTTACCCTGCAGAGATAGGACGAGCAGTTAACCATAGTCCTCATAAATTGACCAGAGTTTAAAATTTCAACACAAAGAAAGCGGAAGGTACAAAAAAAAAAAAGACAAAGTAATACAATACTGAAAATCTATTCACTAGAGATGTGCAGTGAGTACATTACATTACAATACATTTTCAAAATATTGTTTTTAAGGGGAAATTATTATTATTATTATTATAGTTTTTGTCAGTTATTGTTGCAGCCTGTGATGCTACAGTGACTTCCCATTTCAATTCTGATTAAAGAGATGCGTCCAAGAAATTGTTTACACATTACTACAATAAAGACTTTATTAGCTCAAACATTTCTTAAAAAAACACTATGCAACTTTTTGTACCTTCAATTAAGGTTTACAAAACCGTTTCAATGGTTCATCAACTCGTAACAAGGTGAACAGCACTTCTGCATTCGCTATAACCGCACTATGCAAGTTTGCCAGATCGGGTTGCGGATCTGTAGTTCCAATGAGACAGAATGGGACTTCTGCTTCCAATGTGTAGGGGCACCGAAGCGGGAAAAGTTACACAATGTTGCTTAAGTTTTAATGGCCAAAAGATAAATCAAATCACTAGTTGAAATTAGCAAAGAATGTACGAAGGACACACACAAACCTAGTAAGGAAGCTGCGGCAACCCAATCCAGGCCACTAAACATTAATTTTAAGAAAGCCAGACTGAAATGACATCAAGAAACTCCTCCTAGTTCTCTCTTGAAATACAAGTTGTTTAAAAATAATAGTAATCAACTCTTAATTTGAACTCCTCTCATGAGTGTTGGCCTATTGACAAATATAACTCTTCCTTAGCTAATGGTAATGGTAGTAATACATATAAACTCAGAACTGGTTTGGCTGGTTGTCCTCTTAATACAATATTACAGTGTCTCCATATCTGATCACCTGGTAAATGATTGTCTTAAAACAAGAGGTGGAAACACACACACACACACACACACACACACACACACACACACACACACACACACACACACACACACACACACACAAAACATACACACAGTCCCTAATGCTTTATTTATTTATGTTTTCATTGCTTATGGATGTGGAAACAGGGGTGCAGAGGGAGCAAGAGAGAGGTGGCGGGGAACCATGTTTTTGAACAGGTTGGCGATGATCACAGAGTCTGGGGGGCCAGTGTTTATGACTTATTCATGGACCTTCTGGCCCCTTACTGCCCCTGGGAATACACCAAACAGATGCAAGGGGGAAAGGGAGAAGGATGGGGAGGAAGGAGGAGTGATATGGGACAGAGGAGAGAAACACAGCGTTAGGATAGTGGCAGAAGGATGCAGAGAGGGAGGGATAAGCTTATCATAAAAAGATAAACACAAAAGCAGGATGAAAGAGAGGAAATGGGGTGTGGAGGGGAACAGATGGAGAGAGTACTCACACTGGTGACCACATTCTAACCTTGGTATCAGTCCTGGGACACAGTTGAGGCAGCCAGAGGTGCTGAAAGAGGACTAACTGGGTGGCTGAGCAGGTGACAGACTGGATCATCATGCCAATTTCCATCTACATCTGCATCCAAGAGAAGAAGGGAAAGGGGGGTTGTTGCAGACTTGAGCCAGTAAGATGTAGTCCGTATTGTCTCTGTTGATATCATATATTGAGTTCATATACAATCCACAGAAGAACTCTGCACTCCCTCCTGAATGTAAAGTGTATGGGAGAATGCAACCTGACAAGTAAATAGAAAATCATCATCACCACATGCAAAAGCTTTGAATAAACCAAATAACAAGACATTTAACATTGGGAATGCAATCTAATGACAGTGGACTTTTTGCAATTTATGGAGTGCACAGCTATATGCAGATGTTTTACTTCAAAGATGAGCACTGACAATAAATGTGTCTGTCAACACTATCTTGCCGTCACCTCATCACATCATGACCCTAGAACCCTAAAATAGTTACAGCGTCTTAGTAACTCTTTCATATAGGCCCTGCTAAGAAATGGCAGCATTTGAAAAATTGATCAAAAATACTTTTGATTTATTTTCTTGTCTCAGCATAATGAAGAGATGACTTCATTATCAAAACCACAGATGAGATTTTTGAGGCCAAGTTGATTTCTCAACTCTCCGCAGAATTCAAGACCTTGTGATGTTTCTAGACTTTTTGTTCAAACGCTTGTTTACAAGTCTCCAATTTCCACAATACCACAGGTTGTTCCAATCCATCATAAATCTTAATCTTAATCTTAATCAGAGTTGTGTTCAAAGGTAAGATATGGGTATGGCAAATCCTTCTTAACCCACCAGCGACAAAGCACTTTTACAATGTGTCTTGTGTTGCTCATAAAAAAGAAAGTGGCAAGAGAGTAGCAGATATCCACAAAGAATTGTGGGTCTTTATTTGTCACTGAAACATCAGACCTTAACATTTTCGAAGCATGTGGCAAAATTTAGAATGCCTGAGATCTGTTTTTGAGCGGTATAAGATGAAATCAGATGAAATTTTATTGACGGCCTTTGGTTTGAATTGTGCCCTAGCATCTACATAATTTAGGACAATGTTGTTCCACTTTTGCAAACTCTATTTTTGACCCTGAATTAAATCTGATTTCATTGCTTATGGCAGAGTGCTCCCTCTTTTGGACAGGTTCTGAATCATCCCCAGTTTCCTATTTTTCTTCCTCCTGCATCAAGTGTTCATTGGTGATTACTTGGTGAAAGATGTCTTAGAGCTCTCGCTTGAACACACACACACACACACACACACACACACACACACACACACACACACACACACACACACACACACTATATTGCTCCCAGAACACTACTATTCTAAATCATATAATTATAAAATTTGAAATGAAGCTTTTCCGTTGACGCTGAGTGTGGGGTGAAATCACTCTCTACCCACACACCTCCCCATCACTGCAGCAACTTTGATGCAAATCCTTAAAAGGGCAGAACTGGCGGGGGAAGCTGTGCATCGCCATGGCAATGCGGATTGGGAGAAATCCATTTTTCATAGACGGCATTGCCGGTTGGGCTACTCAGAGTGCAATGCATGTGATATCAAGAGAAAGGAGAGCCAAGGGGGAAACCAAAGACACTCAAACAACCAGAAATCTGACATAAAAGCTCCAAGACAAGGCTTGAAAAGACTGTACTTTCCACTGTTTCAGGACTGTCAGTTGGCCTGTTAAGCTCACAGTATGCTGCAGTTGATAATAGGAGAGTTGCCACTCACATATCTGGAGAAAACTCAAATACACACACACACACACACACACAAATACAGACTATTGATTTTACATGATCCCAAATCTGTTTGTCCAACTCCAAACTAATAGTATAGATGTGAGAGTAGTATCGCTCTACTCATCTAACTCTTGGCAAGAAAGCAAATTAGTTTATTTTTATCTGTTGTCAGAGGCATAAACCAGAAGTAAGAAGGATTTACCCTCTTAAATTGTTATCATGCACTTTGTTAAATTATTTAACACTATTTAGTCCGTCAGACAGTTAGACATACCCATTCAACCTCTATTTGTGTACTCTCCTTACCACTTAGGTGTTTTCTCTGGGAATTAAGGCAAACATTAAATTGGTTTGTTTAATATTAACATTTTATTATTTAAATAGTGAATTGGAGTTTGTGAAAAAATTGAGGTTATCATTTATAAATAAGAACCTTGCTGACTACATCAGTTTTCAGTATTTTTAGATTCATCATTTACTTACAAACACTTAAAAATATAAATGCAAGTGATTACTCATTGGAAAGGCAGAGGGGAAGTTGTCGCGACAGCTTAATTAACAGTTGGAATAAAGTTGAAAACACTGCTGAGTACATTTCTAATTTATATCTGACCCAGCATTTTTTTTAAACATTAATAAAGTTGAGGGACTTGCGAGAGACAGATTAAAGAAGAATTGTTAAAATCAGTCTTCTAATCATCTTTTAATCCCTAGTATAAGTCAAACTTCAAAAACCCTGGATTCTACAATTCCCGTAATGCATCTGTCATTAGGCTTTCTCTGCGTGTTAAATACCTTCATCTTCAGCACTCTATTCTTCCAGTTTGCCATTTTGTGTTTTTAAAGAGACAGTTTTTGTATTTTAATCCAGCTCTGTGTAATCTTTGTGCGGGGCAGTGTGTTTAGATAAATTATGCTTTGACCGAGATATTGACAGATCTCAGCAGACTTCCCTGATGTGTTGCACGTCATCCAGCAGATCTCGGCAGACTTCCGATCCTCTGCTCAGCATGAAGCTCCATGCACTACGGTCTCGAAGGAAAACCACACACGGTTCATCTACACACACTATCCACACTGCCGTGACATAAAGCTGGATTTAAATAATATAATGCAAGCTGTGATGAAGCAGATGACAAAGATATTTCCTTTTTTCCTGTATAGTTTTTGTTCATGTTCCTCATGTTTACTCTTTTAATAATATGAACATTTATTTAAAACTTGAACTAAAGATCACAGAGTACCTTCCCTCCTCCATGTTTTTAAATGTTTTCCAGATTACATGACTCAATGTACTGATGCTATTAATTATTAAAGTACATTAACAATCAAACAGATTTTTATTTCAAACTTCAGGAGACAGAAAAGGGGCTTCACATCTCTTATGCATTTCCATACATAAAAGCCTGCATAAGTACAACATAAGTACCATCTGATCCACAAATCAAGTCCTGGCCTCTGCTTATAGTGTATTCACACTGAAATCAAAAGGAGAGTAAAAATGTAATTGGTCTCTGTGCTCTAACTCTTTTTTCTTTCTCACAAGTTCCCTTTTTATTTTTCTCTCCTCCTTTACATGCATTTCTCACAAACACTCACGCACGCACGCTCGCACGCTTGCATGCACGCACGCATACACTACTAAATTTGTATTGCCACCCACTAGCAAACTGGCACCAGCTCTTCCCATGCGTAATCACACATGCATACACACTTCTGTCACAATCATTTGTATGCAAAGTTGGCTGGCTTTGATGGGTTGCTATGGTCGCTGTTACCAGGTTAAGTGGCAAGAAGCAGCAAGTTGCTTTACCTCTTATCTGTGCCAATGTAAAGGTGTCAGGATGGAGATGCATAGAGCTAAAGAGGCAATAACACAACACAACACAAGTCGGCACACAATGGAAGCCGGGGCACTAGCAATGAAGACAGCTGCACAGGAACAAAATATATCAAAGTTACACAGTTGTGGACAGTTAAAAAGTATATAGGGTAAAAAAGTGTTGAAAACACATTAAAACCTCCAACCAACATCAGTTACAACAATCAAATTGTTAGGTTTGTGTTAGTTATAATGGTTGTGAAGGTAGCAATCATGCCAGCTCCTCTGGAAAAAGGACACACTAACAGCATTGTGAGAGGGGAAGAAAACATTTGATAGCCAGCCAACATGAAGGGCTAAGCTCTGTAATTGCCTCCATGAGATTTGATAGTATGCATGTGTGTTTGTGTGTGTGTGTGTGTGTGTGTGTGTGTGTGTATTTAAACCAAAGTGAGTTTAAGGGGATGCTCTGCGTGTGTTTGTGTTTATGTCTGGAGCAGATAACACTGACAGCTTAAGGTCATGAAGAAAGGAAGGGCACAACTGAAGACAACATATCTTTGATCTCAACACAATGTGTGACTTGTGTATGAACCGCCGTGTGCCGTACATAGAGAAGGTAGATGGCAGAGTCAGCATGTTGTGTGTGTGTGGGTGTGTTTATGCAGTTCGGTATGCATGTGTGTGCATGTTTAATGCATTAACATGTTTGTATTACATGTTTGTGTGTGTGTGTGTGTGAGAGAGAGAGAGGGGGAGAGAAGCTATTTTTTTAAGCTTTTGGAAGTGTGTGTGTATTAATGTGAGATTGCACATTGGTGTCAGGATATGGTGCAGACAATGCCTAAGTCACAAGGTTACAGATTTTCATGAATGTCACTCAATTTCTTCTTCTTTTTACCTTCTGCAGCTGCAATTAATACCTATGATTTAGTTTGCCAAGGTTAACTCACCTGATTTTTTTTTTTTTTTTAAGATTATTTGATCCAATGTAATTTTTTGAAACAGATCATGGAGAGGATAGGCATCATTGTTAGTTTTTAAAATACCTCTCAATATGATATTAGGAATTTTATACACACTTTACAGTAATCACATGATACCAATAAAAAACTGTGAATTGGTGTGGTTAATGGAAGGATATCAAAACGGTGTCTCTGGACAGTCTCCTAATTGAGGGTTTGACTAATTGACTGAATCTATCCGTGAACTGTGTTGGCCCCCTCAGCTTCTCCGTCACTCCTTAATTGGCTATTGTTCTGTTATTACCAGTTCTCTAGGGCAGGACCATCTGCCAACTCCAACAGGTAAGTCGTGAAAGACTCATGTGTGTTTGTCTACATCTGTCTTAAGGTCTGTGTGTATTTATCTGCATTTGTCATCTACATTGCTACAATATTGTCTGCTTTTTATGAATGTGCTTCTGAAAATTTTAATTTACAACATTCTATAAAATGCAGATGCTTTCCTGTGCGACTACATCTTCGCCATCAGAAAAAAAGGCAAGGGGGACTGTCGGATAAAGGGAAAGGAAGAAAAGAGGAAGGAGCTCCAGAAGGAGGAGAGAGACCTGTATCATTCATCAGCAGTGTAACAGTGCATGAACCGTGCTGGCTACGGTATTATTTTAACTCTCCCTCTCATTTACCTTATTATCTCCTTATCTATGCGCATCATTACGGTGGGTGTAGCCTGTGTGATTAATAGTTTTTTTGATAAGGGATGCATGCTTTCTTTTATTTAGCATATGGGGCTAGCGTTGTGTGTGCTGCTGCCCTCCAGCTTCTAACTTTGACTGGATGATAATAATGTATATTAATAGTGTGATCTTTAACCTTGTGTAGCAGTTATTTGGAGACTGTTTAAACGTATTTTCTTTATTTTCTAATTATTTCTTTAATAAGCTATTCTCAAGCAAACTACTGTTTACTTTGCAGTCTTGTTCCTTGTTTATTAGATATTTGTTTCAGGAGAATGTATTTAGCTATTCTGGGGCTTGATTAATGCGCCTGACCAGGTGAGTAATGCATTTTCTTAAAAAGGGGTGAAATTACAGCAGATTAAAAGTCTAAGTGCTGCTTAGTTGGAGTGTTAAAAGCAATGAAAAATGTGACCAGAATGATTCAAGCGTCTGGATCCAGTAACATAACCTGGGAGTGTCGGCCATTTTGGTACTAAATGTTCTGTCCTTGTCACCAGGACATGCCTGAGCAGTCTCTCCAATGTCCTTCCCTGCAATTTTACAGTATATTTGATTCCTGGAGCTTACCTTTACTGTACAATAGTGTATTGACTAAAAGAAAGACATCCAACTTTAAGAAATTATCAATTCATATTTAAGCTAATACCGAGTATGTTGATCAGCTCTCATTTACACATTGTGCTGAAACATTCCTTTTGGACTGTACTTCATAGTTCACAAAGAACAATGAGGCGATGCAACAAAAGTAACATGAGCTTAGCTGTTGGAAGACTATATTAAAAGGCCGGATTGAAATTAATGTTGTTCAGAGAGAAATGTGCCCACTGGAAATATTGATAACAAGAGCGTGATCATCTAATAAAACAAGTAGTCCTGTTTGTGTAATATGCAGTCTTCAGCACAAACTCTGTAGTAGCATTCTCAAGGCAGGTTTTGATCTACTGCCACCATAGTTAAAGTATAATTCAGTTAGGTGAGTTAAACTGAGACAAAAGTACTTCATTAAAGGATACCTATTATATACTGTTTTCAGGTTCATATACTTTTATTTTGTGTTTCTACTAGAATGTGTTTACATGCTTTAATGTTCAAAAACACTACTTTTTTCATAATGCCCATGTATTCACCCTCTGTGTGAAATGCTCTGTTGGAGCACCTGTTTCTTGCTATATATATATATATATATATATATATATATATATATATATACACTACCGGTCCAAAGTTTGGGGTCACATAGAAATTCCCATTGCACTCCATTGTAGACAGAATACCAGCTGAGATCAGTTGCATTGTTTTTTTAACCAGGGCAGCCGTTTTCAGATTACATTATGTGCTTACATAGTAGTAAAATGGTTCTCCAATGTTTTTCTAGTTTTTTATTTTTAAATGATAGATTAGTACACAGAATGAGCCTTTGGAACATTGGATGAATGGTTGCTGATAATGGGCAATGTAGATATTGCATTAAAGATCAGCCCCCCCACCCAAATTAGCAGGTATTCTGTCTATAATGGAGTGGTATGGAAATGTATAAGTGACCCCAAACTTTTGACCGGTAGTGTATATATATATATATATATGGCTATGAATGCATACATTGTTGTTTTTACATGTTTGAACAAATTACCAATCCTGTCATTTTTCTGGAGAGCACAAGACGCTGCCCAGGGGTTAAAACCAATGTTGGGCAAGTTACTGTTAAAAAGTAATTAGTTACAGTTACTAGTTACTTCTTCCAAAAAGTAACTAAATTACAAATCGGTTATAAATTATAAAAGTGACTCGTTACTTCAGAAAGTAACTAAAGCGTTTCAAGTAAATTTTTAAATGCTCAAATGTGACCCCACCTCCACTTCTCTTTAATGGAACTTAAAATACATGTTCATGTTCAATTATTTATGATAAATCTGAATATTATAATGAAATGGACACTTAATACAATAACAGAACCAATGTACACACACAATGTACGCCTCCAATCAAATGCCTTGTACGTAGATATTATGTCTAGTGGATCGATACAAATAACAAAATAGATGTTTTGGAACTTTTGATATTTATTGCCCCTCAACAGGTCACAACTGGGCAAAATTAAATAATGCTTGTTAAGCGCTATAGAAAAAAATAAATAACAAATATATACACTCTTTGTGGTGCAAATAACGTAAGTGGCCTGATGTTTATGCTTGTGCGCTGGTGTTTGCGTCGAGCCGGCGTGTGCGTGTGTGTGGGTGATAGAGTGAGGGAGAAGTGAAAGAGTGACAGCGATAAGCTTTGGAGCAAGTAGCCAGTCTAGAGTCATAGTGTCATGTTTTTTGACTACGGTGGTAAATCTTTAGCAGTAAAAAGTTCCCCCTCTTCTTGATTTCATAATACCATACCTGTCTCTCTTTGACTGACCCGCTTGTGTTGTTCGTTGTGTGACTATGCATGCTTTCAAACACCCGCCCAACTCTACCTCTGATTGGCTTACCAAGAAATTTTACTCAACCTCAGCCAATTTTCAGCATTTATACGCTTGTCAAATGCACGGCCCAAGGAAGAAAAAAAGTCTTTGTCTCTCGGCTCAGAGGTCAAGTTGATCTGATAAAAAATCCAGCTTCAATTATAGTAACGCGCCACATTTTCGTCAGTAATAGTAATGGCATTATTAAAATGGGATGAGTAATCAATTAGATTACTTGTTACTAAAAAAATGTAACGCCGTTAGTAACGCCATTTTTTATAACGCCATTATTCACATAACTGGTTAAAACACACTTGAATTGAAGGTGTACCCCAGGTATTCCCAGTTGATTCAACAATAGTGCAAGCCTTAATTCAAAGCATTTTTCAAGTAATTAAGTTAATACTAAGCCAATAAAAAAAGCCCCTGACCCTCTCAAGATGTCAGATAACTGATGCAACAAGGACCATGACAACCCATGGATGCCATTTTGATAAGCTTGGAACAAATTGGGGCTAACAGTGTCTATTTAGCAAACGCTTTACTTAGCCTCTTCCAATCTGAGTCAGTTTGGAACTGTAACGTGCATGCTGTGTTTCTGACAGGATACAGATGATGTGTTGCAGAGGGGCTGCTTTCACTAGCCTGACTGTAATGAGTGCTAGCCGCTAATTAGCTTGTTACTGGATGCCAGATATGGCTGGAGCTAAAGCCCCGTCACCGGAGCAGTGCAGCGAGGAGACGAGAAAGCTCTAATGAGCTCTCAGTGGTGTGTTTACTGTTAACCAAAGTCATGGCTCTACTCTCGGTGTGTCTTCTCCTCCATGCAGCGCTTGTGCACACATACACACACTCTTTTCAACAGCCGTGCACACACATATCTACATATTACAATAGCTCAAGTGTGCAAATGCATACACACACACACACACACACGCATGCACACACACACACACAACACACAACACACACACACACACACACAAACAGGCAGATAAAAGCACCTTACTAATTCAATCTTCAGTGTATGCGAGTGACGGGTTCCTAATTAATGTGGCTACACTGCAACTCTTCATCATATCTGTAACAAGCAATCTCCAGTCAGACATGATAGGCTTGATGTATGACACATTAGTTCGCTGTGGATGGCTACAAAGCAAAAGGAAAAGAGCGTTCTGCTTTTGGTCAATAGGAATTATGTCAGCCGCAATTTTTCCCCTCGTTTGTCCATTTAAAAGAGCGGTGTTCTTAACAAGGGCAGATAGACAGAGACATGTCTTTGTTTACCTATTTCTTTAAGATTCATCACCACGAGGATTGAGGGATACAAGTGTCACCACCAGGCAGGCAATTACCTCTTGAGTACTCAAGAGATTGTGTAACTACCGACTACTCTGTGGGCCAATCATAACACAGATGCACAAACACATACACACATCATGTAGAGCAGGTATGAATACGAGTCATTGTGTGGTTGGTTCTACCTTGGCAGCAGCAGCTAAAGGACATTTGCACAGTGGTGACTGGAGTGCGAGCCTGTGATGTGGTTCCCCTACGGTTCATTAAGAATACAGACCTGACAGAGCAAACTCATTCAGGATGGCTTAGCTTAACACACATATACACACAAATGCACAAAACATACCCCAATGACTATTGAAATACAACTTAGGGTATTTTTGTGAATCTATCCAAGTCAAACTTTCGTTTAAAAGCATAGTTAGTACGGAAGAGCCACTTTTAAGATTTACCGTATTCTCGTTTTTTGGTCAAATGGCCTTTTGAATGAGTGCTAGGGGCACTTTTATGCTAGCCTCAAAATAGCTGTTTTTAAAACACTAAGAAGGCTCGACACATTATGAAACTTTGCTCACAATATCACCAGGGGCTCTACACATGAACTCAAGCCTTGAGAACATTGTGTTCACAGAGTTTAATAAAAAGAAAGGTTTTGAGCAACTCACGTTAGCAGTTGTTGTTTACGCTATCCGACAGTCTCCCAGTCAAAAAAATGTGATCTTCGAATGCGAATGAACGGACTCCATAGGAGAAAATGTCATTCTTATAAGAGGCTCCTTTTTCAACTAAAAGGTCAATATTGTGTTTCACTAAACAAAACAACAAATTATCTGTGCATTTATATATGGAACTAAGCTTTAGGAGCTTTCCTCTTTACTCTCCTCCCTCAACTATTTTAGACTAGCGATATGGACAGTGTCCCAGTGAGTTGTTCAAAACCTTTCTTCTTAGTAAACTCTATGAACACAAACAATGTTCTCAATGCTTGAGTTCATGCGTAGAGCCCCTGGTGATACTTAGAGCAAATGTTCCTATTGTTGAGCATTTTTAGTGTTTTAAAAATAGCTATTTAGTGCCCCTAGCACTCTCATTCAAAAGGACATTTGAACGAAACACGAGAATACGATAAATCCTAAAAGTGGCGCTTCCGTCCTAAATATGCTTTTACATACATATACATTTACGTACATTCACAAAAAGGCTGTGGTTTGGCTGCAAAGGACAGACAGTTTGCATGTGCAGTTACAGTTAATGCCACAGTCTTAGATGTAGATGTTATTTAGGATTTCAGAACAAGGTATATGTAAGTATGACCGACAATCACACCTTGTAGACTATGTGTCAATTCTGCAGATTTTTCCTCTGTCCAACCGTTTACACACATTCAATAGTGTATTTTCAGTTCACTATAATGTCTTGGTCATTTTACACATTCAGCAAATTTAGAGCACTTGGTGTTTTTCTTAATTGGGGAAAAGGATGAAAGAAACCAAGTCATTAGATTGCTGCTGGAGAATCCTGGATTCCTTGTCATGAAAATGTAACTGGGTTCTAACAGGGTTTTAACATGCACTCGGTGAATGATCTATGGGCTTCAGACTGGGAAAGTGTGGCTGTGAAATCAATGTGGCAGCATAACTTAGCAGTGTATCCTGTCATGAATAATTAGAAACTAAGTGAGGGTTTCCTGCCTTAAAGAAATCGTTTAACTTTTTTTCAACACACTTATTTGCTCTTTTGTTGAGAGTCAGATGTAAGGCTGCGTACCTAATGCCAGCAGCAAGTTACCTTAGCTTAGCATAAAGACCGCAAAGGGTAAAACAGCTAGCCTGGCTTTGTTCAAAGTTAATCCTGCCTAGCTTACTAATTAACATATATTTATCTAGTTTGTGTAATCAGTCCATAACCCAGAGTTAATAACAAGTTGCAGTTGTATGTGGGTTGTGTGCCAGACGGTGGGGAGCGCTAACTTCCTGAAATCTCTGCTGGTTGTTCAAGTATTAAGGCTATGCTAGCTTCATATTTACTTTAGTACAGACACAAGAGTGGAATCAATCTTCTCATCTAACTCTTGGCAAAAAAAGCAAACACATATATTTCCCCAATTGTCTGTTGCTTAAGCCTGATTACTCCCAGTAACCTGGTTGCCTGGTTACCATAGCTTTGCATTTGAGATTTAGTACATGAAGCTGAAATGGGATGTTCGGGGAGAAAATGTATAGGCCTACATGGCGAGATCATGGTGCAATGGGTGAGACTGATCAAATCTTTACCACGTGAGTATATATATTGATATCAATGATGAAAAGAAACTTGAAAGCTGATAGAGTCATTATTCATCAAATGGGGACTAATAAAGATTAAGAAATGCGGTTGCTTACAACACAGCATTTAAAATCATTCATCATGTTTCTCAGTCCATCATTGTCTTGTCAATACCTGCTTTGGATGTTAAAAGGCCAAAGTAGTTTCACCTCGGCCTCCTTTTAAAAGTCTTTCATGTTTTTGGCCTTGATTGATGCATGCTGGCCGTCACATTTGTTACCTCCCTGCAGTGTCTCCGGATGAGTTGGGACAGATAACAGTCCTCAGTTATTCATGGGGCTGTCGGACACAGTGACTGGTGACTTCCACAGGTTGCCAAAGGAAATAACTTTCACAGCGCAGATGGATTCAGGCAGGGAATGGAAAGCTGAGAAAATCCTAATTATTGTCTAAAAACAAGAGACAGTTTCCCTGTGACATACTGTAAATGGCATAACTTTTTAACATCATTCCATTTCTTTATGCTTTCCTCAGTAACAACTTCTATATGTGTTTCTTTTCAGTTATATAATTATATAAATTTGACATTGAGGAACTTATCCTGTAATTGCAGGTTAGAGAGCCTCTTGTGATATAAACTGGTGAGAAAGGGCAGGAGCTGCATCGGCGTCTGGGAGCTTTCGCTCCTTGCTGTTCTGTTCAATAGCTTTTCCCTGCATGGCTTCAGGTCTCTGCCCAGCCATAATCCCCATGGCTGTATGAATGACAGACCCTACTGTCTGCTGCATCTGTCTACACCTCTATGTGATGCCCAGATTACTTTGTGTATGACAGTGTGTGAATGAGGTAAATGTGAACATGTGTATGTGCGTCTTTCCCCTTAATATCAGTTGCTGCTTGCTGGCGTCTGTGTGCAGGTGGTGTGATGAAGCCTTACTCTATATGTTTGAATACGTATACGTGATGAAGACTCAAAATATATGTTTTTGTTTTTCAATGCTTCAGTTCTCAAATGTGTGTATTATGATCATCATCACACACTCACATGTGAAATGCATCTCATGTAGATCAGATGCTGCTTCATGTGTTAATATTTTGCATGGCCATGTGTTTGTGGATTCCTCTCTAGCTCAGTGTGTATCCTGCTCTACAGCTGGCGGTGACCCCCTACGCTTCTAGCCAGGTGTGTGTGCACATGTATTTGTACTGTGTGTGAGTGTGTGTGTGTTAAAGAAACAGACAGACAGGAGTCTCCTATGGGCTCCATGCTGTCACTGAGGAAAGCTGATTATGGGTCGTGCCAGGGTGTCAGGAATACCCCCCACCAACAGTATACAGACTCACAGCTTTCCACTCATCTGCATGGTTGTAACTGCAAACCGTCTCCTCTGCTTCCTCATGCCATCTGGAGAACAGGCCAAGTGCTTCCTCCTCAGCTTGATATGAAATTGAAACTTGTTGCCCTCATATTGTTACACACGGTTTACCAGTGTTTGTTGGATATTTGTCTGAATGTCAACCTAACAGCATGACATGAAGCTAAAATTGAGTTGACTAAAATCAGGATTAGTGTGGCTCTAAGATTTGCAGGGTAAGTCAGTGCATCTACCACTTTAGTCTGAGACTGAAATATCTCACCAACTAGCAGATCACGCCTTGAGAACTGCGTAGGCATCAGAGGTTTGGCACTCAAATGGTTCAGCTCCTATCTGTCAAATAGCAGCTTTTCTGTTATGATTGGGGACCTCTCCTCGTCAGTTGCTCCTCTCTCTTGTGGGGTACCACAGGGATCCATTCTTGGCCCTATTCTGTTTTCTTTATATACTGTATGCTGCCTTTAGGGGCAATTATAGGAAAGCACAACCTGTCATTTCATTGTTACGCAGACGATTTGCAAATCTATTTGCCTATGAAAGCAAATGACAGTGTTGCACTAAACTCCCTGCTAAGCTGTATTGCTGATATTAAGTTGTGGCTTTCAGACAATTTTCTTAATTTGAACGATAGTAAAACAGAGTTTTAGTTCATTAGTTTTAGTACTCCCAGGCAAGCAGAATGGCCCAGCTTTGAGTTTGGGAGGTCTGGCATCTTGCACGAGATCTGTTGTCAAAAACTTGGGGGTTACTTTTGATTGCAGCATGAAATTTGATAAGCAGATCAGTAATGTGGTTAAAATGAGTTTTTTCCAGCTTCGCCTGCTGGCTAAAGTTAAGCCTTTTCTGAGCAGGCACGACCTAGAAAAGGCCATTCATGCTTTTATCAGTTCAAGGTTGGACTACTGTAATGCCCTCTATGTTGGTCTGAATCAGACCTCCATCTCACGTCTTCAACTTGTTCAAAATGCTGCTGCTCGCTTTTTAACAAATACATCTAGACGTGCACACATCACTCCCCCGTTCTCTACACCCTGCATTGGCTCCCGGTGCGTTTTAGAATAGATTTTAAGGTTTTATTGTTTGTATTTAAAGCTTTAAACGGTCTCGCCCCAGAGTATTTGTCTGAAATTTTAACTTTGCGGGAGCACAACCGGTCATTGCGGTCTTCAAACCAGCTGGTTTTAGAAGTCCCAAGGTCCAGGTATAAACGGTGGGGTGACCAGGCTTTTGCGGTTGCTGCCCCGAGACTCTGGAACAAGTTACCCCCTGATATACGTACTGTTACAGATGTCGTTCTTTTCAGGTCCAAACTCAAAACATATCTGTTCAGTCTTGCTTTTAATACGTAGCAGTGGTGTGACAATTTCCCTTATTTGTTTCTTTGTAACCTTTTCTGATTTTACTGTTTTCTATTTCACTATTACTATTGTATGTTGTGATTTTACTTATTTTGTTAAGCACTTTGGATACCTGCTGGTAGTTGTAAAGTGCTATATAAATACATTTTGATTTGATTTGATTTGATAGCAGATGGATTGCCATGAAACTACGTATTGAAATTGATTGATTCCCCGATTGATTGATTGATTCCCCGAGGATGATAGGTTGATAGTTTTGGTTTTGAGTGAAATATGTCAATATTGTTGGATTGATTGCTATGACATTAGGTACAAATATATATGTTCCCGCAGCGGATCCATCCTTCTGACATGGTTGATCCCGACGTTTCATCTAGCGACACCAGCAGATTGACATTTGCAGTGAAGTGAAATCAATACAAATATTGGATGGATTACTATGTTGTCATCCCCTGACTTCTCATTTAGCTTCAAGATCTAGACTTTGTCCAATACTTTTGTTTTGTGACTAAATACCTGCAAAACTAAAAACATTGCAATCAGAATAAACTGGACTTTGTGTTTAGTGCTAATTAGCAAATGATAGCATGCTAAACAAGCTAAACTAAGGGCATGGTAAATATTATAGGTTACCAGCTTAACATTAGCATGTTAACAACAGCAGCAGTTTTAGTTTTCTTTGAGACAAACTGATATATATCATGTAGTTACCCCAAAAATCTCATGAACTTTCTTGTAAACAAGTCAGTTCATTTATAAACATACATTTGTTAATCATATCATCATATTGCTTATTACCAGTGTAAGGCAAGCTACTTGGAAAGTGTATAGGGCTAAACTACCAGTTACTCCACATTAAATAATGCTATGCTGTACGCTGAAGCTAATGTTTGTCCCCAATGTTTGAAGCTACAGCAACCAGACAAAAGTACATTATATCGGCGCTATTGTTTTTATACATCCATGAACACGACTTGTCCGTGTTTGGAGGCGTCAGTTTTTTTTCAGACCACAGCAGAAAGCTCTGCTCTGCTAGAGCTTCAGAATGTTTGGGGAAATGTACATTATCTTGTTCGGATCCGAGTCAGAAATCAGAAATACTTTATTACCAACAATGCTGACATTACAGTAGCTTAAAGCATTATTGTGACAAAGTGTAGTCTCACAGAGCTGCTTGCGTGGATGTCGGCTATTCGGATCAAAAAAATGTCTCTCTATCTCTATCAACTTTGCAAATCATGCTGTTGTCATGCAAGTTTGAAAAAGACATCAAGCTATGATTGGTAGGGGTTCAATATGTAGTCTGACATTCCTCTCGGCCATTTAACACAGTCATTTAAGGAACCATTAACACTTAATGTGACATAATGACCATCTTGAAAGACAAATGTCTGATTCCAGCACTAGACTAACTAACTAAGCCCTAAATATGCATGTATGCAGTTAGCATGTCTGTTGCCAGGATCTTTGTTGGCAATAGACATGCATACTTGTGCTAGATGGATTTATATTTTTTGTGATGACATTTTTTATTTATTTTTATAATCAGAAAAAATATAAACAATTTCACAAACAACACACTGGTACATAGGAAGGCGTCCCAGGGCCACAAATTTGCAGAGTGAAAAAACGGGAGGAGGGAGACAAAACAACACATGCAGAAACAGACACACACAAACAGACACACACACAGACACAAGACAAGGGACCAATCACACACGCAAACAAAAGAAAAAGCTACCGCAATGCTGTGCCAAGTCTCCAAAGTCTTCCCTATAGCTACCCTGGTCATAAAGGAATCCACACTTCATGCTGATGTCCATTTTTTTTAACCTTTATTCCTTATAGAAGTATGATGGAACCTGAAAACGTGTTTGCCTGGTAGACCAGCAGTAGAATAAAACAAAAACAGGAGCTTAGCAGTTTGCTATTCACAGTCCCCATTTTCTCTCCTCCGTTCGCGCTACTGTCAAAAACTTCCTGTCTTGGATCTTGTAGCTTAACAAAATAAAACTTGTTCTTTACTGAATATACCAAAGGGCAAAATAAACTTACTTTAACTCATAAAGAACCCGAAATTCAGTGAAAAATGTTTTATAATAATACGTAGAACTGAAACCACATAGCAATCGTACATGTCGCTCATATTAACTTCCGGTGTGGTCATGGCAACAATACAAACACTTTCCAGTGTCAGCTACATTCCCCGGGGCTCCACCCACACGAGCTGTCAAAAGTTCCATGTACGTGACATCCAAAAAAGAAAGGATCCATGAATGAACAAAGACTTAGACTTCTCTTTATTAATCCTTTTGGGATGACTCCCGCAAGGGAATTGACATTTCCAGCATCCGTTTTAGCAAGAAATACAGTACAGAAGACTGGTGGGTGGGTGGGTGGGTAGGTGGCTTCTTAGCAGCTGTAAGTCCAGCAAAAACAGCAAGTTTTTGAGCTTTAGAGAGCTGACAGGTCATTCATAATCAAAAGATTGACAGTAACAGGCACAGTAACATTAATCAAGGTGGAAATTTTGGATGCAATATTGTTCCTGAACTGACCAACATGAGAGCACTCCCAGAACATATGAAGAAATATACCTTGAGCTTTAATTGGGCAGAAAGTGCATAAAGGAATGGTAATTATTTTCATGCGATGCATTTTCACCGGGGTGAGATATGTCCTTTGTATGATATTATAGTGAATCTGCTGATGATCTGGATTGCGGAAAACCTGACTAGAATGTTAGACCATATTATATGCCAGTCGAGAGTGGGGTCTGGGCAATCGCATGCCCAGATCCACTCAATAAGAAGGGCAGAGCGGCCAGATATCACCAAGAACTGATAAAGCCTGGATACCATACCACAGTTTTTAGGCTGGTGTGCTAGATGGATTTCTTAAAGAGTATAAGAGTATAAGTTCAAGTATAAGAAATATTTAATTCCACTATCTCATTGTGTTCCTCCAATATTACTCTTAACTGTACGTAAAATACTGTAGATTGACATAATGAAGTTAGTTTCATTTTGTGTTAGAAAAATAGCTCACTTCATTAAAAATGTGTGCATAACGGCTAAAATAGGCAATACACCATTCAAGTAAAGATTACAATTGTCTGTATTCTTCTTTAGTTTTTACGTAATGTGTCCAGTTCAAACAAGGAACATTAAAGGTTTCTTCCCATCATCACTTGCTGGCATGTTTGTCATTAAATTGTTATAACAGCCACATCAGATGTAATTATATCAAACAGCAGAAAGTTGAAAGGAGCTAAAATAATATGAGCACACTAATCGCCACTATTATGAAGTCTGTCTTTTTTCATAGCACTAATTGACTCCTCTTATTAAACATGTTTACCTTTGAGGAGACAGTGATTTAATCTGCAAACCCCTTTGTTTCAAATCATTTATGTGTTTTTATTAGTCCTCAAATGCTTTTCCAATGGAGCTTTGTATTTTTTCTGGCAGGGAACAAACAGATCTAAACTGAGCCAAAAACCGTTCTATACGGTGACCAAACACACAATCACACTTGCGCGCACGAATGCACGCACGCATGCACACACACATCAGTGACAGAGACACATATATGTGTCTGCAGCAGCACTCTCATTAACAATACAACATGGCCCACTGTTAGCTGTGTTGCCAGGGACATTTGGTGATGGAGAAAGTGACCAGGCTTGAGTATCCAATCCACCCGGGGCTCTTCAGTACCCGCTAATTATTCTTCACACCTAATCTGAGAAGGAGAAGAAGGAGAGATAGATGAGAGAGAAAGAAGATAGTGAAGGAGAGAAAAGAGAGGGAGCAGAGATTGGCCACCAGTGGGACTTGTGCTTTCTTACAGGAACAATGAATCACATGTAGCCACCACCTGTCCTGTGTTGTCCCTTCTGTTGCTCTCAGCATTGCCGACAGAATGACTTTGTTTGTACAGTATCGAGCCAGCCGTGTTGGTATTGGTTAGAATGCCATTCACTGGGCATTAGACATTAATAACAGATTGGACAACCATTGGCAGAACAATGTCTGTATTTACTTTTTCTGTTATTATAAGAATTTTTGCAGAAGAGCTCCATCTATATACGTAAGTAGAGTTCCAAAGCAACACTTTTTCACTCCTACTTATCTTTGTATTACTTTTGACTACAGTTGCTATTCATAAATGACGTGTAATGATAAAATAACATCTTTACCCGTGGTTGGGCAAAGGAGGGGACCTTTGTGTTTGACTGATTGTGTTTGACTGTGTTGTAGCCTTATTATGGTGGAGAGGTTAAAGTAGTTTTCCTGTCCCAAGCCACACTGGTTTCAGGTGATGGGCCGGACAAATGATGATTCACAAAGCTCTTTACAGTAATTCTATGTTCAGTTCACAAAGATTAAACAGATCCCAGTATGGCTGTGTTCATAACATGGACATAATAAACCTTAAAGCGGCACTTAGGATACCAGTAGGCTTGATAAAATGGCGTGTGTAATGTGAAAGGGGTCACTTGTAGCAATGCACCTAAAGAGAATTATCAATCTGACTGGCAAACTAATTTTTTTTTACATTGAAGATCCCCTTACTTGTGAGTGCCATGATCAGCACTAATGTGATATACTTTATGTTCCTCATGATGCCACAACTTTTGCAGATGTGTTATGAATCTCACTGTATTTCTTGAGAAGGCACGCCCTGCGCAGCAGCTGAGTGGTTAGGCAGATGGTTGAAGTTAGTCATCGACCCCAAGTGGTTAGGGTCAGGCCATTGGTCAGGGATAGGACCTGAACAAATCAGGTTTCCAGTACTTTGTGCAAGCATGAATGCCTGGCCAATCCTACAGCTTGAAAGCTACACTGTTTTTATTTTTAAAAAAGCAGTGGGATTTATAATACCACGTTGCAGACAGCTGGTTGCTCAGCTATTCCAGTCCCTACACATTCTCGGCCCCCCCACACAAGTGTTTTCACTTATTAGGCCTGATCAGTCCTCGTCTCAGGACTGTGTGCTTGATAGCTCCCTCACTCCCCTGTTAGTTTCCCTGAATCTGGGATTAGGGCAGCACAACAACTTTTACAAGTTTTATTAGGATAGGGATTTTGGTGACCATCTCCACTCAAAGTTAACCTGAGCAGAGGTGTAAGTAGCCATAAATTAAACCACCTGTGTGGGTGTGGGCCTTTAATGTTATAGACAGTGCTTGTACATACATAGTTTTGTATTGAACTCAACAAAACAAGCAACAGGCATAATTCCCTTAAGCTCTATTCACCCTGGAATAGTATTACATGAGGACCTCTATAAATTTTGTCGGTGATCTTAATCCCGTGCGAATCTGCCATGTCTGTAATTTGTCAAGTAAAATTTCCACCACAAATGAACTATGTTCATCAAACACCGAGGTTGTGGGACAAACCTGTGTTGGCATTGGGGGGTAATTTTTAAATCACGTGAGGTCCCCTGGTCCCGTGCAAGAACTTTAGAATCAAAGTTGAAGAAAGTCAGAAGCTGCACCATAATATCTCAGATTGAGTTGTTTATCCTGAAAGTGTTGTATTGAAAGTTGATGATTAACACATTTGTATGTATGGTCAAATACCCTTATGTATCTTTATCTATCTCAAATGTCTCTGAAATTGCATTGAATTGTTACATAAAGCAGCTTGTCACCCGGCCCATTGAAGAAAATGTCAAGTATGTTTTTGAATGTTAAGATGCTTAAATCCCAACTCTCGATACATCTGAATGTCATTACTTTGATGTCCTTATTATCAGTAACTTTAGCATCATTGAGTGGTGCAGTGTAAAAATACGGACTCTATTTTCACTTGTGGGAGGAAGAGGGTGTAGAGGAGATAGTTACAACATCTCCACCCAGCAGTCTGTATCATTGGGTGGTTGATTAGGATTTCAGAATTTTGTCAGTGCTCATAACCTTTTAATTTCTGATTTGTTTTCTGGCAAACAGAATTGGGCACCCGCGATGCCTCTCCTACTATTCCTCTGTGTCTGTGTGTCGTCTTCGTCACTCCGCTCAACCTTGGACAACATCCTGAGACATCGGGGGAGACTTGGCCAAGGTGAAAATTCCTTTTGAAGATTCCCACCTTCCCAGCATCATATGGACACATGTTTACACTCCACTTCCACTCTCCACACTCTCCCATCATCCCTTATTCCATTCCATCCTCAATCAAACCCCACACCTCTCCTACCTCCACCCTCTGACTCTTGAGGAGGGCTCAAAGCATGACCGTAATTACAATCAAACACGCACCCTTTGCTTTGTCACAGGCCACCATAGCCTGAGTGCTTAAGTCCCACTCCTGTCTCCATTTATTTGCTGTTTGCCCTGGATTAATTTCCTCCTGCAACATATTAAAAACTCAATGACATGCTCACATCCACCCGTGCCTGATTCTGCCATAGCGGGCGGCAGAATCGAGCAGAGATGTGGGGTTTGAGGTAGCTGGGGACGAGAGGGAGGTGGCTCAGGATGACTGGCTGTATCGCTCCAGTATTAATTAATTAAACTGGAGTGATGTCTATGGACATTAGCTAACACTGATGCTGCTGCAAGCTGCTGCTGGCTATGGTCAGTGTTCATGAGCAGCTGATGTCTGTATGGTGCTGGCTGTGCAGGGCTGCACGGTGCTGGTGTAATTGGCAGTATGAGATACTGTATGTGGAGCTCTGGTGGTTACTCTCAACACAAATGTGAATGAATATGATTAGATTTATGTGGAAAATTTGAACAACTTGACAAATTGATAGTAAATTGATCGCAGGGTAATGACTTGCTCCCTGAGCTCCGGCATAAATCAGCTGTCATTTGGATTCCTAATGCAGCCAGATGGTGTGTGTTTAAGTCAGTGTTTTGCCGTCTGATTGTGATTGTAAGCGTGTGTGTGTTTTCCTGTATTTAACTGAAAGAAATAAAGTAATAGTACAGTAAGTTATACTTTGAAAGCATCTAGAGGTGCAGTATACTGTTCTTTTAAGCAGAGGATGTAGTTTGGATAGCATGCTACATGAATTCTAATACATCCCCATTTCAAAATTTACAAAATATTCTGGCTTCTTGTCTTCTTCTTTCTTTTTCTTCTTCTTTTTTTTCTTTCTTTATATCTAAAGAAGAAACTCAACTTGGCAAAGACTGTGGCTTTCTGAAGGCAGCAGTATACACTGCACATGAATCCAATCTAGCACAGAGCCCATTGCTCCATCCAGCAAAAGAGCCATTCTCTACTGTACACAGATCTCTGTTTTTTATAAAGGGAAGAAAAACGCTGTGGTTTATGCTGACCCAGGTCTGATCAGAAATGATGTATAGCAGGCGCAAGTAGCAGAAAACTATAATCGCCTGCCCCAGGCTTTTAATACTCTTTCTCCCTTTCAATTCGGAGGTCAATTACAGGCAGGTTAAAGACATCATTTAACCGGTGTTTCCTGAAGTGCCTCTTGCTCCCTGTCAAAATAAGTTATGATGCATTGACAGGATTGATTTTAAATGGAGACCAACAGTGTGCCCCGGAAAGCCTCGGCACAGGCATCTATTTTCATTATGCATCACGTTGCGTCTCCAACAAATCTTTTTCTCTCCTTGGACCGAACATTGGTGATTTGTCATTGTGGCTTTTTTCCCCGTTTTCTATCATACATTTTTCACAATCCGGAGGCTCATTGGTGGACTAGGCTTGAATTCAGCTGGCACAGAATCTTTGATTTAGATGAAGGTTTTCTGCCGAATTATCTGTCGGTTGTGAATGTGTGTGTGTGTATTTGTGTTTAAATTTGTCTCTGCATGTGTCTGTCTGTGTGTCAATGTGTGTGTTTATCTATGTCTATAGGCAAAAATGATCCAAGCCATTAGAGGCCTATCTGTATGTGGACCTTACTGTGCAGTGGTGGCAATAGATCTCATGTACAGTATCTTTACTGGGTCAGACATGATGACCTGGATGTGGTAGCCATGCATTTGTGCAGGTTTAATTTTCTTATCTCTCCTCCTCTATTTCTATTTGCTGCTTCCTGTACACACAGGAAGCACAGTGTCACATCTTAAATTACTGCTTCTGTTTAATTAGTTTGAGGTCATATTTTTTTAGCATGATTGGTTAAATCCTGATGCAATATACCCCGTTTAGCTCTATCCCTAGCAGTTTGCTTCCACATTTATGATGTATTAAAGTACAAATAAAGGTATGAAACACCAGGAGTTATACAGGTTCACCCCAAAGCAGATATTATTTGATAATAAGTGCATGTTTGGGGTATTTAATTAAACTTATTACAGTTATAGACAGATAAAAGACCCTTAGGATTAACATCTTTGTGAGACTTTGGTACTGAAAGATGAGTTTTCCTGTTCCTTTTACAGGACAGATGGAACCGGGCCTCATTAAAAATGGCCAAGCGTGGCAGTCCATGCTGGGAGCTGTTCCGATGGCAACCATTGATCCTTGACACTGGCGATATAGAATAGGGTTTAATGAATTCACAGAACAAAGTGATTCAGTTTAGAGAACAAAAAAGAGGGAGAAACAGAGAGACAGTATGAGAGAGAAAAAAATGGAGAGAGAGATGACGGGAAAGAGTCTGGGAGGTTTATGGGAGCATAAAGGATGATGCTATTAAAGAGAGGGATGAAATGGTATTGTTCCCCTTCCCTTTTGGGAGTTTTGTGCCTTTGTGAAGCTATGCCAGATCGCTGAGCCTGAACCATGTGTTGTGGGGGCGTGTGTGTGTGTGTGTGTGTGTGTGTGTGTGTGTGTGTTTGTGTGTGCGTGTGCATGAAAAAGATGGCAAGAGAGAAAGAGGGAGAGAATGTCTATGCTAGAAAGCAAGATGCCTGAAATTTTTGAGGGGAGAAAAATTCTACTTTGTGTGTATGTGTCAGAGGACAGCCTTAATTATAATTGCATAGCAGCTCAAAGCAGGAACCTCGAGCCAAGCCCAAGCCAAGCCATACTAAACTAGAATAAACCAAGCTTGGACCTACACCGCTCAACATGCTTTGCGCTTTAAGCCCTGGCTAATTGGGCCAAAGGCAAGCAAAAGCATCTTCCCAGCTGTGACGGGCACTGGACTGGGAAAAGAGAGGGATGGAGAAAAGGAAGAAGAGAGCAAGGGAGATACAGAGGGAGATTACTTTGTCTCCATCCATTTACATGGCCCCCTCCCCACCCCCACAATCAATACCATTTGGTGTTCTTCCCTTTTTTGACAGTCTATCCATTCCGTACGCACAACCTTTTTTATTGGCTCAGCTGGTAGGGAACCCCAGATGTTGCATTTGCCTGGTTGCTCTCTCTGAGTTAAAAGTGGTGTCTAGAGACTATCAACAACCAGGCAATCTGGCCAACTAAATAGGAGCATTGTGTGGAGAGGCCTGCACTGGTTATTGCATTGTGAATTTCTGCCAGTCTATCAATTTGAAGATGGGGATTGGATGTCTCAAGTCCACCTAGCTGTTTTATCAGCAGGGGGCCCCCTAGCCTTGCCACAAGAATGGCACAGTATCGGATGCAAAATAATTGCCCTGTAGTACCATGGATTTCATCATCCTGTTAGCTGCTTGTGGCTCTCTTTCTCATTTTCTTTTCTGACCCTGCATTGTGATCTTTGTGTTCTAGCTATAATAACACAATCATATATTATGTAATGCTACCATATGCAATACTTACTATTAAATGAGGTTTGTACAAAGGCAGTTTTGTTACAGCTGATTGCATGATACGTGCGTGTGTGTGTGTGTGTGTGTGTGTGTGTGTGTGTGTGTGGGTGGATGTGGATGTGTGTGGCTGAAGGGGGGGCTGGCTTTGCCCTCAAGGCTAATCTTCAGCATGCAGACGGATAGGCTGACACACACACACGCGCACACACACACACACACATACATACATACACACACGCACACATATATGTATTCACTGCAGGTCCCTTGCCTTACCTCTCACTATGGCTACTGCATGCAGTCTCTCCATTATTCAGCAGCATTTCAAGAAACGTAAAATAAAGACGCCATTTGTTTTGCAAACAAAAGAAGAGACAAAGGAGAAATAGAGAATTACAAGCAAGTTCAGACAATGATAAACAGTAAGAGTAAAATAAACAGACAGAACAACACAATTTAAAAGAGGAGCAGTGTCAGTCAAAAATTACAATTCATACGGATATAAGGGTCACGAACATCTGGTAAGAATTAAAAAGAAAAAGCATTGGCTGAACATGTGCGTCTAACTGAATTTGCCACAAAACCAAATTATTATCAATGTTGACATGTCTCTGGAGTGTTTGAATTATCTCTGACCTCAACTCAGGATATATTTCAGATTGGAGAAGAGACCTAGGGACATTGTGTATGATGGGAAAAGGCTAGTATCAGCATCATCTGATATCCTGTCTCAAATGAAAGATAAACTGGGCTGATACCCTCCTCTTCTGCTGATCTGGATGATTAAAAGGTTCATTTTGATCAGTTGTCTGTAGATAAACCTTTGCATTTCCACCTTGAGGGCAACATTGTCTATGTGTTTTTACAACCATTGCTCTAATCTTTGTTTAGGAGTATCGTGTTTATTGTGTCTATGTCTTCGTCAACGTATTGTGTTGTCTATCATCAGAGTTCTGTCCTATCCTATCCTATCCTATGCTACCCTTAAGAAAAAGGAAAGATGGAGAGGTTTGGCAGTTCAGAAAGAAGCGTAATTTAATCAATTGTCAGAGTTGCTGTTTAGAAATCTGTAAGAGTATTTACTATCATCAAGACCTCCTCTCTGCACCAGTCAAATGTTTCCTATAACTTCTCAAGTATTGTCACTGATTAGCACATACGGGGAAAACCATGTTACACTTGTAGGACTGATAATGCCTTGGAGTGTACTATTCTATGGACATTCTACCTTTTCATCTACCCATGCAAGAGCACAATGCTTGGCTCCCCTCCCGTGTTCAGGATGGGGAGTGTTTTGGCAGGCTGGTCGTTGCTCCTTGAGTAACTCTGGGACTTGTGAGCAGCAGCTCACACTGAACCAGACATTACTTGGATGGTGTGGAAGCTAGATAAGGACTTCAAAAAAATAAGTTATCATGCTGCATCTGTTGGTAGTCGATCAGAGGACTAAAAACAGATTTGTTGGTTGCTGGTAGGTCTGCATTTTAAAGGATTTAACCCAGAACAACGTTTCAACTTGTTCAGGCTCTTTTGAACAAAAAACATTTCAAAGATCATCGCTGCATGGAGATGTGACTTGTTTTTGACTCACTGAAGATCTCTGTTGTTCTGCTTTCAGAAATCTGGGCTGTAAACTGGATGCTGTAATTTCATGTACAGTATTTTGTCAAATGTAATTTAAGTTAATTAGGACTGGAACCATCACAAAACCTTTTAAGGATTTAAGTATTTTTAATCTTTTACTATTTGAGATTCCTGTAGATAGTTATTCAGTATGTAGGTACATTAAGACTACTATTTACACTGCTTGTTCTAGCAATGTGAAACCTACAGTCAAACAAAAATGTAAAAAATGTTCGTTCCATTCGAAAATTACACTAAACAGCAAGTTATTTTAACTTTATGTAACAAAGGAAATATGTCATATTCTACATCAGGTGTGTAATTGCATCATATACTGTGTGTACCCACGGAAGTGCAGTAAAATGGTAAAATAACAAAAGTACTTTTGATTTGATTGTTAATGAGTTGATGTTAACTGTTCCGGATTACACTGTTTTTAGAGTTTGCTGATTGATTTTCATACTGTATGGAAATAATGGAAACCAACTGCTGCATAGAATGATCGATAAAGTTCTTTCACATCTAAAACTCAGAAATATGGTTTGCACATTGGTTAGCTGTGATACAAAGTATACATTTTTAATAGTGTTTTAGCATGTAAAACTGCTGGAATAGTCCTTTTAAAAGCACTATGACCTTGCTTGCATTATTTCCTTAAAATAACTAAAATTTACACTAAAAAAAGTCTTTACTAAACTTATAATGATAGGTTTTCTTGTAGCAAGATTTTTTTTCATCCTTGTTTATCTTCTCAGCCTCATCACTCACTGCATTATCACCATTATTCTCTTCTGATTAGGTCTATAAAAAAACGCAAACCATTTCTGCTGAACAATGTTAGCCTAAAATAGGGTTTTGTGCCTCTAAAAGACCAGTTTGTAATTGTGCATACTTGAGAACACTGTACACAAAGCATTTGTGTGATTTCATATTAGTCCCCTTGAAAACACAAAGTCTGAGTGGTTGAGATTGGATCGAAACAATAAGCCCTACTCTACGGCGCTTTAATTATGCAAATGCTATGCATGTTTCAATCAAATTGTGTACTCGTAATGATTTGAATTAATCTCAAGGCATTTAAGAAAACTTACCACAAATGACTGAGTGCAGTGAAGAACAGTTTGGGTGATGCTATGAAGAATTATTTGGCTGGTGTAATCAAAGAAACAAAACAATGTAGCAAAATTAACAAGCAATAAATCAATCTCTTGTGCCTGATTTCACCGTGTCCTCTCATCTCAGGAAAACTCAGATGCATCATAATACAAGTGGTCAAACTTTGTTGGTACTGTGTGGATTGTCAAAATTCAATGCTTTGACTTCTGCAGCAGCACAAAATAACAAGCTTTGGATCACCTAAGCATGTGAAGTGATAGCTTGCTTTTCATTTCTTTTTTTTTCATTAGTCTTTAGGAAAGGTGGCAACTTACACAGAAAGCACATATACAAAGTGTTAAAACAGTCTCACACAAGCTGTTCTGTCAAGATTAGCAAGCTGTTCTCATAACTCAGACAGAAAAGACTGTTTTCTCAGAGGAAAACCCGCAATTCACCTCCGTCTGCTGAAAATGCAATGAGGAGACTTGATACTAATGCCCAGTGTGTGGCTGAAGCTAATAGGCTACCCACAGGGACCTTAGCAACAAAGCTAATGCTAATAGATATGCATTAATATTAATTTATGATTATACTGTTATTTATGTCTGTGTTAATAGTAGAGGATACCAGCTGTTCAGTTGAGCAGCATGCAATGTGGATTGTTTAACTGATAAAATATAGAAGAGCAAACCTGAGAGTCTGTGAGTGTGTGTGTGTCTGTGTGTGTGTCTGTGTGTGTCTGTCTGTCTGTGTGTAAACGTGTGTGTGTGTGTGTTGTGTTTGTGACAGTACATAGGGATAATTAAAAAGATACACATGCCTTGAAATACTGGCTTTAACCCTGCATTAACTGATTTTATGGCACTTGGATGCATCAGATACAAGCTGTAAACATGTAATATCAGATTTTAGGAATCTCTTTAGCGACGCCGTAACGTGTACGGGACGTTTTCTCCACTGAAGCAAAGCTGTTTTCTCCACTTATGTACGTTTTCATAAATTGCAAGCATTAAATCTTCATGAACATGCTCATGTAGCACACCATTTGAAAGCTTAAAGTCATCAACACATAGGATGATTAATAGCAGTTAAACAACTGTTATAAAGTTAAAGAAAATAAAGATTAACAGAAAAATTCTGCGCCGCTAGTGTCTAAAGTGGAGTGTGCATCCATACCTTTTTCCTTGTGTCTTTATTCACAGCGGTGAAAGATTGCCAAAAACTAGATGTTATGACACCAGCCTACCTGTTTAGCCAATAAGAAGACACATTGATTGATACCAAACTTGACCAGAACATTTTAACCCTGTGATGGCTGCAGCTGTGTCAAACCAAAAATGAGGCCTTCTTATTGCATTTTACCATTTCATCAATTTAAAATTACTTATTTCTATAAATTTATGTATATACAGTGCCTTGCGAAAGTATTCAGCCCCCTTGAACTTTTCGACCTTTTGCCACATTTCAGGCTTAAAACAAAGATATAAAACTGTCATTTTTTGTGAAGAATCAACAATTTATAATCATATTATTAGATATTTAAAACTTTTTTAACAAATAAAAAACTGAAAAATTGGGCGTGCAAAATTACTCAGCCCCCCTTAAGTTAAAACTTTGTAGAGCCACCTTTTGCTGTGATTACAGCTGCAAGTCGCTTGGGGTATGTCTCTATCAGTTTTGCACATCGAGAGACTGACATTCTTGCCCATTCTTCCTTGCAAAAAAAGCTGGAGCTCAGTGAGGTTGGATGGAGAGCGTTTGTGAACAGCAGTTTTCAGCTCTTTCCACAGATTCTCGATTGGATTCAGGTCTGGACTTTGACTTGGCCATTCTAACACCTGGATACCTTTATTTGTGAACCATTCCTTTGTAGATTTTGCTATATGTTTTGGATCATTGTCTTGTTGGAAGATAAATCTCCGTCCCAGGTTTTCTTCCAGAATGGATGCTGCCATTTGGTAATGGAAAGGTAGGGTACAGTAGGTCTTTAGAGCTTTTTAATGAAAACAGCTAAAATACGCTTAAAACGCTCCACAGAGCTGAGGTGAGAGTTGAGTGATCATAATCTGTGCGTTTGTCTCTACTCACACATACAAATAATTCGATCCATTGTTGGTGTACAAATATTGATTACATCAGTTTTAACCATATAAAATGAGTATTACAAACCCGTTGAAAAAGGTGGGTCATACAGGGTGCATACCTTGTGTATTTTTAAATGTCCGTCATGTTCCTGTTTGTTGAATTCAAATTGTGACTGCTGTTTGTCTTTGACAACACAATTTAGCGATATTTGTTATATCTTGTCATAGTTTTTGAGATGATGTATTCAATTATTCTGCAGTTTTTCGACCAATGCACAAGCCTGGCAAAATCAGCCTAAATTAATCTCATAGGCTTATAGTTTCCCTACAAGATTATAGTCTGGAAAGCATCCTCTGAGAACAGATTGAGTCAAGCAGCTGAAAGCTGGTCCAATCAGCGCACTATTGGAAGTGGTATAGATGATGACGTGACGCGCAGCCTCTCAAAACCCTTGGTCCATCTGACAACTATTTAATGTAGGAATGCAAATTTAAAATGAACATGATTTCAAAACTGTTTTTGTTTTTTCAAATACACCTGAGGAAGGCCATATCTTGGGCCAAAAAAATGTGTGAATGATTCTGCACTATTAAATATTTTTTTGGAGCATTTAACTGTTGTGCGGACTTTTTCCATTTTTTTCTTGCTGCACAACAATTCCTTGCAAAGGATTAAAATTAAACTCAGTGTTTCAGGGAGGAAGAGCACTGCCAGACATTTACTGCTTGAAATGATGAGATGTCTGCCCCAAGCAAATTCCATTTGAGCCTTGCCAGACCACAACTTGCAAAGCAAAGCTACAATGGTTCTGCATTTCGTTCACATATAATTTGGCTTTTTTGGACTATTGTTTGTCACTGGTTGTCTTAGAAACTCATACAACTAGCTGAATCTCAGACCTCCTTCACAGCTGACAGCTCCAGTTTTTATTTGTGATTGAGCCCCTTCAAAGTCATAGTTACTGTAATGACTTTGCAATTTGTTGCCTGAGTAAAAGCAGCATTGAGGTTCCAATGTCAAAAGGAAATATCAGAGGAGGAGACATTTCAACAGCCTGGCCCTCAGGGAGAAATCAAAGGAGTAAATCCCACATTCCTTCCTTCTTATCTTATCTCACAAGTTTCCCCACTAACTAGATCTGGTGTCACATTAAATCTAATATTGTATATTATGGCCAATCATATCACACAAATGCCGATTTCAGATGCTGTATATTTCTTTATTGGTTCATCATGATCATTTAATCCTATGTGTCTGTTGCAGAACACAGTTTTCTCCAAGGACAAAGCAGTTCACATTGTCAACTTATACGTATAGTTGTTGTCAGCTTTTTACACTTTTTCTATGTTGTCGTGTTAAAATTATGAAAAAGTGGAACAAAGTGAAAAGTCTAACCTCTCAGAGGTTTATGTTGCCTAACCAACTCCTGAAAGAATTGCATAATGAAAACATTTTATAATGAAAACCTGTCAACTCCTGCTGAGTGTTTAAGTGATTTAAGATTAAAAATGCAATAATGAGTTTTGTGATTACCATCTCTCTGTCTCCACAGAATGCACGCCTGTCTGTGACACTTTCTTTCTATTGAAAAGCACAGCAATGCCATTTCAAACATGACTCCTTCCTGAGCTGAAATCCTGGCTCGCTATGATTGGGGTGACACACAAAACTGGTGTCTCAACCCCTGATGTGTAATTTATGGAAAAGGCAGAAATCCTTTATGCACTCAGGTGTCTAGCTGTGTGTATTAATCAAAAGATGTGACAGAATGCAGAAGGACGAGGCACTTGATGTTTTGACAGTTGGAGTGGCGCTGTGAGATGTAGGAATGCTGTATGATTCATCATTTAGGTGCTTCTATCAAAGAGAAAATACACTGGTGCTCCAGAGAGAGAGAGGGAGCAAAAGAGAGATACTGTGTGTCTGTCTGTGTGTGTGTGTGTGTCCGTGTGTGTGCGTGTGTGCGTGTATTATGTAAGCAGCATGTTTTAAACAGCCACAGGGAGTCAAAGTCTGGGAAGTTTTCTCTTTGAGTGTGACAGAGTGATAAAAAGTTTAATGTGTGTTTCAACAGGCCTTTACTGAGCTGTGGTCTCTGTGATGGCCAGACACAAATGTGCTCATCAATACCCTTCTGAGTCACCCGCTATAACAATGCAATGATGACTCATTGATATTCTTTGGTCTTTGGTACATGAACCATCATCTGGGTGGTTTTGCTTTTAATTAAGACTCTGATGGAGTGTTTCCAGCCTAGCAGGGAGATAATGCAAAGTGAGATGAGACAGCAAAGGTAGAGATATCTGACTGTCTGATCCAAATTTGACCTGTTTTGCTTCAGCATAAACTCAAATTTTGCCCATTTGTAAATGTGTACAGAGATTCATAATTTAAAATAATTTCCAAACATAGGTACTAGAAGATAACTGTATTACAAACGGGCCAACCTACATTGTAAATGACAGAATCTTTTTTAGAGACACATCTTGGGGATAGTATTGACTTTAGTTTGACTTAAGCATGCTGAGGGATATAATATTTACCCTTGCAGTATTTCATAGAAACTTGGTTGTGAATCTTTCAGTTTGTCCAAGTATTGTTAATACCAGCTGCTCTGGAATTAATGTGCTTAATAAATAGCATTTTACAGAGCCTGACCTCCAGGTCTAAACTGATGAGTGCATTTGTCTCAGTGATGAGGCAGACAAAGGGAAAGCTAATCACACTATCATCATCAGTGCATGGAATCAGATAGAGAAAACGAGTAAGAGAGGCAGAGAGAGACAGAGGAAATGAAGAAAAAAGACCATGGGTATTTTCAGCATTATTTACACCAACTCCAAATAAAGAGAGATGAATGCTGCCATGGTAGAGTGACCATAGATAATAAATTTTCTTTTCATGTTCAGTCATGACAGCCGACATATATTACAAAGACATTGTAAAGATAATACATTCTTAGTAAATATTCATATGGAAACTGACCATATCTCCAGTCTCTCTTTAAAGCTCTCCAAGGTAACATCAGTGTAATTTGTTTGAAGATTGGCCAAAAAGCTGATTCAGCCAAAAGCAGCAGCTCTATATGATCTAGGTGAATTATATCCCTGAGGGTGCATACTAACATCATAACATTTTAGCTTTTCACAGTTTCAGATAATTTGTCTATGAATAGGAAGGTTTGCGTTAACAAACTTTACGTAAACCAGACTTCAAATGATTATTCTGCGAACATATATAAGCATGGTTTGACAAATCTAACAGATGAAAACTGTTGAGGCAGTGGTTGCAGATGGGAGATAACAAAGTCATTGCTATGCTGCAGAGAGAGACAAAAATAAGACTGTTCTGACACTCTTTTTTTAGACCTTTAGTTCTCTATTTTGTTGTACATTCCCACAAATTAAAATTACACGGCCTGGCTAACAAGAACATCTTCCTTTAATAGCTTTTAATAGCTAAAAAAAAAACAGAAACAGAGACCAACTCCAAATTATTTATAATGTTGATTTGCATCTACTGGAAGTTCATCATTAGAAAAATGTGTTATGTCTGGATTAATTTTCTTTGAACTCCAAAATAACAGTTAATCAAATCGTTTTTTTATCTCTTATTTTATCCTTTAGTGAAATGGCACCTTAGCGTTGATAACTTTAGTGAAAATTTGACCCACTCTCTTTGATTACATAAGAACAGTTAGGCTCCATATCCTGTAGTCACCCTAAAAACTGTAATTATATGTCAGTGGGTTAAAATATCCACTTTAAGTTATCCACCTACAAGGTAATGATATTAAAAAAAAAATCTATTTTCAACAGCAGCAATTGGGTAATTGATTATCATGTAAGCATAATCAAATTGTAAACCAGCAAATGGCCAGTTAGAGCAAATGAGTCAACACAGACAGAGAGCCTATACTCAAGGTAAGAGGCAAGAACACAGCATTAGCTTTACACATTTCATTAAACAGACTTCTGCAGCAACAGGCAGGTTATGTGCTCCAGACCTGGTGGGTTCTCCACCATATTATTTATGCCAGCAGTAGAAAAGTCTTGGATCTGGATCAAAGTGAAACATTTTGTATTTCTCTCCAGATCTCCCTCTCTACTCTCAGACATTTGAAATTATAATGCATGCCTCCTCTCCAATCATTGACGTGAATATGCATTTCAATCACCTGTCAGTTTATGTCCGTAGCCACCACTGCAGTCTTTCTGTTTTAATGCCAGCCCTGAGAAATGCCCTACATCTGCCCTCACCCCCACTACTCCCCCCTCACCTCCTCTGAGGCCCATTCATCTGTGGGAGTAATCAAGTGTTTGCACAGCAATGAGTTTTGTGATTGTGATAAATTTTGAAAGATAAATCAATTTTTAAAGTTTAATATTTAAGGGAAGAGAGAGTGTGGCGAGTTGTTGAATAATGCATTTGGTTATTTAGAGTTAAAGACAGAGGGAGACTCTGGACTGGCTCCATGCCGGAGGATATGAGAGCTCCAAAACAGTCTGCTAATGAAAAAGAGACATATTCCTCTGCCTTCTTGTTTGAATTTCATAACTCAGAAGCATGCCGTGTTGCTTTAAGCGTACACACTGTTTCTTTTCCTCCACCCACACACACACACACACACACACACACACACACACACACATACACACACACATACACACTTTTCCATTGCACCTGACTCACTCATTTTGAACAACTCCTTTTCAAGCTTGGATTCTCAATATGGACAAATATCATAGACTGTATGATAAATATATGCACCACTAACAATTGCAGACACTTTACAGTGTCATTTAGAGCTCAGCTACCAATTTAATTTCCATTAGGTATTTATGTATTACACTGTAGATTATGATGTGTTGATTACAGATAACTACCTCTCATCTGTGATGTACAGTAATTTGCTTCAACCCTGTCTCCTGGTAATTCTGTATACTACTAATATGTTTTGCCATTTACATTTTAGGGTAAAGTAATTGCTGCCAGGACTAGGTTTAGTCGGGAATTAAATTCTCTCCAGGTAAGTTCTATGGTCAGGGTGGATGGGAAACATACAAAATGCAGGATTTTTTCTTGACACCAGGGTTTGCATCCATATTTACAAATGGTTTAAGGTTTAGGCAACAAAAGCACTTTGGTTCAGGTTAGTTGAACATTTGTGAGTTTGATTAAAGGCTTATAGAGTAAACAGTAGCAGCTTAGCATTGTGCTTCAATTCACCTTTTCAATATTTAAAGGGAAACTTCGGTATTTCATTGTATTCAGACCAGATCAAGCGATTCAACAAGTCGCCTCAGGGTGGTGCTGCGATGGGAGTGCGATTTGTGTGATGTTCTGTTGTGTCCTTCAACAACCCCTCCCCCCAATGTAGCATAAGTAGACATTATATTTCACAATTATTGTTTTCTTTCCCATCATTTATAGATCTTGGCATTTTCAACTGCAATAATAATTAAACAAGAAATAAGAAGGTGTAAAAAGTAACATTTTAATGTTCCCAACACTGCTGTGGAATACACCTGAAAAACGTCATACAAAAAATGTGTGCTCACACAGTATCAGAAAAGTAAGTTGGAAGAAATAGAACAGCACATGGAACAGAGACCATTATAGTATCATTGTATCTATATTTGCAAAGCTCCCCATCTCTCTGAAGACCATATTGTCATGTGAGTAGAGATTGGTTTTGTTTCTCAGCATGTATCTCTACTTACAATTCTTTTATTTTCACTTCCTCTCTCTGCTGATCCCACTGTGCAATCAGATATGCAATTGTTACTGTTTCTTTAGACAAAAACATGTTTTGAACGTAGGCGACTACTGAAGATGAGTCCCCTGAAAATGAAGCAATTGTGTTACAATTGCTTCTAATCTGCTCTAGCACCTACTCCTCTCCTTTTAGTTCACCTCCCTGTTAATAAAGAGGATGAATACATGCAAAAAATGAAAGCCGTGTACTTTGACCCTCTTTCCTTACTGTAAACTAATGCAGTTTAATAGGTTTGATTCACCATGACATTATGGGCTCAGTCTGCATGTATACCATATGCATGGTACAAATTGTGTAGCAAAGATAAATCCAAAGTGTTGTTAGCTCAGCTTCTGTGGGATCATCTATTTTAAACTTCATGTCCTGTTGGTCTATTTGTGCTGTCCAGTGGGCCTGGTTAAGCTAAAGCCTGTGGAAAATCAATACAAGCCTTGGGAAACCCTGCAGGGAAAATGTTGCAGTCTAGGGATAAAAATGAAAAGGATTGGGAAATAAGAGTCATTTCATTGGTAGCTTTCTGTGTGCAGACACATGGTATGTTACTCAGTTGATATGATATGATATGATACTCAGATAAGATACAGCTTTATTGATCACCAGTAGGGAAATTCGGTTGTTGCAACACTACAGTATCTGTTGCTCAAAGTACAGTATGTCAGGTTGTCGTTCAATAAGTCTCAAATGTAGCAGATCAGATGTTAATGTAGGACTTTGTATGGACATTGGGAGGAAATATTTTATGTTAGCATTTTTTCTAAATAAAACGCTTCCACTTTGACAAGACTTTAGAACTCTTTAGAGAATTTCAGGTCAGGGTCACTACAAAACAACACCACAAAAACTGGAAATGATTTGTTGTCTTGCTCAAATACATTTCAGCAGAGCAACTCACTGGCAATCACATCAGCATTTATAGGCACAATTTCACACCTAATTCAATGTGAATGGAATCATTGTGATAAAGCGGGTTCATTCACAGCAGGAGAATAGACTTAAACTTAAGGAGAGCTTTGGCGTGGATTTCAGCCATCTTAACATTTAGTCCAAAATGGAGTAAACTAATGTTTTGCTGTCTTCACTGGTAAAAAGAATTAAAGTGACAAGGTCCCATAGTGTCTACTCAGACATGACATGCAATCAAGTATATGTTCTTAAATGTGCCTTGCTTTTATTTCAGGAAGTAGTGCCATAGATAGCTTCTGGTACTGCCCTACTGTACAAATAAAGACATTTGTCTCTTCCACTTTCTGGCAGTGGTGGAAGAAATATTCAGATCATTTACTTAAGTAAAAGTCCTGTATTTCAATTTCTACTTAAATAAAAGTCAGTTTATACATATTATTGGCAAAAAGTACTTATTTTAGGATTATTAATACTGATGCATTAATGTTTTAGAAGCATTTTAATGTTGTAGCTTCTTGAGGTTCAGCTAAATTAACTTAATCTACAAAACAACTACAGTAATAATTGGTGTCAGATCAACAATGGAATAAAATGTAAAGAAGTGCCCCTGCCTGTAAAATGTAATGAAGTATAAAGTAGCCTTAAATTGAAAAACTCAACTAAACTGAAAGTATCTCAGAATGCACATACTGTCAATACTGTACTTATGTAAAATAATTTCCACCACTGTTTTCTGGTGCAGCTGAGCCCTAAACTCTGTTCACTGTGGCGCCCTGCTGTGTTGTGTAGGTGTTCTTTAATTCCTTATAGTTATCAATTGTCTCACCCAGGCTCTTCTTCCAGCGTTAGATAGACATCACTCATATATGTAAAATAACAAAGGTTTGCATACACCTTTAGAGACATGCATCCATCTTGCGTCTGTATCTTTCTCTGTGCTTGTGTGTCTCACATGTCTCTGTGTGTGCAGAGGGTTACTGACGACTGCAGACACTGAAAACACATAGCGATTGCTCTTCTCCCAGCTTGACTGATCAGATGCTCCCTGGTGGATGCCGCTAGATAAAGTGAAGAGGAGCATATAAGGGAGTGGGAGTGAGACTGGCTGCCGATGGATTAACAGCCATGTTTACATAGTGATTGATTTAGTCTACTGGAGCTGCCCAGGAATGATTTATTGATTCTGAGGGGAGATGGGAAGAGTATTAGAAAGTGTGATGTAGAGGCTATAGAAAGACACAGAGAGAGAAAAGGGAAATTCAGGTGTATCTGTGTGTGAGAGACAGAAGGAAGGAGATCGTGTAAGACAGCAGAAAGTGTGCAGTCTGTGTTTGCATACATAACTAACCATGGATGCCTGGTCATGTTTTAAAATGGAGGAATAAACTTGGAAAGACAAATAATTGGGAGTGGTGGTCTGTGGGGTAATTTACAACAGATTTGCTGCATTTCTACACACCCCTAACCTTTTAGATTAAATCAAGAAACAGCCATCTGTACTAGCCTACAGAAGAGGATTAGGGCCACATATGAAAAATTAGTTGAGTTTAATCTCAGAATTCTGAGGGAAAAAAGTCAGAATTCTGACTTTATAAGTCATCTCAGAATTCTGAGACTAAAGTCAGAATTCTGACTTTATTACATACATTACATTACATTTTTTCACATGTGGCCACAATCCTCGTCCGTAAGATTAGATCCTGCTAGGCCTACAAAATGTTATGATATTGTATTATTAACCACCTTACACTTAAAAAAGCAGACTCTTTGATTTTCCTCCTTTGCGAACGTCTCATCGCCACATCTCCGCCAAATCATGTCTGACAGCTAACGTTACTGGGCTGTCTGGCAAAGTTAGCTACCTTTAACTCGCAAATCAATTCAGCAGTTTGGCGACAGTACAATCATACTCATACCTAATTTTAAGTTTGGCTGGAGTCAGGTTAATTCAACATGGACTAGCCTATCTTCCTATGTTCTATTTTTAGTTCCTGATTGCATTTGAGCTAAATGGCATGTTTCTTACATTTGTAAAAAGTTGGACTCCTGTGTGGATTGACAGACTGTGATTGCTAGCCAATTGCTAGCTTCAACTGAACCAACTCAAATGGGGAAGGTGGTCCAAAAATGGGTAATTTTTGTATTACTTGTTTTTGTCAGTTGCTGAAAATAATAACTATATATTAACGTCAGAGGATTTATTGGTGCATGTAAGCATAAAGAGGCCGCTCCTTGCTTTTCTGCAGCAGGAGAAGTGACTTTAAGAAGTCAACCCAGATCTGTCATAATGGTATTACCCATCATTCAGTGCACCTTTGGGGTGAACAGAGCAGGAGAGGGCTGATAGGGGAGGAGAAATGGAGCAAAAGAAGGTGCTCTCAGGGCCTCATCCTAATTCTGACTTCTGTCGACTGACTTCATCGTGAGAAACAAGCTTTAAAAGCATGTCAGACCATGAATCTGAGACAATTGGTTGGTAAAATGTAGACTGCAATTGAAGGAATGTGGAGGGTAGTAAAAAGTTGACTTTTAAAGCATGTTGAATGGAGGGATGATCCAGAAACTCATTCTTCAGAGGCAGGTGTGCGACCATAACTTTGGGCCCAGAGTGAAAAGAGAGTACCTCACTCTCTAAAAGATGGTGAATGTTGGAGTTACATTCGCAAAGTGGTTGTATTGTGGATGTACCAGGGAGAATGTGCTGAAAATAATCCAACATTATGTTATCGTGGTTGTATTGCATTGCATTTGTCATGTCAGTGGAATATAAAACCAGGTATTGCTCTCTAAATTTGGAGACAGTAGTTTTGGTTTTGCTTTGCTAGGGCCAAACACACTAAATAGTTCAGAATGTCCCCACAGATGTAAACCAGAATTTAAGTCATTCATTTTCTGTGTAGAATTTAAAAAAAGATCCTCCTTTCTCCCGTGAATTGTTTATTTGCGCCTTTGTTTAGGAGAATTTACAAAATATTGATGGTAGTGTGGGACAGACATTGCAGACATTGATTAATAATAGATGGAGAAAAAGTAAATTATCAGACAGCGATCCTGTAATTATGTCGCCAGTGTTATTTATGTCTCTGAAGGATTATTTTGTCACATGCTGATACTGCATCATTGTAGCTCCCAAGAAACCACACACATACACACAAAAGGCACCTGCAATTGTTAGCATGATCCTTAAGATATCTATGAAGTATATACACACACTTCCCCGTTTGCCATGTGCTGTTTATCTGACTTTCTATCTTGATTATTATTTTTTTTATCCCCCTATTTTTCTCATTTCTGTCCATCCCCTGGACTTGAAGGAGACAAAAGGGGGTGAAGGAAGAAGGGTTGCCAGACAGATGGAAGGGCGGAATAAGGAAAATGCATAAGCAGGAGCCCTGTGCACTAAAACCACCTAATATAGAATTTATTCCAGGCCCCCCCCCCCCACACACACACACACACACATCATTCTCAGTGGGGATCTCTTTATTATTAAAATGTCTAGCGGTGCCCTCTAGGCCCTTCTCCATCACATCACCTAGCAGCCCGGTCCCTCACACCTCGGATGCTATGACTAGTCCTCATTAGTTGTACTAATATACCTCTCTTTCTCTCTCTCTCTCTCTCTCTCTCTCTCTCTCTCTCTCTCTCTCTCTCTTTCTCTGTTGGGCAACTGGTTATAGTGTGAAAATCCTTTGCTCCATTGGTGCTGTGTGTCTCTTGCTGATTGACAATTCTGAAACATAGTGCTGCTAAAATCTCACTGGCAGAACATTACGTTAATTACCTTCAAGAGACCAGCACCCACTTTCCACCTGGTATGGATCTGCTATATGGGTTGTGTTTTGAACTGATGTAGTTAGCATTAAATGTGATATGCCTGTTTCAACCAAAACACAGATTGCAAAACAAGTAATATTTATATCCTCATAACTGCTTATTATATTTTCTTACTATTAAAATAAAACATATAAAAACTGTGTTCTTGATCTCTGTGCTCTGTTCTCTGCAAGAAACCATGAAAGGGTGACAGTGAGCCAGCGTGCACAGTACCAGGACCTGTACTGTGACATGTAAAAATATCAATGAAAAAAAGAATATTGATTGTGGTATGGTTTGCTATTACTGTGTATTATGTGTATGTACAAACAACAAAGTTAAGAAGGAAATTACACAAATTGAGCCATGCATGTCGACTAATTGCTGATGACTAATCATCTCTTGTTGCCACAGAACATATAATCTCTTGAGTATGATGAGGATATTTCTTTGTCATTATTATATTAGTATTGCTTATTATTATTTCTTTTTTTAACAGGTGCTAGGTTGTCTTCAAAATACACCATAACCTTCATGAGATTTTGAAATAAAATATGATTACATTTCAGATTTGGATTTGCAGCATCCCCCATCTGTTCATCATTCACAGAAATATGATTGATTTAGGGAAAACAGTGCGTAAATATTCCATATGTTTAAGTTCAGCCTGTTGATTAAATCTTAAAATTGTGTTCCGCTTAACAGCATTGGACTTTTTTGAGGAATGAAAAGAAGAAAAGAAAAAGATGAAGCAACAAGTGAATTGGTATGATGAAGAGGTATATGCAACAGGCGCTTACATTAAGGTAAGCAAACATTTTAGGATACAATTTGTGCTATATGAAAATATAAAAAGCACTTTATTTGGACATATTTATTTGCTGTGTGATGGTTTAGGGCATTCAGTACTAGTCTAGTCTCTCACAGCCTAGAAGAAGAGCATATTGCACAGTCAAAAATTAAAGAAACGCTTCCAACAACTAAAACAATTCCAACTACACTATTAGCATTTGTAAAAGAGAATATATTAAATTGCTATGTCAGAAGTAGATCACTTGGAATTTGTCTTGATGTTTTTCATGACCACATACCATTGTGAATTTTACTGACCTCAAAAACAATTTTTGAACTACGTTGCTGGTTTTGTACACGATAATGAAGGCAAAATAAATCATTCCTATTAAACAAAAAGGCACGTGTCATGTTCCCCATAACAGCTCATTTCAAAAACACAGCTTTACTCACATTTATCATCTTCAACTGCACCTGGGGCGTTTTGTTGTTGCTGTGCATTTCATCTGGCTCCAGCACCAACCTCTCTCTCTCACACCCCTTTTAGCAAATTAGACCGTTTAATTAGTAAAAGCTCATTTGAATCAAATCATTTACATGGTGCAGCCAGCCTTTGCCAGGATATTCTAATTGATTATTGTTGCCTGAGGTGCTGTTGGCACATGTGGATGTGCATGTGTGTGAGTGTGTATTCTTGTAAATGAGTAAATTACTTTGTGGTAATGATATATGGAAAGAAACGTTATCACTGTAGTGATTGCATTGTTCATGTATCCATGTACAACAATGTAAACCAGCCCGCTTTCAGTTTCTCTTACGTATTTGCAATTAAACCAGTATGTTCCCACTTTGTGGGAAATATTTCCAGTACATTATACTTGCAAGAGCCACCCTTCCTGTTTATTTTTATTTATTTATTATTGTTATTATTTTATAATTTCCATTTGTGATTAAACACATCTCAGTGCTGAAGTGCCTCTTAGCCATTTTTAGTGACTCCATTCAATCACCTCTACAGGCACCAACCACCAGTAGGAAACAAAGTTCCTTGATTTCACTGTATGCTTTCATAAAGCTCCATTTGGGAACAAAACCCTTTCTGTTGTCCCTCCAAAATGCTTCTGTTGAGCTGGGCCCCATTATGGAAAGGAGCAAACCTACTTCCCCATTGAGACTCAAAAATGCCCCTTTCATGATGCTGCTCTTTGAGTGAATGAGGAGGAGCTGAGTGTTTGGTGGTTTGAAGGATACAAGATAAACAAGATAAAAGACAACAGATTATGAGAACTCATCCAGCGGTGCAATGTATGGCCTTTCAGTGGCGAGTTCCTCTTTCTGTTCAGCAGCTGCACAACAAAGAGACATTTCACTATAACCAAATGGTTACCATGGCACCCCGTGTGAGTACATGTTTCAAATCTCTCTTCTCTTTCTTTGCATCTCTGAGGCTTTTTTTAGGGAGCATCATAATAATTACAACCAGAGACTAAGAGAATTTTTCAGTGGTTAAAGGGGCATTTATGTTGTTTTCGCAGAAAACAACATAAATGGACACAACATTCTCAACTGCAATATTGTGCAGTGTTGATACAATAAAATTGAGTGGACAAGTAGAGTAATACATTCTTGTAACATTTTCCGTAGAAAGACTGGACTAGTCCTGGTAGCTTTTACAGAACTTCAATCTGAACCTGAAAGACATAACAAGCAGATAATTGTAGAACTAAAGAAAGGTGAATATAAGTTATTACCACAACCTTGCAGTATTATCTAGAGCCAGGAAGTGATTAACCTAGCTTAACATAAAAAATTGAAACACGGTCTCTAGCTCACTAATTAACATGTTGTAACTCATTTGTTGTCCAAAAACTTTTACATGCTGCAACTATTTATTGAAGAACAGAGACTGGGCACATAGACGTCCTGCCTAGTTATAGAAAGTATCTACCTTGAAAACCACAGCTTTGTTTTGTTGTCTTGTTTTGTTCCCTGCTGTTTCTTTTTCTCCTCCCTCTCCCTCCTGCTGAAGCCAGCTGACAACGCACACCTGTATCACATCCTCAATCACCTGCTCCCGCCGCTCACACTTGGCTGCCATCTACAATCAACCACAGTATATCTACCCCAGCTCTTCAATCCCTCTTCGCTTGATCGTTGATCCAGTAACCCTGGTGAAACTCTCACAAGCTACCTTATCGCTTGAGTGTCGTAACCTCCGTGTTTTATATGTTACTTACCTCTTGTGTTCCGTCTCCGGTCAGCTGGCTTCACCCCTCGGTCTCCCTCCCACAGCACCCTGCATCCGCCTGTCTCCGTCTCCGCTGCCTACTCCAGTGTCTTCCCCTCAGACCCTCACTCCTGCTTTCCCCACGCTATCCACAAGTACCTTCCCTCTCGAGCCTCCCCAAGCCTCCCGGTCTCTGCATCCCTGTCCTTGGTGTCTGCTTCCCCATTTCCCCTCTCCCTCCGTCAATAAATCTGTTTGCAAATAGAGTCCTGCATTTGACTCCTCTTGTTATTATTGTCACAAGTTTGTCTTTTTTACTTAATTTGTATACATAAAAAGCAAATGAGGTACAACGTGTTAATTAATAGCTTTAGAGGTGCATTAGTTTTAACTTTGGACACAGCAAAGCGATTTTCCCTTGCATTCAATTATCTTACTAAGCTAATCACCTCTTGGCTCTAGCTCTATACATAACACCCTGCCATGTGGGGTCTTCTCATCCCACTTGAGAAAGTGAATAAGCCTGTTTCCTAAAATGTAATTTAAACTTACAAAGCTTGCATTTATTTAGCTCCAATGGACTCGGTCCACTTTAAGCTTCATTAGCCACAGCTATGACAAAAACACTCAAACACTGCATCTGAAAATTCCTTTAATGGCTGTATGCACCACCACTGCGGAAACACACTGTGGTAGGAAGACATGCTGTGTTGTGTTTGGTCAATGATTCTTTAGTCCATGGGAAGTGATTGTATGTTGGGGGACAAGGAATAATTCCACATCTCTTCCAGCTTCGGGGAGATCACACCAAAACCAATTTTGCTCTGCCTCTGGACACAGATTTACATGCAGCACCAAACAGAAAATATTTAGAAATGTATTAACATTTCTGAAAATGCATGGTGCAGCAGTTTAGAGAACTGCCCTATTAGTTGAGGCCTAAATACCATTCATGGTAGGAAAGGGAAAGGTTTAGAAATAGCAAATATGTGTCTGTGTGTGCGTGCGTGTGTGGAAGGGTGATACTGAATGTCTCATAAAGAGATGCCATGTCACATCACATGAACTAATATGTTATGATCTACACGGTTTTGGCCAAATTGACCCATCCATCAACAAAAAGCAGCCAAGTGGTGCCAAGAGAGAGAGAGAGAGGGGTAGGGGGAGTGACAAAGAAAGAGGTGTAAAACAAGAGACGGTTTAAGGACGTGCATAAATGCAAAGTTACATTTTAAACTTTTAAACATGAAAGAGAAAAATATAATTTGACTATTTCCAGTTTTATTTTGTAGTAATCATCTGATCTCATCGTCTGCTTTCCCGCCCGTATATGATTACCGTTTCCGCCCCCTAATTTGATTCACCTGTTTGTGTTCAGCTTCCCCATTTCCCAGCGCTTAAATCCTCACCATTTCCACTCAACGTTGCCAGATTGTAGTTACCCTCTCTCTCTCACTCTCTCCTGTGGTTTTCCCGGTGTTGGACTTTTGCCTATTTCCTGAAGACGATTATTGCCTGCTCCCGTTGTACCGTTGCCTGCATTGTTCTTGGAACAATAAATCTACTTACCTGTGATTCCCTATCCGAGTCGTGCATTTGAGTCTGCCATTGTACCGTAATAATAAGTTAATACTTATTACTTATTATTACTTAAATGTAATCTTAGCCCCATGCCTCTCAAATACTTAGCTACGTCCCTGCATCGAGCGGCGTTCACACAGTCTGGCTCACACACAGCAAGTCTACTGGCCATGCATCTGGGCAAAGACTGAAGTGACTGAGCTGCCCCGAGCATCTGAAGGTAAAGTCAGTTTCCCCTGGTGAAGTTTTAAGACACCAAGTTACTGTACATTTGTAATGAATGTGATTGATGCTGAAGACAATTCAGCATCAGCAATAACAGCACATCCATTAATTAGCAAGTGAAATCGCTCCCTTGTGACATGTAAGAGCATTTTGCCATTTGATTAGTTTACAGTAATGCAAAGTATTAAAAAAACAATTTTATTTGATTAGCTGAGCCGTAAAGTTACTATAAAAACACATACTCTCAAATATCTCAGCAATGAGGCTGTACAAATTACACCAGGTTACATCCTTTACTGTCAAACTGTGAAAATAAAAAATTAAATGGGATTGTGAACTGTTGACATAACTGTGTGCATGTGATAAATATTCTGATTTTATATTTGTCATACTTATTAGCTACATGGCCTTACAGTGTAATGTAATACAAGGATAAGCAAAACATCTGAACTCTTGCAGGCCAGAGTAGCTGGAGAAATTAGCTGAAGCCTAAAAGTGACAAGGAAAAAAAGACAAGGGCACAGGACAAAGGGGATGAGAGAAATGAAGAAGGAGAAGGCATTAAACTGGAGAGATCAGGAGAGTCAGAGCAGGAGAAGGCCGCAGAAGGAGATGAAGAAATAAGTGAAGGAAGAGGAAAAGGAAGAATTGAATGTGATGGATAAAAAGGAGGCTGCAAATTAAGATAGATGGACATAGGCAGGGAGTGATCACCAGGAGGAGGCAGATGAAGATGACAGGGAGGAAGCTGGTAATAACAATAATAATAATAAATTGAATTTGTATAGCGCTTTTCAAAGACCCAAAGTTGCTTTCCAGGACAAGGTAGAAAACAAAACAAACAAAACACTTGAGGCCGGACTTGAAGATGGTAAGGGATTCAGAGTCACAGATCTCTTGGGGGAGGGAGTTCCAGAGCCTGGAACTTCCTGAGGGGGCCAGATGGTGGAGGGCTTTGTAGGTGAGGACCAGGATTTGTTGGTGATCCAGTGGGAGATGGGAAGCCAGTGGAGTTGTTTTAGGACTGGAGGGATGTGGTTGCAGGATTGGATGTGGGTGATGAGTCGGGCAGTTGCATTCTGGACCAGTTGGAGTCACTTGATGGTAGGCAGGCAGTTACCCCTGGACCAATCAGCTATTTTTGCTGTTTATGTTATAAGGTTAGAGATTTACAAATGGGTCTTATTTCATCAGTATATTTATGATCAAACCAAAGGTAACCCTAACCCATATGGGGATTCCTATGTACTGTCTTCCCATGCCACCCCATGTACAGTTTTCTAGAGCTGCCACTGTCTACAAGCTCCTCTTTAGTTTTTTACTCTCAGAAATCCTGCTGTGAATCAAATTTAGATAATCTAAGCCAGAACCAACAGGCTCCTTTCTGTTTCGCTTTTGATCAGATTATTTGGACCAGAAATGGATGGAACAAAGAGTCCCATCTATGTATCTTTGTCTCTTGTTGTCTGAATATGCCAGAGCCTGTGTGTCAACAAATCCATTTTTATTTCTTCTGTGATCCAAACCAGATGCAACTGTAGTCAGATCAGTGAGATTAACTGTGGATAGAGGTAGGTGTTTGAGGTTCCTTTCTCAATGAATTGGGGGAAGATAAAGGGAATGTGGACAGAGATAACAGTACATAGCAGAAAATACTGTGTTCAAGTAGTCAAACATCCATAATGGAAGCATATTGTCTCATGATGTAGCCATCCATACACACATCAATACCTTGAATGTTTCATAGCCAATGTTACACACTTGGATGTATGGAAGAATTGTCCAGGTGTGCATGATTTTTAAGAACGTTTATTCTTCCAATTGCTAATACACAACATACATACACACAGGCACACAGACACATGACATCCATACACACATACATAGTACAAAAATACAAAGGAAAGCAAGGTTTAAGTTAAAGTGGAAAACTGTACATACAGACAAAAAGACAGCATGGTGTAATGACCATACAGGCAAGCTGGCAAAATAGGCAGGTGGCTAATATAGCAGCCCAGTCAGTTGTTGCCACAGAGACAACGTGTACCCGGGCCTGGGAATCACAAGCCACATGTGGTTGTCCATCCCGTTGTTGTCGCCGGCGTGGGGCGTTTCATTTCCCCATTGTTGCGTTCCCCAGAAATCCAAAGATGTACTAATTAACTTTTCCATCACATATTGATATCCACTATGTATTTTTTCGCATCTGTATTAGTACAATAATACCTCAGCAATTACGATGCTCACCTGTAATCACAGAACATAGCCTCATTCACGACTGCACTAACTCAGGATTTACTGAATTGTGCAGGACCCCTCATAGCTGCCCACAGTGCCTGTGCCTTTGTACTCACCCATATCTCATACCTTCTGCAGAACAACACATTAACATAATCAAGCAAAATAACAAATAAGAAAGAGGGGATGTCCCTTAACATGGCCAATACTGCTCCCACACCAACATGCAAGATATCAAACCTGAAATAACCATTTAAACTGGATAAAATGATTAAAACAAACTTAAACCAATTGGACCATTAAAGCTAATGTATTCACTGGCAACAGATGGGATGAAGGAGTTTCCTGCGCACTGGCAAACCTCTGTTAACATGAACATGACCCCAATACCATTGTTTAAAAAAATAGTAATTTATATTTCCCTTGCAGGATTAATTAAGTATGTTAAATTAAAAATTAAATTAAGTGCTTTTAACACAACACTATAAAAATATCACGGCCAGTAAAACCAAAACACTTCTATCCCTAAAAATAAATCCAAGGCTGTGAATCCAATTACATTTAACAGTTGTCAGCCAGAATGTAAATATATACCTTGGTTTTGACAGTAACTATTAAAACCCATAGCACTTTAACCTGCATTCATTTTTTTATCACACTTGCTGTAGTCTCGCTTTGCCAGACCTTCCTCCGCAGCACTGCGGAAGAGGGTTTCGCAAGTCCACATAGCATTCCAGGATGGAAGAAGAACGCGTTGTCCAATTTTGCTCCGGTACCGCTGGCACCAACAGTTCAAAGCATGCTCGAGTGCATCTCTGTGTTACTGCATCGCAGTACAGTACACCCATATGAGTGGAGCCCACCCTCCCTCTCCATGCCGCCTGTCATCCGGTGGACTATGTTGCTTCAGAGCTTTGGGCATGAAGGGAGGGTGGGCTCCATTCATCTGATAAATACAATGCAGCTTTTTTTTGTTTTTGGAGCAAGAGGTGAGAAATTTGAGTAGCGCTGGGTGAAATTCTGAGTTGAACACAGGAGCAAAGGGAACAAAACTTTGCGAGCAAGGAGTGGAAATTCTCACAGTCCGCTTATATGCTCTGATGGCAAGAGAGAAGCTGACAGTGACTGAGTTACACATCCAGCATACACAGAGCAACGCATTAATTTGGAGTTAAGTTTGTGTCCAATATTTATTCTCATTTTAGCTTTGCTTTGTTCTCCACCAACTCCTGAGGGAAATATTTGACGTTTTTAGTAGCTTAGTGCTCTAATGGGTTCACCAGCTAGTTGCTGAATTTGTTTGTTGTTTGACAGCTGCCTGCTGCAACTGAAAATGAGTCAGATGAGAGCAATGGAGTGAATAAAAACAGTAAAGTATCAGGCTGAAAAAACAAAACAACAGCCCTTGTTAACGTAGATATATTGTTTACAGCAGCATTAACCTGATTTAAATGTTTAATGTAATTAAATTGTGGTCAATAATAGAAGCAATAACCAGTTATGTCCCACACACACATAAGAATAAAAACAACTCTGTGGAAGTTACATACATGGTTGCCATCTGTGGCTTATGGTTAAGTTGAGGTTTAATAATAGCAATGAAACAAAAACCTACTGCAGAAGACTGCATGCACAGGAAGAAATGCATTAAATTAAAGCACCAGTTTAGTGAAGACAAGAGCAAAGCAGCTGTTGCAATATTTCACATATTTAAACATAAGACTTAAAACATAAACCTATCATTTCTGATGCATATAGCACAACAGATAAGTGTTTGATAGGCCCACACTGTGGCAGTCGGCCTTTGGAGCTCAGCGGAGCAGACAACCTGAGCTCATAGGTTGGGAGAAGAGAAAGTCAATACCTCTGACTTCCCTGAAAACCCCCAAAGAAATGAGCAGTAAAAAAACAAAAACAGAATAAGAAGTCTACAGAGTCACGTACAGATTACATACACTGTGAGACATGATCAATCAATCAGCCATACATATTTATACTGTAGATATACGTATGTATATAGTGTATATGTGTGTGTCAAAAACATTAGTTGCACGCAATGCATCCTTATCTCTATATTTCGGCTTTCAGGTGCGGAAACAGCAGTATTTTTTAAGTAAGGAAGGAAAGAGAGGCATAGAGAAAAATCCATAAGCCTTTCCTATTTCTGATCCCCATTCTCAACCAAGGCATTATTTTCGAAAAGAGCTGCTTCAAGCGCCTCCTGAGGTCAATACCTTGAAAGAGGGCATGAGAGGAACAAGCCAATCAGAGGGAGGATGAGACGAAAGTGTGATTGACTGGCTGGGGAGGGGGAGGAGTGGCCAAGGGGGGGAGGATAAAGGCACCAAACTAAATATGCATACCCAATGAGGAATCAGGAGATGAAAGGGCCTTGTTGCTATGGCAACACATCTGCCATGGTGTAATATCAGTGTGGCTTCGTTGACATGAGGACTTTAGGGTTTTAGGCCATGAGGGTTTGATTGAGGTTAGGTGAAGTGCTCACACACATTTTGTGTGTGTGTGTGTGTGTGTGTGTGTGTGTGTGTGTGTTATGTTGATTACATACTTCTGTACTTGCACATGTGCAAACAACCTGCCACATAGTGACTTTAAATGCAACTGTTAAAACTGCCTCTATCAATTTCTTTGCAACCTCTTTGCTCCTGAAGCTACCAACCAAGCATTTAGAACTACGTTTAGATTTTTATTCATATCTTTGTTTTCACCATATGTCTGACAATAAAATATCCAACATTATAATTTTTAATTCTAGAATATCATCATACTTATTATATGACATTGTATTAACATTTAAGAAACTACATAAAAATATTGAAGATGTTCATACAGTTACACACGTCTACTTTTATCTGGAGGACTGAACAGATTGTCCTCACATGGTCCTGAGTCTGCTAAATGATTGATCAGATTATCAGATTTAAGTTGTCATTTCTTTGATGCTCCAAGGGTTGGAGCCCTTTAGCTGATAGAAACACAGATAGCACTGATCAGGAAAGTATAATGCAATTTATCATACAGTAAATCTCACATGGTGTATAACAGATAAGGAAATGATATATTTGTTTGGCTTTTTACCACATCCATTTTTCAATTTCTCAGCACACAAGCATCATATGTACTGTATTTGAAAAGATAAAATCACCTGTTAGAAAAATGTATTATACTGACTGTGGAAGGTGGAAGATAACCTTGGTAGACTGCTTCTATGTATGATACAGAAAATTGTCATATTTTGAAATCTTAAGGGTCTTTGAAGGATCTTGGGTGCAAATAAAATTTCCTTTTCTGAAACCTGTTTCAGTGTTGTGCCTCTAATCAAGTATCTAAGTATCATTTTATCAATAGAAGGACAATTGATAACAATAGACTACTAGTAGATGGATAAAGGAAAGAGAAGAAGAGTGAAAGACTTTTGACTGCCACAAGACAAAAACAGAGAAAAAATCATGAGAGTCATATGGAGAAAAGGCCTTCTTCTCCTCCTCCACCACCTCCTCCTCCACATCTCTTTCCTCTCTCATTTATTTCAATTTGTCATGCTTTACTTTTCCCTTAAGAGAGCACGCTTGCTGGTGAGCGGCCCCATATAGGCCGCGAAATTGTGTCTGCGTCTAGCCTGTAATGAAACATTTAGATGCAGGGGAGAGTGATGGTTGTGCATTAATACAAGTGGTGGTGTTGCCAATGCAAGCCTCGGCTCCAAGCAGCCAGCTCAGCCTGCCACACCAAGCAGCATGGGGGTGACAGATGTCTTGCCTCTCAAGTCAACACAGTTTTTTTTTTCTGTGGAGGGGTCAAGGGTTTTCCAATGGTGCGTAATGGTTGAGAGCATTTGTTGACATCTGATGAGGTGATAATGGCATCCTGGAATGAAGGTCTTGGACTAACATGTACAGGTCAAAATATTGTAGTATTGCCAATAGTGTAATGATGAGCAATATTGTAACAATGTTGATATGAGCTGATAAGAATGATTGACAGCTTAACAATTAACACTTAATAATATTTGTAAAAATAATGCTTTGTATCTTAGAATACATGCCTTCATATTAGTGGTGGTCACCACAGCTAAATATTGAATTCCACATGAAATTATATAATGTTATAATTATATAAATAAATAATGTATAATTGTAATAATTTTATAATGTCTGCCAACAGTTTCAAAGGGAGGGACTCACATGCACTCACATGCACATATATTAATGTTCTCAATGTCATATATAGCACCTTTAATCTTTAACCATCAAATGTATACGCTAATCATATGTGAATTTTTTATCTGTATAGGTAACTACTAAAGTTGTTGAGTAATTTCCCTCTTAATTGCAGTGGAGTAAAAGTATAGCGTAGCATTAAATAGAAATATTTGAGTAAAGTACCTAAATGTGTACTTAAGTACAGTACTTATATACTTAAATATACATACCGTTATCTGTCAATTATCATTATTGTTTATGCAGTCATTATAGCAACCCTTAATAAAATACCAAACACAATTAAAACCAGTAGCTATTCTATTTTTAATTGCTGTGAAATTTCTAAAAAAAAGATTGTTTTGATGATTGCTGCTCACTGGATGTTAATCAACCTCTGCCGTTTCCAGATCTGTAGATAAATTATTCTCAAACCCCTCCATAGTCAACACTCTACCACATGTTGTTGCATACAATATGTTGCATACAATAAGTATGATTTTGCTTCAAAAGCATTAGCATTCATCTGCAGGCATAAACCTGCTAAGGGGCTAACCCTTGCCTTGGGTTGCTAACTGAAATAAAAGCAACAGACACAGCATACACTTACTTATGTATGAGTGCTGTACACATGTTGCCTTATTAAAATAGTCCCTCCCATTTTGCTGTGTAGATCAATCGCAACAGCGCCGTTGATTTGTGGATTTTAAAATGTTGCACATCAAATTATATGAGAAATGTATTATGTATAAAACATTTGTTGGCATGGCATAACCTAAGATTGCTCTTATCAGCACAGCAAAGCTTTAAGCAAGTACAATTTTCATCTTCTTCGATGACCCTTAGCTATGCCTACCTGTTTTTTTTTACCCCTAAAGCATGCAACAGCTACAAAACCATTCCAATTTACCAGATGCATTTGTTTACATCTTTATACAGTGCTAGTTATCCTGCTCGCGGAGCCATGGCAGCTGTGCCTACTACATGTACCAGGATGCATTGTGTACGATCGACGAGTTTGCTAAGCTCTCTTAGCTTTTTTAGTTAAAGTGACTATGTGTAACTTTTTAATGTTTCTGAAGTTCGGTCATTTTTTATGCAAGGGTTTTAAAAGAATGCTATTTTTATAGAGATTTTAGTAAGGCCTCTGCCCAGGTCCCATTGTTCACGCGACGTCAAAGAATAATTTGCGGCAGGTAGACAGCGCTACAGTAACACATTCTGAAGGGTCACCAATTTCTTTGTAACACCAGAAAAGCCTGTGTTATTGTATCCAGCCAGCTGAGCTAGGTAAATTGAAGCATGAGATTTCTTTATATAGGCCAAATTGTATTTTATTGTTTTTTTAGAAGTTATTTGGGGCCTCACCTTCACAGAAAAGAAGGAAATTAAACAAAGAACTAAAAGCTAAAAGGGAAAGGGAAAGTGAACGGGCGATAACCGAGTCAACTTTGGTTGGGCTTTTAACAGATGGAGACAATTATGGGATTATGAATGATTCCAAAACGTCCCAAAATTGGCCCTCATGTATGTAATATGTATATTTCATTCATAAAATAACTTTACAATGCGTGATGTGGTTGTACATCAGTAGCCAACATCAAAAAATGTCCCCCTTCCATTTAAAACGTTTTATTCCTTTAGTAGTGTTTGTGTTGGCCTACTATTTTCTTTCCCTTGTCCCCCTGTAACATTACTTGTGTAAAGCATCCATGGGTATACTATATTAATCTAAATTATTATGACATTGGTTGCTACAACAAACCCCTAAAGCTTTGGCTTGTGACTCAGTGACAGTGATACACGGTTTAGCAGAGGGCAATTTGGGCAACCGCACCACCAGTAGGTGTTTGCTCTCTGCAGCTCAGGTTCTGGAGGCTCCCAGCCGCTGGCCATATTCTCTCCGCTGCAACTGCAGCCTCTTTCTTAGCCTCCATGAGCCTCTCTCCGGCCAAATACAAATGCAGCTGAACGTCAGCCAAAACAGTAAAAAAAAATATTGTCCATAACATCCTCTCGCTAATAGAAACATAGCTAGTTTGCAATACAAGAGAAGACAAGAACAGGGAAGTTTGTGGAGTAGCACTGATGTAGTACTGTAGTTTTTTAGAGACTGAGACTGACTAAGCCCCAGAGACACAGATAATAGTGGAACAAACGGCAGGCTTTATTCACAACATAGCCTTAAAATCCCTGAAAATCACTGAATTGTCCATTAAATGAAAGAATAGGGGGAGAAAAAGAGGGGAGACAGCAGTTGAATTAGCATTTGATAAAAGACACCACAAATGAGTGTGAAGACATTTATTCTTTCACATGACTATTGTCTTGTGGGACTAGCATGTATGATCATGGCTTGTGTCAGTGTCTTGTGTCATTACATTGAACCATAGCTGAATGTATGCTCTATAGGCTTATACATTTGCCTATAGGTTCCCAGAACCAATTAAAAATTGGTTGAAATATTCCCCAGTAAGTCCATCCATTTGCACTGTGCAATCAGCTCGACAGTCTTATGACATAACCATCGTGGCTAATGTAATTAGTCTATAGTTATAAAAAGAAAGGCAGTAATGAATTGTTTAATTCTGGAGCGAGAGTAATCCGTTTTCCTGCTTAAAAGT
>CM049374.1:1875014-2040014 GCA_026937815.1 Etheostoma perlongum | reverse complement strand
GGCTTTAACCAATATTAGGATGAAAAATTCTACAAAACAGATAAGAAGCAACCTCATGATTGTCTAAACCATAGCTGTGGTTTAACACTGACTGCGCCCCAACAGCTTTTCATGTTGCATCCTCGAGAATGAAGGCAGGGCCACTTGCAGCAGATTGCCATAGACTGACCCTTATACATCAACATAAACGTATGTGTGGATTTCAGTTACTCAGCAACTCCAAATACCTAAATTTATTCTGGTAATGGGAACGTCTTACTGTATACTCTAGCTAGTTAGCTGCAAGCTAAGCTGGATTCCAGTACCTAGGTAAAGGTGACCAAATACTGTATATTGGTCAAAATCTGAATTTCTACTTCAGTAAAATATGTAATCTTTTTTTCAGTTGATTGCATCTTTATAATGTGCAGTTTGGCTCTCTTGTTGAAAATATTATCTTGTTAAACCATACCGTTTCTCAAAGTACGGCCAATGGAGCTCCTCAGAGGTATTTTGTGGGTACCATCAAAAAAGTCATACTATAGTATGTGTATCCCCTTCCTGCACCTGTCACATTAAGACAGCGCTAAGTATCAAATAGGAAAATGAGGGTTGACTTAAATTCTAGATCCGATGAGGAGACTGCTGAGCTTTACCTCCTAACTGTTGAATTAGACCTGCAATATCTACCCCAAATAACACGCGCAACAACAGACTGACGGTTTAAAAAAAGGTATCTTGACAAGGTAGGTAAATTAAAGTGAATACTGCATTATAATACTTCAGTACCTACCACCCTCTTTCACAGAGAATGTCCAAGGTGAGTATTGTAATGGGAAAGATATGAAGATGTGGATATGGATGACACCTTTTCTGAAGGTGAGTAGCAACCAGGATGGAGATGCAGATGGATGACAGCAGAATACGGTAGAGGAACCGAGGACTGAGGACACAATTGAAGGACTCTTAAAATTTTTTTTTTACAAAAAACGTTTTCTGACTTCTGACTCACTTTTGTCATATACACACACACAAACACACACACACACACACACACACACACACACACACACACACACACACACACACACACACACACACACACACACACACACACACACACACACACCGTGCATAAGTCAAGGGGAATGCGGAGAGAGTGGTACCCAGGTAAGATGACCACTCCAGTCATTTTTAACGAAACATATGGATGGCCTGACTATCAAGGGAAAATAGGATGTATGTGTGCTCCACAAACAGCTGGCTCTTTTTTAAAGATAACAAACCAGGCTGCAAATCATGTAGCAACATCCCGTCACTTGCAAATAATACTTATCTCCAAGTCACTGCAGAAATCTCAAATGTCATAATGATTTGCCAATGTAAGAGAATACTGGCACTTCATACCTCTCCACTTCAAGCACTGGTCAACTATACCAGAAATCTACAGATTTTGCTATCAGCTACGGCTAACAAGATCCTGACAGATTGCTCTCTATTTATATTGTAAAGGATAATGGCCATGAATGTGGAGTCCACTTTATGATAAAGATCTTTGAAAACAGAATTTCAAACAAGCTTATGACCTTTCTGCTCAATGCTGGCTGTTGTGAAGGGAGCGTGTGCTAAGGTTGAGAAAATCCCTACCATTCCCTCTAATAAGCCCCTGTGGGACCTGCATGAACACTGCTGCAAGTATATGCAAGCCGTCTGCAAAGTGAGAGCGCTAGCTACTTCTATTTTTTTGGGGGGGGACATTCATAGTTATAGAATAATGACCTAATATCCCACTCCGCTCTGTGACACATGATTGGGTTACAATAAGATGTCAGAATCAATCATGGTTCAGAGCTCAGTGCAGCACAAAATGCTTCCTTGTACAAGAACTGGACTATTGAGATATTGTGTGTCAATTTGTGTGATGTAAGTAAGGATATTGGTAAAGATACTGATTTTGTACAACTTTCAGCTGCTGGGATTTTATGGGTACATAATTTAATTACAAACCTACAGTATGCAGTGTATGTGTGCATTGTTGAGATAAAAAAGAGTTTTCCTTAAGGTATATTTCATAAATGGCACATGCACATATAGGAAATGGACAAAGTAATGTGATTAAAAGAAGAGATGAAAAGATAAAACGATAAATTAATTGAGGTGCAATTTCCTTTTTCACATTTAGGTTGTGCAAGCTCCTGCCAACTTGATTTCTCCAACATGAGATTTCCATTTAGCCCTTTCTGTTGACACACAAAGCTCCACAACAGCTTGTTGTGGTCTACAATCGAGGCACTCGATGAAGGCAAGCTGAATGTCAGCGGGTGCTGAAGATGGTGGCATGGGGCTTTCGGTGTAATTAATTTCCTGTGAGCTTTGGCCCCAGATTTCCAGAGCCGCTTCCTTTCATTTGATATCAGGTCCAAGGATCTCCCCCCCATGAAGCTCATGGTTCTGCTGTAGGGTTCTCCAGCCTTATCTGTAGCCCCGTCTTATCTCTAGCTTGTCCCTGCAACCTGACTGCAGGAAGATTAGCTCTGCACCTCTTGTCACCTCCTGATTTTTCTTTCAGTGAAGACAGAAAAGAGCCCAACATAAGCCATGATTAAGCTAGTACTGTGGGTGTGCTAACCATGTTTTTCTGGAGGTCTTCTCAAGCTGTGGTGGCTAGGGTAAAGGTCAAACCTGTTTAGTTTAATCTTTCACTTTTACAAAGTAATTACACAGGGAAGGGGAGAAAAAAAGTTATCTTGGGAACATATGGTACTTCCTTATATACCTCTGTATATGAAACTTAGAATTCCTTTCTCTTCAGTTGAAGCTCAGACCATCCCTAATGTATATTTTCTAGAGATTCCTGGGGAAATATGTTCTGTTCAAAGCTCAGTTATGACCAGTCGTATAGTAGATTTGGGTCAGTTGGTGGCTCTAGGCTGTCAGGAAGAGGGCTAAAAGCAACAAGTTGAAGGCACTGATGATGGGACCTTTTGGGAGAGATTGCAAGCCCAGCCAATTAGCTAGTGAAAGGATGGTGTTTTGAACTTCAACCTTGCCTGCTGTACTTTCATTCAACAGAGAGATTTGATTTTGTTCATTAAGCCCAGTGTAGTATTCTCTGCTGTCTACAGCCCTACACTATTACACAAGCATCAGAGGCAAGGTCACAAACGGTCCAATTACAATTCCACTTCAGCATTTTGACATTTAGAAGGGAAAGAGAGAAAAAGGGTTTTGTGCAAGAACAAATATAGTTATATGTTCTTTGAGAGATACAAACCCAGACAACTCTATGACCTTCTTTTAAACTTTTTCCCTCTGTACTCCAAAATTATTATCATATTGACATGTTGTGTATTGTATGATTTCAAGTCTACACGTGCTATGTGACTTTCTAGTGTCTAATTAGGGAATAGTTCGTAAAGGCTTTACCAAAACTTTTATTCCAAAGACAAAAACAGTCAGCCTTCAAACTCTGACAGAATTCAGCAGCTGCTGTTCATCAGCTTCTTTTTAATGGTATCCTTTTTTGGAGGGATAATATTGTGTATGTGTGTCAATTAAGAAAACCTGAAAACCCAAAGCTGTATGCCTTTTCTCCTACCAAGAAAAGACCAACTCAAAGCACTACCTCCTATCGTAAATAACTGCTGGTGTTTCGTAAATAAACATGCTGAGGCAAATTTGAGTACGTGCCGCTTTAATTTTTAATTATCTCCATCCCCCAGATTGCAGTTGGAGAATCTCTCAGTTGATTGGGTTGAGTTATTTCTATGAAAAATTGTATGTAACAAAGTACAATGGGGTTTGTGTGTGACTTACTTTTTCTCTTGTATTCCACTCTGAGACAAAGTTCAACAGCAAGGCTTTGTATTACAGACCTGCTTAATATTAAATCTGACTATGGAAAAACATAGTTTGGACAAGTAACAGTGGATAGATGTATTGTTTATTGTTCATATTTTCAGAGAATGTTTCACTTTTACAAGAGAAAAGGTTTTAAGGATGTGGAATAAGGGATGAGTTTGGCAGACATAACACTTTCTAACAAAGTTGCTAAGTATCTTTTAACAGAATCTATATAGCTAGCTAATGTGCACACAGCTTGCCCTTTGAAATAATGCTAGATTTCCACTTTAGGTGGTAGGGTAGTCAGCTGAGCTTACGTCACGACAACGTTACAGCAGACAAACACATAGTTTAATCCATTCCTCACACCTTTGCTCTTGTGTTTTGGTTTTGAAAAAGTGATTAAAAAATCCTAGTGTTGCTCTTATTTGAGCCGCATGTACACCATTTTTGCATGTGGAGAAATGCAAAGGCGTGCCTTTTAGGTTTAGTAAGCTTTGACGGACAGTCAATCCTCAGGGGCTTTGTTTAGAGAAACAGTCAATTAGATCCTGATCCTTAGCTCTGAGTTATGGTTGTACGTTATTCTATAAAGATAACTGACATTAAAGTGTTATTATACATCACATTTTTTTCATTAGCTAGTCTATAATGATGAGTGTTGTCCTCCCTCTATACCTTATCTTTAGAACATATAACGCCACTGTGTGTATGATTTGGCATGTTACATCTCAGATATGCAGCAGTCTTACTTGTTAGTACAGCACGTGTGGCTATGTGTTTGCAAGTGCATGTACTGAGCACACAAGGATATGCACAATCCTGTTATCATTATTTAAATGAGGTCTCTCTTGCATCATTTCAAAATGCTTTACCATCTGCAGGCTTTCTCTCCACCCTCAGAGGGACTTGAACAGCATGGCAGTGGCTAACAGTGAGCCCACTGCGTTTGCACAGGAACACAGTGTGAAATCTGTCACAGCCTCTGTTTATACTTAGGCACTGCTTCGTGTCTCACCCTGCTGATGAGGATGGGTCTCAGTCTGGAGTGAGCCTGCTCCTTTTGTGTGGAGATTTTATACTACCGGTATGTAGTTAGCAAAGGATGTCCCCATTTGGCCAAACACAAACAGTGAATTACAGAGGTTGGCTAATATGTACTTTTTTTGTAGATGCTGAAAATGTTAATTTCCTGTAAGTCAGTTGAGATAAAGCCAAAAAAGTGTATTTTAATGAGTAACATCAGAGTAGTGGTTGGTCTGCTTCCATTTTTAGATTGGACATAAGTGTTGACATTTTTGTTTCTTTATAATGATGGTCACCATGTTTCCCTAACCATCCAGTTGGTAAGTGCAAGGTAACAGAACTGTCAAGGATGGTGGAGAAGGTTGGACCCAAATTCAGAGATAACAGTTGAGGTAATGAGATTGAGTCTTTATTTTTTTAAAAAATCAAAAAAACAGAAGGTATCCACAAAACAGCAGATCAAAAAATGAAGATACCAGGGGCCTGTTGCACACGAAAGTAGAATAAAGAAATCCAGGATAAGTGAAAAGGCGTAGCTTGACTTAGTCTGATCCGCTCATAGCGACTTAATAGGTTGCACGTTTGCCGAGCCAGGATGAACAGGTGAAGCTATGTCAAGCCAGGTGTAGATAGCTGGGATAAATGCATGTTCACGGCTTTCTTAAATAGACCACGGTATCGAGCATATAATATGCAGAAAGCAGAATACGGCTGTTATCAAATGGAGAGAAATAGCCCAACAGACTATAGCGGACCAACTGAATGTATGTAAGGATGTAAAAATATCTACTTAGCCTACTAGTCACAACACATTTTTACAAAGTTGTAGGCTACACTGTGTTTTAATTGCTTTAAATATCCTAGTTTCATGTTTCTGTTTTTATGTGATAAATGTGCTGGTTTTACTGTAAAGTGTCTTTGAGTAGCCTACCATGTAAAGCACAATATAAATAAAATCTATTATTATTTAGCCTTTGCCTTAAAAGTGAGCAGAGGAAATTAATGTTCCTCTGGAAATGTACCCTAAGGACTACAGGCTTAATTTCAAACCCTTATTCACAACACGTGAACATATTTTACAACCATATGCATAGATCTCTATAAGCTATGTCTATTTATAAATATCTTTGTACAATGAATGTTCATACAGAACAATCAGAATGGGACAAAAACTAGAAAAATAAGTAAGTGACTTCAATACATGCTGTGAGCATACAGTGAGGAAAATAAGTATTTGAACACCCTGCTATTTTGCAAGTTCTCCCACTTAGAAATCATGGATGGGTCTGAAATTGTCATCGTAGGTGCATGTCCACTGTGAGAGACATCATCTAAAAAAAAAATCCAGAAATCACAATATATGATTTTTTAAACCATTTATTTGTATGATACAGCTGCAAATAAGTATTTGAACACCTGTCTATCAGCTAGAATTCTGACCCTCAAAGACCTGTTAGTCTGCTTTCAAAATGTCCACCTCCACTCCATTTATTATCCTAAATTAGATGCACCTGTTTGAGGTTGTTAGCTGCATAAAGACACCTGTCCACCCCATACAACCAGTAAGAATCTAACTACTAACATGGCCAAGACCAAAGAGCTGTCCAAAGACACTAGAGACAAAATTGTCCACCTCCACAAGGCTGGAAAGGGCTACGGGCGAAATGTCCAAGCAGCTTGGTGAAAAAAGGTTCACTGTTGGAGCAATCATTAGAAAGTGGAAGAAGCTAAACATGACTGTAAATCTCCCTCGGACTGAGGATCCATGCAAGATCTCACCTCGTGGGGTCTCAATGATCCTAAGAAAGGTGAGAAATCAACCCAAAACTACACGGGAGGAGCTGGTCAATGACCTGAAAGGAGCTGGGACCACCGTTTCCAAGGTTACTGTTGGTAATACACTAAGACGTCATGGTTTGAAATCATGCATGGCACGGAAGGTTCCCCTGCCTAAACCAGCACATGTCAAGGCCCGTCTTAAGTTTGCCAATGACCATTTGGATGATCCAGAGGAGTCATGGGAGAAAGTCATGTGGTCAGATGAAACCAAAATAGAACTTTTTTGTCATAATTCCACTAACCGTGTTTGGAGGAAGAAGAATGATGAGTACCATCCCAAGAACACCATCCCTACTGTGAAGCATGGGGGTGGTAGCATCATGCTTTGGGGGTGTTTAACTGCACATGGGACAGGGCGACTGCACTGTATTAAGGAGAGGATGACCGGGGCCATGTATTGCGAGATTTTGGGGGAACAACCTCCTTCCCTCAGGTCTTCCAACATGTCAATGACCCGAAGCACACAGCCAGGATAACCAAGGAGTGGCTCTGTAAGAAGCATATCAAGGTTCTGGCGTGGCCTAGCCAGTCTCCAGACCTAAACCCAATAGAGAATCTTTGGAGGGAGCTCAAACTCCGTGTTTCTCAGCAACAGCCCAGAAACCTGACTGATCTAGAGAAGATCTGTGTGGAGATGTGGGCCAAAATCCCTTCTGCAGTGTGTCAAACCTGGTGAAAAACTACAGGAAACGTTTGACTTCTGGAACTGCAAACAAAGGCTACTGTACCAAATATTAACATTGATTTTCTCAGGTGTTCAAATACTTATTTGCAGCTGTATCATACAAAAAATAGTTAAAAAATCATACATTGTGATTTCTGGATTTTTTTTTTTAGATTATGTCTGTCACAGTGGACATGCACCTACGATGACAATTTCAGACCCCTCCATGAGTTCTAAGTGGGAGAACTTGCAAAATAGCAGGGTGTTCAAATACTTATTTTCCTCACTGTAAAACAATATTCATGTTTTTTATACTTCTGGCAAGTGACAGCACCAAAATAAAAAGATTAAGAAGTATTGTGGTGTTCCCGGTGTGATGAATGTAAATTACACTATATATGTATATAGGCCATGTTATTGGTCCAGTGTAAGACTTATTGAGAAGGTTATGAAAACAAAGTAAGCTATAATAAAAACATTAGGCCTACATATTAAAGAGTAGGCTAATACAAATTGTCCTTTATTAGAGAAGGGCAAGCAACAAGAAATGAAATCATAAATGTATTGGTCTCTGACCAGTCTGCCATTAATATCATATCTGGGAATATCGCTGCGTTGTCCCACTTAATCTCCGGAGCGTCCTTTATAAACCTGAAGCTGCACAGACCACGGACGCAGCGCTGCTCATCTCTATTCATACAGAGAGAGTAGACACTGTCACGACGCGCAGGTCTGCCGGCAGGCAGCGGCCACTGGGCAGCCTCGAAACACTACGGTCCCGCCGGGAAATGTCTTGATTCTCCCGATTGCTGATCCGCATCTGGGTGCCAGTGCAACCATTTCTAACCATCTAAACAACTGCTATAGTAGGGGTTTAAACATGACAACAATAGTGACAAATAATGCATGTTAATAAAAATAAAACTGAACACATGCAGAAGACAACAAAATAACTGTTAAACACGTTTATTTCGGATCAGAGCGGCAGCTGATTTAACACATTATTAGCCCGGCTGTTAGCCTGCTCTGGACCAGGCTAGCCGCAAAGAATAAATCTCCATGGCTGGGTTTAATTCGACCTGGGGCCTGTTGCACGAAACCAGGATAAGGGATTAAGCCGGGATATTCAAGTTATCCTGGATGAATTTAGCTTTGATTTATTATTATTATTATTATATACTTTGATTTATTAATTTAGCCTGGTCCAGAGCAGGCTAACAGCCGGGCTAAAATTAATCCTGGAGTCAAATCAGATGCCATCTGATCCGAAATAAACGTGTTTAACAGTTATTCCGTTGTCTTCTGCATGTGTTCTGCTTTATTTTTATTAAAATGCATTAGCCTACTTGTCGCTATAGTTGTCGCGAGTTTGATTTAAACCCTACTACAGTTGTTTAGATGGTTAGAAATGGTTGCACTGGCACCCTGATGCGGAGTGGGACTTTTCCCGGTGGGCCGGTACTGTTTCGAGGCTGCCTGGCGTGCGCTGCCTGCCGGCAGACCTGCGAGTTGCGTGAATGAAGAAATGAAGCATTGAAGCACCTTTCTTTAGCATTTAGAGAATTCAGCCAGCTCTTTTCATGGCTGCCACTTAGATACATCCAGGTCGTTTTACTCAGTTAAGAACCTTCCTAAGCAAAAAAGACTATCCAACCGCAGCCAGAGACAAGAGACAACTTTTGGATGATTGACAAGCAACAGCTGGGAAGGAGGATAACAGAAGCCACAGTGTCACAGGAACACAGGTGTCAGTCAAAACAGCTAATTAAAACAAAGCCAGGAGTGTTAATGAGAAATGATGAGTGAATGTGCTGCAGCTCTTATTTCTGTCATTTTACCTTTGACAAACTTATCAGCAAAGAAAGACTTGGTGATCTCTAGAAAGTTTGTAGACAACGGAGACTTAATAGACTAAAAAAAGACCTCCTCATTTTCATACTTTCATTACTTTATTCTTGGATTACACACATGCAGAATTATATGTATCAATGAGTATAACCACTTCTCAACAACAAGCTGCATTTGCAACATGAAATTCTGATTTCCTACTCATATATGTGCAGGTACACTTGGATGACAACAAAGAACACGCTAAATAACTCTGAGCAGAAGCTCCTCTGCACTCTACTCACTACATTCCCTTTGATATAGGAAGAGAATAGCAAAACTTCAAATTATAAGTGAAATTAACCAATTATTTTAGCTCATCAACAACCTTTCTGGATTTAAGTATGCAGGGGCTCTTTTGGGGAAATGCTTGGTCTATAAACAATCATGGGTCACACCCTTACATTTAATCTGCCTCACCTGATCGAGAGGGACCAGTTTTTTTTTACACTGCACCTCTGATACAGAAACAATTCATCTTAAAACTACCCATACAATATGCTGTGTGACTGACAATGCTATATTGGGTAAGACAACGATGGGCAAAGCCTATACAAAATAGAACAGGTTGGTCAACCAGCAGAATTAAGTGGACATTTCTTAAGAGGATGTGAATCCAGTCAAAAGCACAGGAAATGTCTCAGATTTAGTCTTTCACTTCTCTTTTCTACAGTAAAGATTGATGTGGAAACAGCCAGAAACTATTAATGTTTTGAATAAGAAATTCCAGATTGCACATCCTCACACTAAAAGGAAACATAATTGACATTTTAAGGCAGTGTACAGAGCATATGTGTCAAAGCTATTTTAGCTGACACCTGTGGCTAAAATCTCCATTGAGAGCCAGGAGAGTGAACCAAAACAGTAAATGTGTGCCCGTAAAACCAAAACAAATAGCTGAGAGACCCTAAGCAGCATAGTTGAGTTGTGTAATAATTCTCTATAGGTTTGTTAATAAAAGTGACCTTTTTCGCATACTCATAGTCATTGGATTCATTGTTAAAGTCGTCTTAAAAAATGTTATAATAAAAACGTAGAAACTTATGTTTATGTCCTCTAAGGGCATTTTCACACCTACCTCATTTGGTCCGGACTTTACGACTTTTCAGTTTGGTCCGAACCAAAATTGCAGGTGAGAATGGTGCCTCAGACCACGGTCCAGATCAAAATAGGTGGTCTCGGTCCAAGCAAGCAGCTAGGCAAGCATTATGAAGTATGTTACAAAGTGATGCACGTTTGTCACATTAATAAAGGCTCAACTACAATAGAGCTGTTTGAAGCAGTTTGTGAACAGTTTCTTTTCTGTTGGAGATGGTAAGTCCCTTTGGGGTGGACATTTTCACTTTGTAAACCTATATCATGCACAAAAATATATATATAACACAATAAAGGAAAGGGTAAAAGGCAAAAAGCATAATATGAGCACATTAACATAAAACTTTGACTGTGGCAGCTTCAAAGTTTGTTACTACAATAGGGCAGGTAAATGTGATGGTAGTTTACTTAACTTAACAATAAAGAAATGTTTTTAAAGTCAATATCAGTGTTTTACAATATGTTAAGTTACATTTACAGGTTAAAGTTGTAATTGCTAAAAGAAGGTTTTTTAGCGATAAAATGAAATGTAACATTTATGTTAAATTGTTAAGCGCTATTTGACAACCCAAAAACATATGACATCATATCACAATATGGTGGATATTGGCCTTCTATTCACAGGAGGTTCCATACTGCAAAAATCGTTGAAGTCTATACTTGGCTGTGGTCTGCACTTTAACATTAGTTGTACTACATGGTACCAGACCCAGACTCCAGAGAATAGTCACCATCTCTAGTTTGGTCTCTAGTCAGTTGAATGACCTTGTTGCGTAGGATGTCTCTCTCTGTTTCCAAGGCCTGATAACTCCTCACAAGTCTTCTCAGCAGGTTCTTGCAGCAGGAACATGACTGAGTTGAATTCTGTTGAGACTGGTCAATCTGGCACATGTCTACTATTACGGAGCTGTTGAAAGGAAACTGATTGGTATTTTCTTTTGAATGAACTGTCAAAAAACAGAAATTGAGGGTTATGATTGCAAAACGGAAACATATGCTGTGACTTATTTAAAATTTGTAAGACGAAATGTAGTTGTTCTCAACTTACAGAAAAGGCGCAGGGATATATTGAGAGTGGCTTGAAGGATAAACAACACTCCTAAAGTTAAAATCCCAATTCTGAGAAGTCTTCTCATTGTGGGTTTTGCACCTACACGCACACACACAAAGACAATCATTCTGTAATTCGGGATACTGACACTGTTATCTGACCCTCTCTAATATTGTATAACACTTTGATGTGATGAATGGGCTTTCATTTTTCTTGCGAAACTTTTGAAAATCAAATTTCCTTTAAAGGTCGATGATCTGAGCAACAAATGCGATCATTGCTGAGTGTTCCCTGAGGCTTCATCTTTCTAATGACATTTCTTTAAACATTCAGCTATTAAAGTAAACCGAAAACATAAGATAATCCCTGATTTACAATGACATTTTGCAGTATCCTTCAATTGAATCTCTTAATAAATGATACTGTATTTACTTGTGCTCTTACCTGACTGCTCAGTGCCACCACTGTTTGTTTTAGTTCCCTGAGGCTCATGGAAAGTGGTGAAGTCAGAAAGCTCCAATTCTTGCCCCATTGTGAGCTACTGTGAGAAGATTTTGTCTTAAATACACTGCTATTCCAACAACGCCAAGGGAGTCACACTAATATGTTGTTGCTTTGAGGGTTTGTCAAGACTTTCAAAGAAAGGGAAGTTATCATTATGACTCAGCCTCTTCAAAGGCTAAATTTAGCCAGGTTTCTGTACACGTATTTTACGTCACCTTTCAGTGTATATAAAAACCAATTATGAATCAATTTGATTGACATTATTTTCTTGGAAAACTTTAACAGCTAATCTTTATGCGGTTACAAAATGTCACAAACTGAAAAGAAAACCAATTTATTAAGGTCTTGAACCAAGTTGGTCAAATCTTGTGGTAAATTGATTGGCAATAATCAACTGAACTCTGATGTGCTTAAACGTTTCAATCTTTTGTATTTTTTTCTAATAAACATTCACCTGTTACACATTGGTACTGTATGTTTTTATATTAGCTAATTTGTTCTTATTAAACCACAGGACCTCACTGACATCATATATGTCACAACAAGATTATGTGACACTAACACTGGAAACACAATTTATAGATACATTTTAACTAAATGGAATTACTGAATTTGTTAGAATGTTAAACACAGTGTAGTCCATTCAGAGCCAATGCAGAATTGTTTTACATATACACACACACACACACACTTTCCCCTGTATTTTCAGCAAAAACAGGAGTTCACAAGAAAATTATATTAATAGCTGGTATCAACTAACATACAAGGAGTGATAAAAGGTGAATGCATATGTATGCAAACGGCTGTCAACCTTACAGTTAAGCTGAAACCAGGAACTTGTGAATTACAATAGGCTCCAACATACACTGGTCCCTGTTCACCTTACATTTATGTATGAACTCTGATCCACCCAATATAATAATATTGTCCCTAGAGGTTTAAATCCAGGGGAAGACGATGTTAATACTTGTCACCTGAGCAGGCAGACACTGTAGAAGCTCAATTGCATCAGTTCAAATTAAAGCTTCAGTGGTGCAAATGATACAAATACTGACAAAATTGTACTACTCTCTTATCCTAACACCCTGTACCTGATAGAGTTGTGTTGATAGGTGAAACTAATGGGTGTGTTCAGCTAGAGAAAAGCTACTTCATGGTACTGAGGAGGATTACAGGGTGCAACAGTGCATTCTAGTGGCCAAAAGAAAAATATATATTTTAACTGACAGCACAGTGACAGAGGCCTTTTCATTTCTGATGCTAAAGCTCATGATCAAACTTGTCTAAGGGTGCCTATTGCCTATTTGCTGTGGGGAACCACCATTAGGGCCAGATTATTAATTCAATTTAATTTCATTCATAGTGTAAAATAATAGATACTAGATAGAGTAGGTCTAGACCACACTATTATTTACAGAAACCCAACAAATTCCCCAAGAGTGTACATTTAAATAAATAAATACAGAATTTTGACTTATAATAATTATAGCAATAGGCATAATGGAATGACATCATGGAAATTAAAGTACCATATACATAACTATTATTAAGTTTAAGTTTATTAATTATTATTAAGTAGTAGTTGCAGTGGGCGACGAGCAGGATCCCGGCAGCAAGTCCACGTGCCACCACAATCCAAAGATATCTGCGAGGCGAGAAGCACAAGGACTCCACAAGGAAAGCTATTTAGTAACATGGATTAATGAGACATGAATGCACACCGATGGAGCGAGAGGAGAAGAGAGGAGCTCAGTTGTCATAGAATGACAGTGTCAGCAGTCTAAACCTATCGAGCAGCACAACTGAGCTAGTACAAGGCAAACCTGAGACAGTCGTAACTACAGTATAAGCTTTATCAAAAGCGTTTAAAGCTTTCTCTGAATTCTGGAAACAGTGTTCTAGTGGGGTAGTAGCGTACTATGAGCTCTTTAAGATATGGTGGTGTCTGACCATTAGGGGCTTTGTAGGTCAGTAGGTTATTACCACCAGATAACTTAATAATCCTTGACCAATGCTGCTAAGGTTCAACTTTAGCTAAACTGACAAAACTAATTTGTAATGCAAGTGGCGTAGTCGTATGCTACAAGTGAAGCTCATGAAAATAGACTACAAAAGAGATGATATCTGGGGCTGTGTGGTTTAGAAGATATATCATATATGGTATATACAGTATTTATAGCTGAGTCCATTGATGCAGAAAAAACAATCCCAAACTCTAAGGCAGAGGCACACACATACCTGCACACATGGTGAATGCACACATTCACTAGAAAACACTCAGCCATTCATGCCCATAGCACCTCTCACACTATTCCATATCATGCACCCTTGCACACACATTCCTATTCAATTACATGAATTCAGATGCACTCACGCAGAAGGGACCGCACACAAACACCCAGTTGCATGCATACAGGTATTTTAGCAGTGTGTTTGTGAGTGCATCCACATGTGAGAGCACAGTTTTTAAAAACAATACATATATCATGGAAACAATGACAGGCTGGTGTGTGGATGTACCCACTAATGTCTACAATGCTGCCAAACAGGCCATGCTGTCACTCTGCTGGCAGGAAACCTAATCTTTATTCTTTAAAGAATTATTTCTAGCAAAGCTAGCAGCATGGCTCAGCTAGGTATGGCAATTTGTTGCAATTGACTGTTGATCGGTCCATCACTTTAATCCAGACGGAAATATCTCAACAACTATCAAATGGATTTACACATTTTTGTTTAACAAAGATTCATGGTCCCAAGAGGATTAAATCCTGACTTTTCCTCTAGTGCCATTAGCAGGTTGATATTTGTTTTGACAATTAGTAGATGGATTGCCACAAAATTGAATACACACATTCACGTTCCCTTCAGCATGAGATAAAATAATAAAAAATAATTTTTTTTAAACGCAAGGTCAACATTTTATACTATAGGCATACTATAATACTTGTGAGATTCCTGACCTCAGCTGTACTTTCCATTTAGTGCAAATTAGCAAATGTTAACATGCTATGGTTAACTGACATGGTGAATATTAGTGTGTAAGAGTTGTCCTTCTGAGCATAGTAGTATAATGTTAGCATTTCACGCAAAGCATTGCTATGCATAAGCACAGCGGTTGCCGAATTTGTTTAGTCTTGTTAATACGCTGATACTGTTTGTTTACTGACACTGCCCCAACTTAAAGTCCTTACACTTGTTTCTTTTACACTCTGAACTTTACTTGTCCTCACATACAGTTAAAATTGCCTTTTTCTTGTCACAGATGAAAACTAGTTTAATCTTGAAGGGCCAACAACATCCTTTTTTTGCATCACATCACCTGCGGTGTGGTCAGTGTGCACTGCTGTTTCTAAATACAGATCCTACACACACTGCGTGCAGTTTTTTCTACGATGAACTTGTGCAGGATGACCAACAAATCATATTATTTGAGGAAATCAGCCAGATGTGGCCTGTTTTTTCTCATTAGTGACATGCAGCTCAGTCTTTTCCTTGTTAAAACAAATACCATGCCTTGACTTTTTTGTATGACAGCTGGAGATGAGTACTCAGTTAAGTGGAAGAAAATAAATCAAAGCACTTGCCATCTTTTTGTGATGATTTGTCTAATTCTTGTCTGGCATGTCCAAGGGAGGGGCAGGAGATGAAGAGTGAGTTGAGGAATGAGTAATGAGGAGAGATGTTTTGAGTGTGAGTGTGTGTGTGTGAGTGTGTGTGTGTTGGGGCATGAGAAAGAGAGAGAGAGACAGACAGAGAGAAAGTGTGTTTGGACCAGCTGCACAGCAAATCTGTTTATTCTGCACAATTTGGCATCAAACACAACAGACTGCTGAGTGCCTTCTCCTGCTTGTGGTGCCCCATTAAAATGGAATTTATTGCTGCCTTAAGAGCAAGCCCAAATTACACATTTTTTCCTCTACTTTCCATCCTCCCCCTTTTACTCACTCATTTGCAACTTTTCTTTTTCTCCTGCTGTGGTGATGGTAGTGGTGTGGTCTTTTTTTCCACATCTAGCAGCAGCTGTCAGACAAGTCGTCAGATCGGCTCATTACAGACCCAAACAGGCAAGTACGGTTGGCATGCCTAGCTACCTGTCAGCCCTCTCTGCCATCTCCACTGTCACCTGAGTGAGTAGTGCTCAGACATCAAATTGAAAAGAGGCTGCACCATCCATTAATGTGGTGGCATCTCATGCAATCAGTATACTACAGTGTATACCATGCCCTACGCTGAACCATTTTAGGTTTTATTTTCTTCCATTTCTCCCTCAGAGGCCAGTCATAAACGTGTGTCATCACAAGTATGAAAACATTCTTGTCACCTGAAGGTAGCCTATGGTGTGTAAAGGGCAGTTTAATGTACATTTTTGTGTTAGTTGCATCCAGATAACAGAGACTAAAATAACCACATCCCTGTTTAAGCTTAAGGACACTTAACACCATGAGCCTGACAACCTGTTACCCATTTAGTTTACACAAATTTGTAACTAGACTATGAACTTATGCTGTAAAGAGAGTGTGGACTCGGGGCCCGCATCTCGCTCCATAAATCTCCTAAGCCAATGATAAATTCATATTTAATGACCATGGCCGTCGTCTGGGAAGGAGGAGCATTCTTTCATTATTGCCTCTTTCCCCTGCTGCTTGGTCGAGATAATTGATTTCTCTGTGGTAACAAGGTATCGACCATGCAGGGTAGCCGGCTAAGACGGAGGTTCGATTCAAAGGAGGGGTGGAGATAGGAGAAGAAAAAACAGAAGGAACGAGGGATGAAGAGAGAGTGAGAGAGCAAGAGCATTGAAAGCCAACAAGCCATACAATTATTTGCAGTTAAAAAACTCACTGACTTTAGGTGGGTGTAGATTGGACAATGCCTCTTGTCGTATCTTGTTTTTCAGGGCTTTTATAAGCCTAGTGCAGAACGGTGTGGTATTTCAGTGTTGTATGTTTAATTCCCCAAATGGAAAACATATTGATCACACAATCTGTCACACAATTCACTGAAAACAGTGTCAGAAACAAATCTGGAGGACCATTTTTCAAGCACATGCTTAGCCTCCTAAGGAAGTATATTGGTCCTGGTCCACATGTTTATATACAGTGGGTACGGAAAGTATTCAGACCCCTTTAAATTTTTCACTCTTTGTTTTCATTGCAGCCTTTTTCCAAAAATCAAAAAAGTTCATTTTATTTCTCAGTAATGTACACTCAGCAACCCATCTTGACAGAAAAAAAACAGAAATTTAGAAATTTTTGCATATTTATTAAAAAACAAAAACTGAAATATCACATGGTCATAAGTATTCAGACCCTTTGTTCAGTATTTAGTAGAAGCACCCTTTTGATCTAATACAGCCATGAGTCGTTTTGGGAAAGATGCAACAAGTTTCTCACATCTGGATTTGGGTATCCTCTGCCATTCCTCCTTGCAGATCCTCTCCAGTTCTGTCAGGTTGGATGGTAAACGTTGGTGGACAGTCATTTTCAGGTCTCTCCAGAGATGCTCAATTGGGTTTAAGTCAGGGCTCTGGCTGGGCCATTCAAGAACAGCCACAGAGTTGTTGTGAAGCCACTCCTTCGTTATTTTAGCGGTGTGCTTAGGGTCATTGTCTTGTTGGAAGGTAAACCTTCGGCCCAGTCTGAGGTCCAGAGCACTCTGAAAAGGTTTTCGTCCAGGATATCCCTGTACTTGGCCGCATTCATCTTTCCCTCGATTGCAACCAGTCGTCCTGTCCCTGCAGCTGAAAAACACCCCCACAGCATGATGCTGCCACCACCATGCTTCACTGTTGAGACTGTATTGGACAGGTGATGAGCAGTGCCTGGTTTTTCTCCACACATACCGCTTAGAATTAAGGCCAAAAAGTTCTATCTTGGTCTCATCAGACCAGTGGATTTTATTTATCACCATCTTGGAGTCCTTCAGGTGTTTTTAGCAAACTCCATGCGGGCTTTCATGTGTCTTGCACTGAGGAGAGGCTTCCTTCGGGCCACTCTGCCATAAAGCCCCGACTGGTGGATTGCTGCAGTGATGGTTGACTTACTACAACTTTCTCCCATCTCCCGACTGCATCTCTGGAGCTTAGCCACAGTGACCATTGGGTTCTTCTTTTGCCTCTCTCACCAAGGCTCTTTCCCCCGATAGCTCAGTTTGGCCGGACGGCCAGCTCTAGGAAGGGTTCTGGTCGTCCCAAACGTCTTCCATTTGAGGATTATGGAGGCCACTGTGCTCTTAGGAACCTTAAGTGCAGCAGAAATTTTTTTTGTAACCTTGACCAGATCTGTGCCTTGCCACAATTCTGTCTCTGAGCTCTTCAGGCAGTTCCTTTGACCTCATGATTGTCATTTGCTCTGACATGCACTGTGAGCTGTAAGGTCTTATATAGACAGGTGTGTGGCTTTCCTAATCAAGTCCAATCAGTATAATCAAACACAGCTGGACTCCAATGAAGGTGTAGAACCATCTCAAGGATGATCAGAAGAAATAGACAGCACCTGAGTTACATATGAGGGTCACGGCAAAGGGTCTGAATACATATGACCATGTGATATTTCAGTTTTTGTTTTTTAATAAATATGCAAAAATTTCTAAATTTCTGTTTTTTTCTGTCAAGATGGGTTGCTGAGTGTACATTACTGAGAAATTAAATGAACTTTTTTGATTTTTGGAAAAAGGCTGCAATGAAACAAAGAGTGAAAAATTTAAAGGGGTCTGAATACTTTCCGTACCCACTGTAAATGCAGCATTCTCTAAACTTGATTAACTGCTACTTCTCCCCTGCCCATTATTATGTTATTCAAGAGCAAATCTGCATGATGCCTATCCTGATCCAGCAGTAACTCTTCCAAGAATAGTAAGCAGGTTCTACAAATGACCCCCAGAAAGTGACAAAATATGTAAAACAATGTGTTTTATGTAACAAATGTACATACACAAGTGGTCAAATACAAGAAATGCAAGAACTATTTGTCTTGTGGCTGACATGACTTTTTGCTTTAACATATTGATTAGATACATGATAAGATGGGTGGATTTGACTGGCAGTTATTGAGTTGACGTCTGAGGTTCTGACATTATTGACCCTGACCTCAAACAGACACCCACTTCACAATACACAGCGAGCGCTTGACACGCATACACTGAATGTCAATAACTAAAATAAACCTTAAGAATTGAATAATGTATTGATTGTATTTGGCTTCCAGAGACAGTAATAGTTTTGGTTTGTTTTGGCATCGCTGCCTGGAGGTCACTCTAGAAATAGGGGAATTAAATAGTGCTGTTGCTGTGTTTACCAGCTTACATTGTAATTTATTTAAGAGCTCTCAATTGGACTAGTTACTCATTTGGCCCTCGTTGGTCCCGCAGCAGAGTGGAGCTCTATCACTGCACACTGGGGCATGCCGGAATATGGAGCATACAGAGACTCACTGTACACAGCCAGCTGTTTGATGTCTGCAACCGCCGAGCGCATGCTGCACCGTACAGCATAAATAAACACACAATCCCCCGATGAGAGGACACATCGACACACAGGAGACCTTATTTCAGGCTAATGAACTATTAATGTTGATTTGAAATTCAAACATTTTCCGAGGGCCTTCACTGCAGTCATGCATGGCTGTGTGTGTGTGTGTGTGTGTGTGTGTGTATGTGTGTAAGAAAGGATAGAAGAGAGTACAAACTCATTTGGATGAACTCTGCCCAGCATTTTTTTTATTCCTCTCCCAAACAGCCTGGCTCAGATCTCAAAGGGCCTCATGTATTGTTGAAGCTCTGTATTGAATGGGGCCATACAAAATGTATGTCAATGAGTTCAGCCTGGCTTAGCACTCTCCACAGTAACTGTTAATGGAATAACTATAAGATGTATAAATGATCCCTGCTTTAATTCATAATAATGTTGGACCTCATCGCCTGCCCACTCAGCCTAACAGATTATGGAAATAGCTGTAATGACTATTGGAACAATGAACCAAATCACATTATGCTTCAGTGCCACATAGGCTTTGGAATAACAGATGCTGTGCTTTTGCTCTTTTACTGTAGATCTTGAATAACAATGGCCAACATTCAATTTCCACCAGGAAAATGAAGATCAAGTGTAAACATGAAGGTTTTGGGCTGCGTTAATTAGGCCTTAATAACATACTCTGTTAATAGTGTTAACACTATACCATGCAGGTGTAAGGGGAGGTTGTTGTTTTTTTTAGGTTGAATTGCTGGTAATAATTCACACCCCCTACATGTATGCCTTGCATGCTCTGCGGTCTCATTTTAGCAGGGCTCCTCACCAAATATGTCCAACTCATGCATGAACATCACCCACCAGGACAAAAGAACCACTCAAGGTTTTATTTTAAACTCAATGATGGACTTTTGTGTAATCCTTTTTGAGCTAATACAAAGAAATTAAGTTTTACATTCAGTCCACAAAATCTTTGGTGAAAGTAACATCAGTTAGACAACATTTCATTCAAGAAATAAAACCATATAATGGAATACATGTAGAGGAATCTATAAAACATAATGTAGTACAACTGGAGTCTTACAACCTCAAAACAATGCACATTTCTTAATTTGCAGGCAAATCATGGTTCAGCAGCAGAGAGGAAATTTTCTCAGAGGAAGAGTTCCTTCTTGTGCATTACTGGTGATGTAACTGTACAAGAAAGCCACTGTTAAAACAAATATTTAAAATAGCGAGTGTGCATGCAAATCGATTTTCATAATTTAAACTAGCTCTACGTTTTATTTTGTATGACCACACAGATGCAAGTCTCAGATGTCTCTCATGTGAGACAGAAAATATTGACTCAAGTGTCCTTGGTCACAGGAATAACAGTTTTTCCAATGATCAGTTCATTGTTTTCAGTGTCAGTATTACTGACTGGTTGTGTGCATGATATACAGTAGACCCTCTTCATTGGCCAAGGCTTGCATATCTAAAGTGGTGCAACAGCAGCCTCTAGTGGCGTGTCATCCCAGGTAAAATAACTAAGATTGTTACATAGTGCAATATGCAACATTATTCCCATTTAGTATCAGTGTTTAAATTGTAGTATTGTTAAGGTATATAAATTGTCATGATTGGTATACATACTAACACACAATCAACATAAATAGAAAATAAAATGTTAAATCATGAAAACAAAAATGATGTCTTCAGGACAATAACAAGGCAACCAATGCCAAAAGACAAAAAGACACTGGCCAATAATACAATGGATTCCCTCTTTGTCCAATACAGCTGTGTATTTCACGTGTGCTTGAGCATCCCCGTTGCTGTGGTTACAACCACAGGTTCAAAGATGGACCTACACCAGTGAATGCATAGATTTTTTTAACATAAAACCAACGTGTTTAACACAAATCAGAAGATAATGATCCTTGAATTGGTATAAAATGGTTGCTTGGTCAAAGCCTTCAAACCTCTTACAATGACATATATGGCGCCAGTTTTGGTCAATAATAAATCATTAGTAATCAAAGATATAAAAACAAACTCAAACACTCATGCAGAAATCTTTTCACAGGAAAACTCTTGTAAGAAAGTTGTGTATAAAATATTTGAATAAAAAAAAAAGAACTCTGTGATAAAACATGTTAAAATTGCACAGTAGTTGTCCCACATGATTATGTGAAAATATATTCAGTTTTTTTGCAGTTAGTAGAATACGGCTTTTTTTTATTTGTCCTTTGCCATTACTTCAGTTGTGGAGAGGCAAAGAAGGTGCCCTGGCGGTTAGAGGCAGCTGATGCTTTGCTTTTGCTCCCAAATCTAAGGGGGGGGGAAGAGACAACAACTAAGTTAGCTTCATTTGATTAACCATTTGACATGAGCTTGGACTTTTTTTTTTTTTTAGTTGAAAGCTAAAAATGTATGTGGATCTGCCGGTTGGGCTTTACACTCAAATCTGCTAATGTTCAAACTGTATCAAAACTGGATCTTGACCAATATGCCTACTTTTTAGGATGTACCTGCTCTTCCACTAAGGGCATAAGCTCAACCTGCAATTCCCACACAGAGTTTAAGTTTATAAGATTATTTGACATTGAACCAGACCTGTGACACCTCTGTGTCAAGCTGTCTACACAAGACGTTAGTATACGCCTCCAGCAATGTGTCCCACACAGGAGCAGATACATGGCTGCATTACACCGCCCTGCTAAACATTTATGAGTAACTTTTTTTCCCCAGTGGGATATTGTTAATTTAAGTTTCTTTCTTTAAAAAAGGAAAAAACATAAATAGTCACCGTTTAATTTAATTAGTTTTTTATAAATCTGACCAACGTTAAATCATACAATACATAACTCAAGCCGTAGAGTTAACGGCACACACACACACACTTTGTTTTGTTTTTAACTTATTATGCCTGATTAGACCCCTTCTTAGGACATTTGACTTGTCATAGTAGGAAAAGCACATGTACAACATTAACGATCGATCTGTTCATTTCAAATATCCCAGGAAGTCATAACAGTGAGCCATAGAATAGACAACACCAGGACCCTGAAACTAAAGTCATAACTAGTTTATTTTTATTTTATAGTTTATAGTATAATTTAGACCTGTGGTTTATGTACAAAATGTCCATTGGGGAAAAATTTTGAATAAAATTACCATTATTATGCCATTCCAATTATCATTTTAAATGCACAATGGAATGAAATTAGTTTCTCAAGCACCTTTGGAAGAAAAAACAAACTAAATGACCAGTCAGAAGGAGGTGAGGATTTTTAAACAGATAATATAGTAATTAAGTAATTCAAAGTTTTCTTTCATTTTCAGCAGCAAGTTACCAGTCATATTTAGTCATACTAAAATTTCCTTCGGGATGAATAAAGTATCTATCTATCCATCCATCCATCCATCCATCCAAGCACTAATCATAGTTTTTACTGTCCACACAGCAGTTATCCAAGGTAACTTTATCCAAGGTTAAAGGAACATGCCACCTTTAGTTGAATAGGGCTTATCAAGGTCTCCCCTAGCTGTAGATATGTGGGCCAACGCGTCTTTTGTCTCAGTGCATTGTTTTAGTCCCTTGCAATGAATGTTGCCCTGATTTGTTTTAACAGACTGTGAGAGAGTTTGAGTGAGCTTACATGTTGGTGCTGGAGAGGGTCTGCCTCATGCGCTGGGACAGCGAGCTGGAGGAGGGTGTTTTGGCCATCACCTGGTGCTCTGGAGTGGTCAATGGTCCCAATATGCTCACTACAATTAAAAGATCAACACATCAACAGTTCGACACAACTGATTGTGTTATGTGTCAACCAAAGATGCAGAGAATAAATGCTTAAATGGAGGTATTCCCCTTTTGGTGATTTACCTTGGTGGTCTGGAGTATCAGTGTGGCAAGCATTGTCCATGCCTGTATTATCTGGATAAGCAAACTGGTCCCAGTACTTTCCCGGAATGCTGAGAAGGCGCTCTACAACCTACAAAGACATCAATTAAATCCAGTATTTGTAGTCAAAACCATTCTTATGAACAGAATGATCTTGAAGTTAACAAAAGCACATACACCCATATGTGCTGCTTTATAAGCACTGGGCTAGGGCACTGAACGTAATGCAGAGCAGTTATTCTTTATTCTCAATGACTTTACCCTTGGTTGCCTGTTAGTGTCATGCAGGATGGTCATAGGGTCTGGGTCGGGAACAGCATGACCCACAAGAGTAGGGCCAAACACTCTGGCCAGGTTGTTTACATCCATCTTGGTATCCACACACTCAGAGACCCTGGGAAAAGAAAGGGGTAGAAAATGTCACAGTCTTCACTAAAATGAAAGTTGATCTGTACTGCAGAGATGTATGAGGTTACAATTTGTCTTGTCTCAAATAATTTGGACAAAAGTCCTTCTAGAATACACGTAAATGCTTACATTCCTCTCTAATGGGTGGGAGGTAATGGGAGGATGAAAATGATAAAAGAAAAGGCTTCTTAGCACTGTTGAAATGTAATGCAAATTACTTCTGTAGATGGATCATCAGGCAGGCCAGAGTGTCTCGGTTTGGTTGAGGCAGCTCGCTGATGGTCTGATACAGCATTGCGAGACTGTTGCCATCATCCTGGATTTCTACAAAAACAATAACACCAGTCTTTTCATATGTGCATGTTACCCGTTTCCCATGGAGCTTCTTGATTCACTCAATAAAAACAATTGTTCTTTAAATAATGATGTTGCATAAACATTCAGACAGATTGAGACCACTGCGGTTACAGCAAACTTCTGTAAGTAATTCTACAAGCCTCGGAAACTCACCGGCTGCTTTTATGAAGGCTTTGTTGAGGTTGAAGGTGAGCAGTGGCTCTGGCAGGTTTCTGAGGAAGTCTTTGAGGACACCTGTAATGACGTTAATGTCGTCCACTTTATGAAGTGGAGGCAGAGTCTTTCCTCTAATCAGCTTCTCCTTCAGCTCTTTCACCATGCGTTCTTGGCCAGAGACTCTGTACAGGCCAACCTGGTGCAAGGAAAATATAAAAGAAACCAGCTCTCATTGTCTGGCTGCCTATGATAGCTCACTACTGAATAAGATACCCAATTAGAGAGAAATTATCTGTTGAAATTGCTCAAGATACAGGATCAGAGCCTAACATAACATGAGGGTGACAAGTTAACAAGGACTTTAAAAGGTTCAATGTGTAGGAATTTCTCCCATCTAGCGTTGAGATCATACAGTATATCGCAATCAACTCTCTCGCGCCACGCAGTTCAGAATACAGAGTATTAGCAGCACCTGTGAGTTTATCATGTGACAGCGAAAACGCAAAAGGCGGAGCATTATATTCTGTATGTCCATTACTGGCTAATGTATTTCAAGATGGCGCATGAATATAGAGCGTATACCCTAGTTCATGGAAATGTAAAATTTCAAGCCACAAGGAATACTTGGAATTGATGGTGGTGGTAAATATTCATGAAAAAGGACAATTTTGTGAACGGGCAACACGGATTTTGATAATGAACAACTAAACATGTTACACACTGGACCTTTAATAAAGTCTGTCTCACCTCATGTAGGCCTCTTTGTTCAATCTCCCTAATGCAGTAGATAACCAAGGCTGGGATCTTTGGGGAGGTGACTGGAGCAAAGTCAGCCAGGGTGATCTGCATACAAAACACATACAATTAATCTAAATATGAAAGTAATAGAAAATAATGAAAAAGTGGCGTAAACCTACTATTCATGTACCTCCGTGTTCTTGATGGGAGTGCCAACCGCTGTGGGATTACAGGGAAGGGGACAGCAGTCACGACACTCTGGGTGGGTCACAATCCTACAATCCTGGCAGCGGAGGTACATCTTGCCAAACTTTGTTCTTCTTCCACATGGTACGCAAAACTCAGACTTGATCACCTTAAATGATGGAGGGACCACAGTGCCCAAGGTAAGTATATACTTCAAGTAGTAGTGCCCAAACAAAGTGAAGCAGCTTGTAATGTTGATGCAGACAGAAGAAAACGTATACTGTCTTACTGTTTTGGGAACAAACTGATGCTTCTTCTCTCCTCTATTAGCTCTGGGGGTTCGGAGCCGGGCAGGTAAATCGGAGACGGGTGTGCTTGGAGTCTCACTGGCAGTCTCGGATTGGTCAGTAGTGGTTGTATCACCAAATGCTGGAGCAACTGTAGGTGCAATCACATGTTGGTAAACATCTCCAAACCAGTGAAGAAGTTAAAAAAATCCATTAATTTCAAACATACATTGGTTTTATAGTCAAATTAATTTTGTTTTCTTTTGTTATAAGAGGTGTTATAAGAGAGGAATCATACAGAAGATCTACAAAATTCTCACCATTCTTTCTGCTGCGTGTCCAGTAAGGCAAAGTTTCAATGGTGGAGACAGCCTCGACAGCACCACCATTCACCGGCACAGTGATGGTGGTTTTGGCCACTATGGACTCATTCATCTGAGTCATATGAAAAAAATTTAAAAAATGTATTTGTGTAAAAAAAAAAGTATATATTTGTAAACCAAACTGAACAACATTTGAGTGACAATTATTGATTGTCAATATTGAGGTTTATTTTCTGTTGATAGCCATTTTATTTGTCTGCTAATTTAATAAAGAGACAATCACATCAAGCTGTGTTAGTGTTATAGACAAATTTAGTGGTGCATTCAGCAGCATTGCATTACCCTTTCTGATGTGCGGCCAGTGGAGCGCGGTTTCTTCATTGCCTGTGGAGGAACCTCAGGGAGTTTTCTGGAGGAGCGCTGTGGATTGAAATGTATAGAAACTTAAAAAAAAATAAAAAAAATAAAATCGTTCTGCTGATGTATTGAAACACATGAATAAAAAAATGTTTTATCAAGATTACTTCATCAATAATGCATGAAAGGAGGCATATATTCCTAATGTGAGTAAAGAAATGACTCACTCGTTTCTGGCGTTTACGCAGTCTTACAGTCTTCATCGCAGAGGAATCCCAGTCCTACAGGAAAAGGGGAGAGATAGAGCATAGTACTTAATAAAGTAAAGTTAATAAACACTGTTGTCCCACAATCTGATCATCAAATCAGCAGTTCTAAAATATACAGAAAAACTTTAAAAGTAAATGGATCAATATACCAAAGAGTCATCTGTTTGGTCATAGCTGATGTCTGACATCAAAGAAGCTGATTCATCGATGGTGGTTAACCTGTAAAATAGATTAAAGTCAGCATATAATCGTACTATCTTAAAAGGAACATGCCGACTTATTGGGACTTTAGCTTATTCTTTGTAATCCCCAGATTCAGACAAGTTGATACATACCCTTCTCATCTCCGTGTGTGCTGTAACTCTGACACCCCCAGGATTAGCTTAGCCTAGCAAATGTCCTGCAGGTAACTGGTTCCAACTAGCTACTGCTTCCTGTAAGGGACAAAATAACACCAACTTGTTCCTATGTACATGTTGTTATTTGTACAGTCACAGGGTGTACAAATAACAAGGTCACATGAGACACAGCCATATTCTAACCGCATACTAACTGGGAACTATAGTCTCAAAAAAGGCAAAGCACTGCTACTTCTGCGAAGTGATTTGCTCTCTGCACCTGAGAAGACCGGTCACGGAGCAGAGAGTTTGCTTCGAGTTTTGTCAGCGTTGGAGTAAGTCAACAATTACTTGATACTAAAAGCATAGTTTACAATCGTAGGTGTTTGCTGTATTGTTTAAGAGCTCCGACAATAAACAATATCTGTTTGCTCAGAACATTTCACTGAAAAATTGAATTAACCACACCATGACCATGAAACGTGTGCTGCAGGATACGGCCATCCTATCAATAGTAAAATAAGTGTTCCGTTATTTTTTTTTCAGAGGACTAACTATTGTAACAGTGATAACGTTATTAACACTATTACATGAATAGGGTGGTCATTACTATCTCAGTTGTTCTTGGGCTTAATTTATCCCCTGTAATGTTATTGTGTTGTCAGAAATGCGCCTTTTCACCCCAGAATAAAAGCAGCGGTGCTAGAGCTAACGCTCATGACTGTAGCCTTTACCTCGCTAATGAATTGGATTTCACATATACACCACCAGTCCGTGTTCATTCTGATTCTCCCCTAGACCTCAGTCTGTTTGGCATTCTGTTTATCAGCTTCCAAAATTTGTAACTCCTCGTCTCTGTATTCTGGCTCAGAAAGATACAGTTCTAGATCTTGGTTTGATACCAAGTAAAAATCCTTTGACAATTCCTCAAAGTCAGCCATGATCACCAGTGTTGTACGCTACTAGCTAGCTATTCATATTGGTTTTGTTGACAGAAGTAACTGTGCTTTTCGGTGCCAATTACTCAGCCCAAGTAGCAAAAGTAGCAGTGCTTCGCCTTTCTGAGAATATAGTTCCCAGTTAGTATGCGGTTAGAAGATGGCTGTGTCTCATGTGACCTTGTTACTTGTACACACTGTGACTATACAAATCACAACATGTAAATAGGAACATGTTGGCGTTATTTTGTCACTTATTGGGAGCAGTAGCTAGTTGGAACCGGTTACCTGCAGCATCTGTGCTAGGCTAAGCTAATGCTGGGGGCGTCAGACAGAATTACAGCACGTACGGAGATCAGAAGGGTATGTATCAACTTGTCTAACTCTGGGGGATACGGTGAATAAGCTAAATTCCCAATAAGTTGCGTGTTCCTTTAAGTACTTCCTGTGCCCAAGGCTAGTTGAAAATGTATTCTGGTGAATCATACCAGCTTTAATATAGGAACTATATTTTACATACGTAATTCTATTTCCTACAATGTACAGAATGCTGCAACTCTAAACAGTTTATAGCAGAAAATGCATTCACTAACTACATAAAGTGCGATAGTAAAGAAACTAACATAAGTGAAAGCTCAAGAAAGGTACAGTACTGTCTTGTAAAAAGAGTTAATAGTGCACTTCTAGCAGTTTCCGAACCAGACAATGAGGATCTGACCTTCGACTGGAGTCAAGGTTGCTCTTGGCAGCCTGTGCTGCCTGTGAGTGGGCATTGAGGAAGGCAAGGGCGGAGCGCTGCTCCTCACTCAGGTGGAGACTGTTACCATTGTTCTCGGATATCAGCAACTCCCGTATCAGCTGTAGCTGACGTTCCTGTTATACCCAAAAACCAGCAGGTTGACAGGGACAAGTCAATATATACAAAACAGACAAATGCAGAAAAAAATGTATTATTATTATTATAATAATAATAATAATAATAATAATAATAATAATAATGAACAATAACCAGATATCTATTCACATACAGTTACATACACAGTAAGGTTTACCAAGTGCTGTGACCAATAGCATTATTTGAAGATGAACATCAAGATTTTTCATTTATCCCATCAGCAACCACGCAATATACAAGACTTATAAGTAGTGCTGCACCAACCAGCTTCTCATAAACAGCCTCAGCCTTCTGCCTTCGGCGGATCTCCACATCCACCTGGTTGCGGGCATGTTTCAGTTTGACCTCCAGGGCTCCCCTTTCAGTCTCTGCTTTAGCCAGCACCTCTTTACAGGAAACCAGCTCCTCACCTGCCCGCAGCCACTTCTTACGGCACTCCTCAAAGTTCACTGCCATCTGAAGGAACTCTGAATACCACAACAGAACAGGAGATTGCTGTATTGCTGCTGTGCACAATATACTATACTTCTGTGGTGGCTTTGTGTATCAGACCTCCAAAATTCCATTAGTTTGCAGTGGCTTATTGCCCTTGCTTAATTACCTCATGTTAGTTAAAATTGAAATGAATTGCATCATCTAGATTATTTTTATGTATGCCCCAATATCGGTTTCCACCCCCATTTGTGTCATGGGCTGCACCAACCGTTTTCACAGTATGTCTGTGGTCTGGGCCCTGTCAGCATTTGCTAGCTAAAGCAAAGGCTCTACACTACTACTTAGAGCTCAGCAATAAATCGATATTCTATCAATATCGTGATATGAGACTAGATATTGTCTTATATCTATATGTATATATCTATCTATCTATCTATCTATATATAGTAATATGACATAAGTGTTGTCTTTTCCTCGTTTTAAAGGCTGCATTACAGCAAAGTGATGTCATTTTCTTAACTGTGGACTGTTATAGCTGTTATATTATTAGCCTTTACCCACTTAATCATTATATCCACATAACTGTTGATTATCAAAAAGGACCAATAGTCAACACTACAATATCGTTGCGGTATCGATAGAGGTATTTGGTAAAAATATCGTGATATTTAATTTTCTACATATTGCCCAGCCCTACTACTACTACTTACTTATTCTGCATTCATCGTATGTTGCTGCTAAAGAGGTGGCAAATACTAAAACAAAGTGTGGAAATAACTTACGTGGTTCAATACCCTCATTGAGACCGTCCACCTGGGCTCTCAGATTCTGGAACTGGTTGTACAGGTTCACAACAGACGACTCCATCGTGTCTTACTGCGACTACTTTTGGTAGGTAGAAATGGGTGGGTAGGATAATGGTTAATGCTAGTAGGTTTACATTACTATACTTCGTTGACGTTTCTTTGTTACCGTTTAGCGCTTTAAGTATAATGCTACATTTAATGTCAGTGTTAGCTACGTTAACATCAAACATGTGAAATGTAACCTTTACTGTTAACGTTACAAAGGTTAGCTACAACGTTAGCTAAAGAAAAACGTCACTCATTGTCATGTCAGCTAACGTACTTAGCTATGTTCAAGCGTTCGCCATGACTTTATCTCTCCACTGTATTTGAAACAACTCTCAAACTTAGATAAATGAGTGTGCGCCATGTTTAACGTTAACGTTACTGCACTGTGCTAACGTTAACGTTAGCTACATAACATAGCACCATTGTGTTGACTCAACTATCGTTACGTTGGTCAAAAGAAAGAACAAAACACTTACCTGTGCAATAGTTTTCAAGTAATAGTAGGGCTGACATGTAATGTAACCAGTTCCGATGGTAAAAGCAGATGTTAGATGGTTTATTCCCACACCAACAACAGCTAAGCCACACCTGTCTGACAAAGTTTGCACATCCTTCTTCAAAGTTCAAAATCAGCGCCGGTTTTTTTCCTCGTTGGCTGATTTGGTGGAGGTCGGAGCGCTCTATCGCCCCCACACACCCAGTGTTGTAAATGCAGGGAATTATGGCGATTAGTGCCATTTCAGGAGGACATGGTGTGGTCAACATACAAAAAACAAGATATTGCCTTATAATGACCCAGTATGGTTCTTATTGGAGAATATGAAATTGGAGATATGTGCTCAAAATCACTTTCTTTAATGTAGGCCTATCTTATCTAACGCATTAACTGTAACCAATAACCCCATAAGTAGTAAGTAGTAAATAAAAAGGGTAGTTTTGACTGAGGTGAGTCAGTCCAGTATATGTGCCTCCTGCTCTCCTTACTGTTCATCAAAGTATCAAATTCAGTGGTGAAATTTAGTGTGAAATCATAAAATCCTATATTGTGTCCTGTTGCTATGGGCCTGGCACATGGGATGCACACAACAGCATCATGAATCAGCCACGGATGGCATATCTGGGAGCAGCTCTACTGTGCAACATGTAATGAGAGTAACACGCATGCACGCAAACATGCACTTTGCAAACAATTTACATGTATGTGTTCATAACACATTAGACATTTTTTAACAACTCAACACTAGACTATAACAAATTTGTTTGTGCATGTGTTTTTCTAATAATCAGCCTGATTTAGCATCACACTTAACACAAAAAGAAGAAAAAAAACCTTCCAACAGGCACACATACCACCATATTTGTGGCACAAACATTGTGTGTGTGTGTGTGTGTGTGTGTTCTGAATACTGCAGGTCCATTAGAGGTGATTTGAGATAATAGGTTCTGTCAGTCAATACGCGCTCTCTGTCTTAGTCAATTATTTATCTCTATATGTACATTTCCTCCAGTCACAGATAATTTAACTGCCAGAATTCTCTTGCTACATCAATCATGTCTGCCCTTTCTTAAACTGAGTTGACTAGTATTGCTATCTGCATTAATCTGTAATCTGGCATCAACCAAGTGCATCACCAAGAGAGAAAAAAAAGAAAAAAAAAGGGAATTAATTAATTTTGCAAAACAGACCATTTTTTTCATTCACCATAATGATTTTATAACATAGTGCAAATATATTCTTTGTCAGATGAGACAACATATTGTAAAAGGCACGTTACCACATTGCTGAGTTTATTCAGACAGGCAATATTTTACAAGCAGTTTTTAAGACAGAGTGTTTACCTGAATAATGAGTTCACAGATTTTTAGTTGTCTGTCTAAAATGTGCATGGATAATACAACAACAAGATCCACATTTCATAAATGCATCTCAGAAGTGAAAACAGTATCAGGAGGCTCTAATGCACCAAAGTTTCAGAGGAAGCACCACAGATTGTGCTGACTGGTTAGGCCTTCTCAGTGGCACCATTGGAAGGGTAATGGATCCACAAACTGCCTCATGGGGAACACTTGGCAGATAAACATCTACTTAGGAGGATGCACTGAAGCAGAACACACTCGCTATACATCCTGTTCATATTTGTGCACACTATCCAGACCCTTCAACTTCACTTGCTTTCAGATAAATGAAACACGCTTTTTGATACACAGTAGTTTTCCCCCCATTGTGCATAGATTCTGTCCTCTTTGTGTAAACATTAAGAAAAGTGCTTATCTATTGTTGAACAGAAACAAAATCATCCATATAAATCTAGAGGGAGTGGACAGGAAAACACGAACACGTTGAAATTGTAATGCAATCCACTATATTAGCCCTGCAATAGAAGAGTATTGACAAAGTTATGGTTTTTGAACATTTCTATTTTGTTACTGATGGGGTATATTGCAAAGTATGCCTCTTATTTTGACCACACTATCATGCACATTGTACATTGCATTACAGCCTCACCTTGGAGTCCTATTGACACCGTATAAACATAAAAGGAACACTACAAGCGTCACAAGGTACTTTTAATTGCAGACATATCAATGAATTTCATTATATTTCAAAAGTGTGCATGTTGTTGTGTCAACCCCCTTAGATTTTACAGTCTGGCACGAAAAGTCGATTGAAATGTAATGTCTCCCAAGTTAACAGGATGTTTTTACAAACTGGAATGTCACACCACTGGCAAGACTACTTTCATCGTCTGTAAAAGCAGGCCAGATGAATTTATTGGTGAGTGAGTCTGCAGGTGTGTGGAAATGCTCTAGCCAAGTGAGTAGAGTAATGCGATAATGTACATAGGTGCACTCCAAACAGCGCATCAATTAAATTACAAGTGGAATCTTCTACTCAGAGCGTATTTACTGGAAAAGGCTCCCTCTTTCCTTCAGTACTTCCACAACAAATCTTCCAGGTTTTAAAACTTGACACTTGATAAACATCCAACCCAAACAGATTCACGAGTGAATTAAACAGCTTATTTTTTTAGTTTGAAAAATGGGAGGGAACTAAAAAATATTTGTTGGTGTTATTTTTAAGCAGTAGCCTATATCTTGTTGATTAAAGAAAGAACAAGAGCATTCAAACTAAAAGAAAGTTTAAAAAAAGCTCCTCATAATATGTTACAATTTATGAACTGTAGGCCTAGATGTAAAACTGTTATGTACTGATAAAACTATTATATTACAGAAAAGTCAAATAAGCCCTGTGATGTTCTCAGGAAAACAGCAAGAAGTCAGCAAGCGTGATTTATAGCTAGCTGGCTGTCGCATCACTTTAAGGAGCTTCTCAACTCCGAAAACTTTGACGCAAATTGTCAATTCGGCAACGATTTTCGCAATACTGCCTATATTCTTAATCTAAACAGTTTATTTCTCGCCTAAATCGTTCTCAGAAGTGAAATTAGTGATGAATAAGATGGCGAAAATTGTTAAAATTGTCCCGTTGTTGGTCTGTCTGTACCGGAAACCCGACTCTCGTTGACCTAGGTTCCTATGCGGAAAAGGGAACAGCGAAAAGACCCTGCCCTGAAGTAGGAGCTGAAAGAGTTACAGGAACTGTGGTCAGAGGAACTTAAAAATCCTCAAATTGGTTGAGTCAAAACACACAGAAAAAATGGTTCTAGGACTATGTTCTAGGAACTGCAAAAATCCCTCTGTTCGGAAAGAGGCTATAGTGAGAGAAACAAAGTGTCTCCGCTGTGCTTTCTAACCACGGTGGTAAATATGTAGCAGGAAAAGTTAACCCTCCCTTTGACTTTATGTTTGGAAATGAGTAGGGGGGAAATGCAATGCTACCAAGCCACGACCGAGCGAGGTGCTTCGCTGCGACGTGTAGTTACATTTTTCAAGGGGTGCATGTCAGGCAAGGGTCCGGTGTAGGGTCCATGTCTTCACGTACCTACGTACGTAGCCACAGCATAGATTTAATGCAGAAGCATAAATCATGCTTTAGGCAGTGCTCAAGGCTAAAACTGTTTCACAATGCATTTGTAATAGTGTTGTTTCTCAGAAAAGAGCAGGCAAAATGAGAAAAAAAACACTTTTGCATTGGCTCAGTATTACTAGTTTCAACATATCCTCTCAAATATATTTTTAAATTATTTAAAACATTCATCCTTAAATACTTCCTTTCACAGCCACAAAAATGACGTTTAACGGAAGAGAAAACTTGGCATAGGAGATGCATGAGGGAGTGACTCGGTGTGATTAGTAAGCTACAGCTCGAATCCTGCTATTTTATAATGTTGCTGCATGCAGAGAAGTGTAAGGAGTTAATGAATATTAACTGATCACCGATCCAGTGTCACGTCTCGTATCTACTTATCTTCATGTGAATGGCGTGCATTCTCCTGTGTACAGCATGTAGCTGCTGAAAATAAATAATTAAAATTAAAACAGGCAACAATGTGGACTCTTTTGTAAGATTCTTCATGACGCCATGGTGCAAATGGGAATAACGATGATAAGAATGATAGTTACTGCAGTGGCAATGAGGGCGAGCAGTTTGCAGACCTTGGCCCTGCGGAGATCAGCCTCTTTACGCCTTAGTAAAGCATCATAGCCTGGAGTATAGATGTCATCCATCCAGAACTCCATGTTGTTGGGGTTCAGAGACTCCTGGGTCTGAGGAACACAATCCCTCATAAAGATTTTTCTGAGCAGATATAAACTCATACAGATTAAATACAAATCCTAATGCAATCTGAGATGTTAAAGGAATTCAAACATTGTATACTCTCCTACTATGCATCATTCATTTGTGATGTACTATTGTATGACACTGAATTATGTTTATGTTATCTACCCCCAATTTTCTTAAGCCTGCATTATGTATTTATAAATATATATATTGCACTAAAACAATCCAGAAAACATATGTGACTAAATGACTAAAATGACATTTAGTCATTGATAGACTAAAACTACTGAATTTATATAAAAGATATGCCAGGAAGCAGAATGATATTCAATGTTTTAACTAATGTAGCCTTTACAAAGCCAACAAATCTTACCTGTAAGTCCAAAGGGGAAATACGTGCCTCTTTGTCGTCTACAGTCCATATGGGCCTCCCTCTCCCCTCAGACAATCTAGGGTCCAGGATATTCCCAGAAGTTAGTCCACCTGTCAGACTGCTGTCTTTGTGACGGAACAGGGACGAGTTAAACACTTGTTCCACCAGGTTGGAGGATTTTTTGGAGATTAGGTTAGTCGTGCTGCCTGATTGATCTGCCTAGAAGGAAAATGGGCCAAACACAGATTTTATATAGTCTGTATATACAACACCTATTTTAAACCTTTACACATTTTTGAAATGTTTCTTTGCAGCACTGACCAAACAGTGCTATATATTATTTTATTATACATTATATTTTATCCCTATATTTTAACTTTATTTCATTAATAGCATTATTTCATGTTTTAGATTCTTACTTTTTACATGCATGATTTCGTTTTATACATATGTATTAAGCATTGTTAGAAGGAGCCTAAGAGCTGAGATTTGAATTGCCAAAGGCTTGTTGTGTATATAAATAACGTCAAGTGTTCACTGTAAAAGTTCAAACCAACACCCCACAAAGTGGCCTGATTAGCATGTCAACAGACCACACAATCACATGTGTCTACCCAGCATTTAACAGGGCCAGCTATTCAGGCACACATTTTGTGGTCGCACAGCATGGATGTACAGTACAGATAGTGTGAGTATTGTACTACCTTTTGAATCTCTTAAAAAACTGCTGCCCATATGCTGACTTGTCTCTCATCTAACAGTTATTACTTCATGGAAAATACAGATAAATGTACACAGTAAAATTACTGTACCTTTCCATGTGAAGCTTTGCCATCCTTACTTTTCGAGAATGATACTGTCCAGTCTTTTGCCGAGTTAGAGACATTCAGTTGTTTGGAATCAGAGACACTTTTTTCTTCAGGCTGAGTTTTGGAGGTACGACGAGATGATGCATCCTTCTTCCCTTCTTTCCTCCCCTTTGAATCAGCTTGACTCTTACTGCTTTCTGCTTTCTCCCCAGGAGTATTCCACTGGTTCCAGTCCAGACTACTAGTGCTGATCCCTGGAAACAGATGCTCAGACACAGACAGAGGCTGAGGCTCAGATGACTCAGAAGGAGTTATTGGGTGGCTCATAAAGGAGGACACACCACTGAGAGGCTCCAGCCATCGCCCACCAGTGCCTTGTCCATCTCCACCGATAGGTTGCTGGATCTTTTCATCCAGCCGCTGCAGTGCAGACAGTACCTGGGAAATCTCAGCCTTTACATCATTCAGTGACTCCAGTTGTCTTTCTATCTGGCTCATTCGGAGCAGCAGTTTACAGACACCGGCCTTAAGCCCATCATCACTACTTTCCAGAGAGTGGAAAAGCCTTTGGAGTTGACCTAGGCGGCCACGTCTGGCCTCGGGGGTGTCCTGGTTAATGGCCCCTGATCCATCGGTAGGGTGCAAGACTCCCGTGGAACCGCACATGCTTATGTCATCTAAGAAACGAAAGATGGCACTGATGTCATCCTCAGCAAACTCAGGGTCATCTAATGAGGTCATAAAGGAGAGCCGATCAGCGTGGACCAGGCTACGGAGGCGACGGGTGTCCGGTTGGTCTGTCTGGGTTCCTTGAGCCTTGACTCCATCACTTCCACTTGGCAATCCACTATTACCACTCTCAGCTCCTGAGAACCCCCCCAAAATTGCTGATTGCAGGAGTTGATCGTCTTGGAAGTTGCCCCACTTGTGATCCCATCCCCATTCCACAGCTGCCCAGGCCTATCCGGTCCTCTAGACTGTGACTCTTGTTGCTCCAGATGGGCCTCTGGGTTCTGGGAGGTTGAAGGTGTCGGGGGGACCACTCTGGGACTGACCGGGGTCCGAAGTATGTTGAGTCCTGTAGGTCATCAAGGATCTCATGTTTATCCCGCTGCTCTGTTGATTGGTTGACTGTTGCTGGTGATGAGTAAGGATTTGGGATTGTTTCAAAGGTGTGATTGTCGAAGCCTATCTTCCCCTGTTTGGGACTGGGAGACTCACTGTTAACAGTTACCTGGGGTATTAGAGGCGGCTGGTTATGGAAGTCCTTCTTAAAGATGTTTCTCTTCTGGTCGACAGACGATCCCTGTTCATCTTCAAACACCTCCATCGGCACAGAATCGCCACTAGACTCACTGTCTGTGTCCAAAGGCAGGTAGATATTCTTAATTTCCTCGTTGGGGATTTGACCACTTGGGTACAAAAGTGTGGTGTGAGGCAAGTCAAAAGACACAGCCCTCGTCCTGATTGGAGGAGAGGACACAAGTGAGATGGGATCGGGGGGAAGACTTGCTCGCTTGTGGGCAGAGTAATTAGATCTTGGAAACAGCAAGTGCTGATCAATAGGCCTGCCACCGGAGTCAGAGTGGGCACGTGCTCTTTCTCGACCAGAAATGTTCAGCTGATGTATTCCAGGCAGACTGGGGCCTGGGGACTGGTCGACGGGGAGGACCATCTGGGCTCTCATTGGATAGCTGCCATCAGGAGCCCCAGCCGTCATCTGAATGAGATTGAAGATAGTTACAATGTCAGCAGCGACACCTATGGGTGATAGCCCTTGGCCTCTGGTGGTAACACGGTCTCTGAACAGAGTAGCTGGGAAACAGGGGTCATTGCTGGCAGCAGCAAACAGCAAACTCCTGAGCTCGGTGAGGGGCTCCAGGTCAAAGCGGGTGCTGACCATGCGACAAAGATCCTGGAAGGTCAGCCATTGGCGCATATTGGCTAATTCCTCCAGGATCTCCAAAAGGACCCCAGGGTATTCCTGCTGCAGGTTTGACATGGCTGTTCACCTGAGAGGGAAAACCAGGCAGTTACCAAGGCAAAGCAAGTTTATTTGTATATCACTTTTCAAACAGGTAATTCAAAATGATTTACATAACACATAAAAAGCTATTAAGGCAATATAAAAAGACATACACATTATTGCAGGTGGAATTAAGTTTCATATCCAATCTGTTAAGTGCATGGTAATCTTAAACACCATCTCTCTTTCTTTATTGCAAGAAAACAGATGTTTATTCAACATTTAATGAACATACAATAATAATATGTTGTATAGTACATACAATATGTATGTTGTATAGTATTGTATATTACATGTTTACATGAACAAAAAAGCAATAGAAACACATTACTATGTATTACTATATAAATTAAATATTTGTTTAATTATCTAAAAATGTATTATAGATGATTACAAGTTATATTATTATAGAATATTACATGTTAATAATCGCTATAAAACGATGGTACTAATAACGTCTGACGTTTTGTATTAAAATGAATTGGGAAGCAGTTCTACCTTTAAATTACTTAAAGTACAAGTTTCACTTAAATTAACAGTGTTTCAGATCTGATCCTGTATCAGCATATAATCGTATAATTGGTCGAAAATATGTCGAAGTAGAATCAATCAAATTGTTAGCTCGAATGGGAAAAAAGCCCTTTGAGAAGGAATTTAGAAAGCGACCTTAATTTTGGGCCCTAAAATAACCGATCATCTGACCTGGTGACGCCGTCACACTGCGCACATCTTTCTCGCTGGACACTTTTAATCTTGTCATTTCTAATATCAGCCTCAGGGCATAGTCGCCACTTAACTGAGCAAATGCGGGATGTGTCGATAAATATACGAACATGCATTCAACTAATTCCTTTTCCTGCAGAAAGGGCAAGACAATCTCTACCGCGAGTCCCCGTTTGTGTTTCAGCTGGAACAATACCAATACCATGTCAGTGTTGTAATTGCTATTTGGGTTCTCAGCATCTTTGGTGTAGTTTAAGCGGAGGTCAGCCTAGGAGTATTTCCACTTACCTGAATCTACTGAAAGAGAATTACAGTCACGTCTGCGTCCATGAAAAATGACAAATAAAATCCAGTTTTACGCCGTTAGCGAGGCCGTAGTCCATATAAATTCTGCGTGGCTCATACTGTCACACTTCTTTCATGGGCTTCTCCGTTTGTAACAGCGCCTAGCTCACAGCTCAGGCAGGAGAGGAGAAAATTAGAAATCAGGTCATCTTCCCACAAGTCCTTGCAGTCCCCTAAGGGACCTGAAAATACATCCAAACGGTTTACCCTCACTAAAGATCAGCGACGACACAAGTGTTGAAGTCATCAATGCACCCACTTTTCTGATTGATGCATCTGAGAAGAAACCCCCTGTTGACAGGATACTCCAGTGTGTATGAGTGGGTCAGGTCCAGGAGCATATTTTCTTAGAGTGCCATAGCAATGATTGGTTTATGTGTGCAAATTGAGCACAGGAATTAAGGACAGATTAAAAATGTATGTTAGCTAATTGACACTCCACATTGATATTAAGTCGTAAGGTACATTACCTGCTAGATTGCTGCCTACACACAGAACTACCTACTAGACTGCAGCCCTCCCAGACTTTTCACCATTACTCTGCATTATCCTCCATAAATGGTTGTACTTAAAACTCCATTAGAGCAACAGAAGGGCAAGGCTTTCATCGGCGAGTGGTAGCACTCCACTACAATCACAATGGACATCTCTAATTCATCTGAAAGCTCACAGCTCACAGCAGAGGAGCACATCCATCATCCCATGTACTCAAGAATCACTGGAAATCAATGTGGTAAGTGAGCCGTGGTATGTGTAGGTATAGGATAATAATATATAACTGTCAAGCCTGCAGCATGGTACTTCTGTATACCAAGTGAAATAAGTACAAATGTTAAATAATGCATTCAAAAGATAATCTGCTTTGTTATTTTATTGTATTTTTGATGGTACATGGAATTTACAAAAATACAGACTAATTGAGAAAAATACATTGTTTTTGTCATTGCAACATTTCAGTAATCTAATTCAAGCACACTTCTAGAAAATTAATAGAATAGAAAGAGAAAAAATTAATAGAAAAGACTGGAAAGTCCACTTATACATAAATTAGGCAGATCCCTCTGGCTTAATGCAAACAAAGCTGAGGTACCGTCGTAACAACCAAATCTGTACCAGCAGACAAAGTAGTGGCAATACTTCCTGATGCACCAACTATAACAAGAGTAAACTTTTTTTACAGGACATGACTGCATGAATATGTGAACACTACTGTGGTAAGATTTCAGCTGAGATGAGATTCTCGTTCTCTTTTCTTCTTTGGTTTGGATTTCACCACTGGGGTTACAATCGTTGGGGTCAGTGAAGGATTCAAGGCTGGATCTAATGCTGGGTTCATGGACAACAGGTCCAATATAGTAGCACTCTCATTACCTGTTGAAAATATGACACCATGAAGGACAGAGACAGAGGAGTGGTGAATACATATATTTTCCATCTGAGCTAAAAAAAGGTGCTTACCAGTGTTGTCCTCCTCATCGCTGGGTTCTGGGTCTGGACTGTGGAGAGAGACTCGGGCCAAGGCTGCCAGCTCAGTTATGAAGCTGTCTTCTGCTTCCTAATGGACACAAAAAAAACATTGCTTACAAAAAATTACTGCAACATTTTAAATCAAGTTATATACCTTTAGTCAGACAAGGAAGTACAGAAGATGTGAAACATACTAACCAGCAGCTGTGCTTTGATCTTTTCTTTGTTCTGATCCTGGGCTATTTTCTTCCGCCTCAGTTCCTCATATATTGTTTCCTGGTCCAGATCACACTGCTCCAACACCCTCCTTTTGTGGCATTCAACCCTGACACACAAGAAAACATTATGACATTATTATATGTATTTAAGACTGACCAAAGTGTGTAGTGCAGACAAAGTGTGTAGTGCAGAAGCGGTATTGTGGTGCACGGTTGTTGCACCTCTGTTGAAACTCAGCCGAGTTGGTTTTTTTGCCCCAGTTCACCAGCTCCCTCAGCAAGGATCTGTTCAGCTCACTGCTCCTCTCATGTTTCTCAATCCCCTCTGAAGGAACAGTATTAAATGCATTCATCAAATAAAAAATAAAATAAATGTAATAAAATAAAACTAACACACAGTAGATTCTGCATTGTGTTTTTTCTACTTAAAACACTATCTACTATTGTCTACTTTAGATAAGATAACAAAGCAGGGTGTAACAAGTCTAAAACCGTCCTGGTAATCATTGTACTATTGCAAATTTTCTCACTATGACCTAATGAAATACTGTAAATGTAGCATACATACAGTACATTTTGTCAAGATAAGAAGTACGAGCACAGTCGTTTAAGCATCTAAAACAGAGTTTATACAGATGTGGACATGTGCATGTGTGTTGTGATTGTCATCTCACCGTGGTTTATGTTTGACTGATCCTGCTGTAATTTCTTGATGATGTCCTGTAGGTGGGAATAGTATCTTTGGACCAGTGCAGTGAGAGAATCTTTGGTCACATACACACTCTCCGAGGCAGCCTCTATCAGGTGGTTCTAAATGAGATTTTTTTTTTTTTACTCTAATGTGCTTAGCAAACATACCTAAAGCAACCAGCCAAAGAAAGTTGATTCTAATCCATAACCCAAACCCTACCTTCAAGCCATCGTCCTGTTTGGGAGAGGTCTGCGGTTCAGTGGGTGGGGTCTCCATCATCTGTTGGATGGCGTGGCTGAGGGCGTTGCCTAACACCAGCTGTGCATGGCTCTGAAGAAGCTCTGTCCCTGTTTCCAGTTCAGAAAGAAACTCCTGCTGGAAGCTGTGGCCCACCAGCTGACTCTCTGGACCCAGATGCCTCTCTGCTAGGCTGGCACTGCTATTCTGTGATTGGCATGGGACAACAACAATCTGCTGTGAACTTGAGCTATTACGTTAGATAAGTGAATAGGAGAAGACATAATGTAATTTGCGGTTTTTGGGGTGCTTCAAAGAATGTATTAATAAAAAAAGACTTCATTTATCCCACCTTGAGAGCAGAATTGACACAGGACTGGCTTTTACTTGTATCTTCCATTAGCACAGCCCTGAAATCAGTCTGAGAGAGTGCTTTCAGCTTGGACAGCCTCATTTCCTTCAGCATGTGCAAACAGAACTGCCTGACCACAAAGTACCTCTGCACCGCCACCAACAGGTGCTCATGTTTCTTCTCTATCAACCTCCCAACGTTGCTGAGAAGAAGATGATATTGCATTATTTCCAAGTAACTCATAAAAATTGATTTTGATACTGTGGAGGCCATAAGTGGATAGAAGAAAGGTGTGCTAGTGCAGATTTCCTTTTCATTTGCATGAGGTAATCTTTCATGGCCTAAACACTTTCTGACAGAAGTCTTCCAATCGTACCTGTTGAGTGTGTAGCTCTGTCTGGCCAACATGGCTCGGAGGATCGTCATCTGTTGTTCGCTCAGATGTTTGAGACAGGCCTGCACCAGAGCCATCTCCTCACTCCACAGCTACAGAAAAAGAGGCTCAGTTAGAAACAATTGAAAGCTTTTAGCATAATTAAACTCGTGGAAATATCTCATGTACTTAGATTTAAGAGACAGAGACAGTTTAAAAATGAACGTGAAAAACTCGTTGATGAAAGAATCAAAGTACCAAGCACTAATAGATAGGCTGTATGTATCTGATCCACCAGTTGGTGTCTACCTGTCCATCTTTATCCAGCTGAGCCCTCATGTCCTCCAGTTGCACCTTGGTAGTGCACTCTGCCTGCTGCAGCTGTGCAACCAGCTCCTGCTCCAGATCCAACCATAGATTCTCGCAGCGCTCAGCAGAGACCTTTGACTGGGCAGGAACAGCAGTGAGGAAAATGTCCTTGGCTATCTCTCCAAGCCTCTTTGACCAGGAGGCACGGAGTTTCTGACAATACAATAACGTACATAAGAATAATGGAAATACACTCGCACAAGTATGCCCAAAAATACAAAATGCAGTATTTGATCTCTTACCTTCCAATGGTCACAGAGGGCTTCAGCCACACTGTTGTCTTGCTGCTGCTCTGAGTCTGAAATCTGTTGCCTGTGTTTCACTAGTAGCTCCTGGTACACCTGCAGGAAAGGTTACAGCTCGGCATTTTGATACCAGTGGGGGGGGGGGGGGGGGATATATATGTCTATATGACTTCTATTGAAGTAAGGGAAGCAACATGTGTTTACCTTGGTGAGCTGCTGTAGGTCACCATGAGGCTGTCTCAGTTTCAGGGCGCAGCTCTTCTCCTTGGTCTGACTCCTCAAAAGCTTCTTCTTCTTGGACTCCATTCTGCTGCACTTGTCATTCACCAGCTCTTTCGTCTTCCTTGTACACTCTGCAACATGATCAAACAACTCCTTCACCACTAACGGAGCAAGCTGGAAAATCAAACTTTTCCCAAACCCCGTGGGGAGGAGGGCCACAACATCACGGCCACCAACAAAACTCAGCAAAGATTGTTCTTGCTTGGGCTTTAACTTCTGGATATTTGAATTTCCTATCACAACGGACCTAATGGCTTCGCTCCCATCTTTCTCCACCGTCATTACGATACAACTCAAACTAGCGCACAACCTCAATATCATCATTCTCAGCCACTCCCTCTGTTCGCTTCGCTGATTGGACCAGTAAAGATTTGACCAGAGAAAACCCAAGAATATAGCGCAAACCTAGACGTAGTACTCGTAGTAATCAAAATTGAGAGGAAGTACGTAGGAGGGCGGAGCCTGGCTAGTTTGTAAAGCCAGGTAGATGACTATGGAATAAATAAATAAATGTTCATTAATATGAATTGTTCTTGTAATAAATTATTATGTGAGTGCCAATATATTCAGAATTACCTAAACACCAACTCTTTGAAGAATACATTTTATATACCGTTACATTCATCTGTGATTTTAATTAGTTCTTTTGTGATTTACTTTTTTATGTACCCACTTTTGTCAACCTGCCTCTAAATCAGTCTGTAACTTCCTACATGCTACACAGTGTAAATCAGCAACCCTCAGTAAGCAGCCTTATGTACATGCAAACGTGTGGCTCCTATGGGACTTCATGGTGAATTCAGGTGCACCTCAGAAATTCTGAGAAACTTAAACTGTTGTAACCTAGCCTTGAGCCATTTAGTGGCTCTTATCGTGGCACTGTTGTTGCTGCAGGAAAATTAATGTTGAAATCAAAAATTCAATTCAATTCAAGAAAATCTATTTTCTTTCTGGTCTATGAAGAGCAGTAACACCGACCTAATAGTAAGAGGTCTTGTCTTCCTCAAGTTTCACTGAGCTACCCTGCACTTGTCCTCACTTTACAACAGTGGCTGCATTGCTATATGCTCTAATAAATCTATATCCTATAAGGTTGTTGAATCCTGTTGTCTATAAAGAATCCCTGTGTCTTTAATTTTGAGGGACATTCATTACAATATTGTCTTTGTTGTTTTAAACAGTTGCATAGTTCAAAATAGCTTTTCACCATCCCTCACCATTTGTACTTGGAGAGGCAAGCAGCCCATAAGAGTAATCTATTGTAAAATACACCCAGAAGATAAAGAAAATTAAAATAAGCCCAAAAGAAAAAGGACTTTGCTAACTAATGTAAAAACTGATTATCTAAGCATTAATAGCATGTTTTTTTATTACACAACAGATCAACAGCAACAATCTTTGTCAACTGTTATGTTAAAAGATTTTGCATGAGAGACCGGGGTATACTAAGAGTGCAAAATATATGATGTCCTAAAAGAACCTGACCTTATTTGAGGAGCTGAAGAGGATTCCTAGAAAATGGTCTATTTTGAAAGAGTATGTCATTTAAATGTGAAAAGTAGGCTATACATTGTCCACTGCTACCTGCCACCAGAAAGTAGTGCACTTCCTTTACCCACAAAATGCTTACTATTAAATGCCCTTTGTCTATTGTCTAATAGTGATAGTACATTGCAGTGAATTTCCTTAGATGTAACTGAAATCATTTTCCTCTCCACGTGTCTTACCCTCGGTGCACTGTTGAAGGCCTTCGGTCAGAGTTGCCTGGACCTCTGAAAGTATCTTTTCCATGTGGCTAAAGGTCAAGACGTCATCACTCGTCAGCTGCTCCAGTGTTGTTGCTATTAAGCCCTGCCTCAGAGACACTTCCAGCCTTAGCAAGGCAGGTTGGGATTGAAGAAGCCCCATCAGCTCCTCCCACCACAACAACTTTTGCCGGATCCTCTAACAAGAAGTGGAAAATACATTTTCAGTTCCTCACTCAATGACACAAAGGATTAAAAGCTAAATGAATTGTCTGCAAACCAATATCTAGCATTGCTTTACCTTAAGATCAGCTTCTTGTGTGTTCATCAGATGGTTCTCTACTAACAGAAGAGTCTGGATGAGAGAGAGAATCACATCCTGGGCTTCATCTGGAGAGAAAATGCTGGTCTTCTTCAGCAGATGCTGGCACAAGTCCTCCACCTGTTTGCTGAAACGCCTGGACTGTGAAGAGACATGGACATTAATTTTACCGTCAGAACTGTCAGTAAATAAAGGTGGTCAAATAGACTCAGTATATTTATAAGTATTAGTGTAATATTTAAATAATTTGCTCTACGAGGTTTTCTTTTTGCTTTTACCACTTGAAGGCCATGTTCAAGAAAATCTTTTTGGGCTCTCTCTATTTCTTCCAGAGTACAGGGAGCGTTATCATTTTTCTCGCTGGTAGTGTGGCTTGTTGACAACTGCTTCTTCAGCTCATTCAGTTCCTGAAATAACAAATGACAACTTATACTTTTTTATGTCAATGTTTCTATGCACAGTTAATAAAGAACTGCAAAACTTATGTACGTATGTATGTATGTATGTATGTATGTATGTATGTATGTATGTATGTATGTATGTATGTATGTATGTATGTATGTATGTATGTATGTATGTATGTGTAATAGACATCTGACCTCGATCTACCTTTTCTTGTATTTCAAGAATATTTTTGGAGAAGTCAGCAGCATTTTTGTCTTTTGGAAAATGACAGCTGAATATTATTTTCACCATTTGAAGAAACATCTATAGCAGGATAAAAGTAGAAGAAGAATACAATTTTGTTTTGCACTTTTAGTAAAATACTTGATAACTATTTCATAATTGTATTAATTGAAAAAAAAGACAAAAACTCACCAGACATTTTTCTTCCTGAAGCTGGGAGCAATGTTGTTGTATATCCTGCAGGGCCAAACAGTAAAGGCTGATCCTGCCCCCAAAACTGCAGAGATAACAAGAGCATCATCACATCCAGCAAACTCAGGTTTGTGCATACTTGCTTTAAGGTTAAGGTTCATGGTTATGGTTATGTAATTTAGAGAGGACCGTTAGATTAATGGTTCCTACTCTGGTTGTGTCAGTGAGTGAGGGTAGTGAGAGACCCTGGTGAAGCTCTGGTTCTGCAGGCTCTTGGGGACCACCGAGGAGGAGATAAACTGACTACTGTCGTCATTGTCCTGCTCTTGGCTCAGAGACTCTCCGTCCGTGAAGGAGGATGACTCATCATTAGGCATTGCTGGCAACTTGGAGTGCTCATGCAGTGATGGATTGGACGCTCCATCTGCTAAAGGCTGACAGATTCAACAAAAGGTTGCAGGTAAGTGAAGGATAATCATAAACCAACTGATTGAAACATACTACGTATATGATATCTTACTCACCCATGAATTGATTTGCAACCGGTTACTGTTCTGTTATGCAACCACTTCTATTAAAACAGCACACATTTTGCTAAACTTTTTTTTGTAGCTGTAACACTCTTTAGTCTAAAGTCAAACTACAAATTATACAATTGTTTGTGCTTAAAAACAAAACAAAAATACTGTATAAAAATCATTTGCCAAGTATACAAGCCTTTATATTAATTGTTTTGTAAAGAGTCTATTACCTTGTGTACCTGGCAGAAGGTGTATGTTATAATGATATGCTTTAGATCAAGGCTGCCCAATTTGGGGCTTGTGGGCCAAGTTTGACCCGTCCTCTCTTTGTTTTGGGCTGCCATGGATTTGACATCTCTATTTATTCTCCTCTTATTTTAAAAGTAATGACTACAAAAATACATTTTGTGCAGTTAAAAATTATGTAATTTGAGTTTAACGGCATTGTAAAGCACAGTGCTGGCAAACATCCCATTAAAATGACATAAGTATGTTTTGTCTACGGAAAATGGCTTGAGTTGCGTTATTCTTTAACATCAAATATTATTTTTGGCCCGTGGCCCTCCATCCAGATACATTTTGGCCTTTCATATGAAAGAATTTGGGCACCTCTGCTTTAGATAGACTTACTCTGTATTTTTGGTTGATAGGATAAACCACCTTTGCTCTGGATGCAAATGCAGCCACATCACTGTTCACAGGCGGCTGTTTCTTCTCCTAGACAATTAAACAGATTTAAACTGTTACTTTAACTGTTAGTGGCAAGTTAATTAGTAAACATAAAAAATGGGTAACCCTGACTGAAGCATTAATGGCGTCTTTTGCCATACAATTAAAATTGTTTGAAAGTCATTTCCAGATATTTTACATCAATTTACCAATATATATTTAATGTAACTAGTTCATCCACCTGTATAAAGTAACAATAAGTCTCAGTCTTGGATGTTTAAGAGAATAATACTTTGACATTTGTGGTGCCACTTATTGGAGCCTCCTTTCTGCCGTTACTGACACAGTCACTTTGGTTGTTGTCAGGTTCAAGCAGCCGCCTTGCATTGTAACCCTAATGGGACGATACACGAGAATATGGTTACATCCAATGATTGAATACAATGTATCGATGATGTGGTCAAGAAAGAGTGGATAGAAGAAACTGAGTTTGCATGTTTTGTTTAACTTACTTGTCTCGTCAACAGCAACGGCTTCAGACAGAAGACGTACAAAAGAGCAACAGCTAATATTCCCGAAAGCCCTCCACATACTGTAGCCACTGTTAACAGTCCTGTGTAGACGTGCAGCGACTCGGAGAAACTGACCAACACATCAGTGCGACATCCCGCCATCAGATCCTGCTGTGTCATTTTTTTCATGTACGTTAAGACAACTAGCTAGCTAACGTTAGCATTTTCTCGACAACATATTACGTTAGCTAACGTTAACAACTTATCTCGAGGAAAGTAACGTGAGTTTACTGTTTACAATTTAATTCCTTGCTCTCATAGCAACATAACTTGGACTGTAAAAATAATCGCATATGATTTCCAACGTGTTCACGCTCTAAAGGGTTTTATATTTTGAAACATTAGCAACCTACAATTTGCAACGACTCCTTCCAGCAAAACCTTTTTTTCTCCAAAACGACATATTGGTGCTCGGAGCCAATGGGTGTACGGAGTTGAGAAGAACCGAGCCGCGTCAAGACAGGAGAGCTCAGGAGAGCTAGCTAGATTTTGACATTACCCTTCAATATTAAAGCAAAAAAAAAAGATTCCTGGTAGAAAATTAGAAACAACTGCCTACCATAATATTATTGACGGTGGATTATGTTAATAAACATGATCTTTTTTTATGGCGTTTTGGTATATTTAGTTATACATTTTAAGGCATCAACAGTTCCAATCGTGCCGACGGCTCAGCTATGCTGTTTTATTTTGAAAGTCGGGACCGGAAACGCATTATGTACTTTGTTCTTAACATTCCTTAAGGAGTTTCCCGTTCTTTCCAAGTTTGGAAATAGTTTTGTTGTACAGCAGCGAACGGCGAATACTTTTTGAAACGGTATCCATAGTTTTCTTCTGAAATATTTGCATACAAGTAAGATGTTCATGTTCGTCAGCTGCAACAACTAGCTAGCTAATGTTTGTCAAGAAAAAGCGGTGGAAATGTTTTCATCGCGGATTTTAACAATGGCAATATCCAGCCAGTTAGCTAGCGGCTCTCCTTGGTGAGAGTGGCACACAAACTTACGAATGCTTCAGGTAAACCTTACCACGAAGAGGGTCACAATATGGTCATTAATCTTGAATATCCAAGTGTCGTGTTTGTGTCTACCTCCTTCAAACTCCCATTGGTGTCACGGTGTAACACAGCGTAAGACTCGCTGTCTATTGTACAGTGCTGCACATCATAACGGGACAGCTCAGGATGCATCATGCTACACAACACTACAGCCACCCCTTTTCTCGGAGAAACAAGAGGTGAGTGGCCAATCTTATTCCAGCCAAGCTCTATTTTGATGATGTTGCCTCTCAGTCACCACATGTTCTTACCGCTACACATTACACCGCGATGAAGTTAGTTTAATGTTCGACATTTGTCGGTTTTTGCGGATGTTACGTTCAATAGCTCCTTGTCAAAGATTCGATTTCCCCCAGTTTCAGGGTATGTTACATCCACCTACAACCTATTCTGAACATAAAAGATAAAATTTATTTTATTGTATCCCAGAGCCTTATGTAAGCAACCACGTTTACTGATAGTTACAGGTAAAATATAATCAGGTCAGATATAGCTTTGGCGTTGAGAGTTACCCTTGTTTATGCATGTCTGTAGGCTGCTTTAGTATAGCTATTTAAGATTAGTTAATAAACACGTAACATATTAAATGAGCAAAACTGAATGCCTCTTTTTCCGTTGCCAGAGCATTTCCAGTATCCATATAATACAACATGACCCTGGTGGGAAATCAGCAGAGCCGGCATATTTTAGGATGGATGGTTAGTATGAATTTACATATGGTGTGTGTGTGTGTGTATATTTATTGTAAATTTTAGCCTTTGTAACTGGCTGTTCAGACACTATATGTAACTTGACAGGTACAATGGAAATCAATGGACACATGGTGTTGTTTGCAGAGGCCGCCCTTTCTTCTTCAGCTCCTGCTGGTCCATGGGGACACTCTTTTTATACGCCCCTTACCTACATGACAAACATCTTGCACCTCCGGAACCGCAGAAGCACACTCACCAGATACAACCCGGGCCTTGCTGTACCTCAGGTGTGTTTTTAAGAGATGTTTTGGTCGCTTCAGTTGTTTTACTCAGTGACCTTCATGCACGTTTTCATCTGCGTGGTAATTCATGAGATTTCTTATTTTAGTTTATTGTCCAACTTTCATGTTTTGGTACTTTTGCACTGAACATATTAGTTGTCAATCAGCCATTTCGTTCCACTGTTGCAACATCTTTTATTTTTTTTCTATGGTTTTCTATACTTTTATGGTATAGATTCTTCTCAGGTATTCCTGTTGGGTTATGGCTGTTGAATTTGAATGAAGTTATGGATTACCACATACATATGACACCCCATTCCCATACTTATTACCTGATATAATTCAAAGAAGATGATTAAATGAAGAAATATCATGTTGAGAGAAACTAATTATACAGTGTGTTGAATGCTTCTGCAGGTTCAGAGTGTGGCACCTCCATCTACATTTGGGGTCATATTTCAAAAGTGTGCACAGGTACATCAACAAAATTGTTTTATAAACCACCCACATTATCTATGTGCATTTAATTTTAATTTTGGACCAATTTTAAACTGCAAACGCACATGTTGTGACGTATACCCTTACTGCAGCTTGTGTGTCCCACAGGTGAAGATGGACGCTGACCCTCCTCAGGTGACTTTCTTCCTGCAGATTTACAACAATGGCCCAGTGGATGGCACCAATCTGTCTCAGGTGGCTATCCGGGACTCCATCTCTGGAATAGTACCCCTAAAGTCTGAAGGCAGGGTTGTGGAAAGAGGCTACCAGACGTTTGCCATTGATTCACTGTCTGGTATGTCTGAGTGTCAGTTTTAAAAAAAGATGATTCTACCAAACATGTCTGGTTTGAACCTTAAAATGTTAAATAGTTAAATTTTATGCACACTGTTTTCACAATAAATAACATATTGATTTTATATCTTTAGCTGGATCTCAAGTTGTTGTCAACTATACCGCTTACATAAAGAGTCATAAGAGTGAGGTCCTGGACCTTCCGGCTTTTCTTACCTTCTCTAACGCCTCACAGGTAATTTTTTTTCCACTGCTCTATTTCTGGTCTTTTAAACTTGAAAAGCAATCTCTAAAATGTTATTCATTTTACATCTCAGTATTTCCAGTACTATAAGAACATTTCTCTCTTCTTACACAAAGTATTGTTTTCTTGACTCCACAGAATGATGTCAGTATGTTTGGTCCATTGACAGCTAGTCTAACCTTGGTGGTGAACTCCACCGACAGGGTAAGTTGTAGACAGATACTTGGAACTGGAAACGCTCCTGCACCTTCAAGCATTGCATGCTTTGTTCTTGTACGATTTTCAAATTAGCATTTACAAAATAGATTTGATGAGAAGTCTTCTGCCCTCCATTTTAGATCTATCCTAACCATGGGGTCCATTTTGCTGGATTTGTTGCTGGGTTCTTTGTCACATTGGTGATGCTGTCACTGGGCTTTCTGGCCATGAACCTGATAGGTCTCCAAACAAGGCTAAACCTTCTTCAGCAAAGGGTATCACCAATTCCAATGTGTTTTGTTCTAGTTAAAACCTAATGTGTTAATTACAGATGGTATGTATTTGTGTTTGTCCAATTTTGTTGATACTTGTACTTCTGTTAAAAGAAAAATTGGCATTTGTGTCCAACCAACCTGTGTATAGTATTTGACAGGTTGTGATGACCAAACATGTTTCAGCACTATTTTCTTTTCTGTTGACTAATTTTGGAATTTTAAAGAACTGTTTAATTTGTGCGTGCATATATCGTCTTGCTTCAGAGAAACCGAAGGGATTCGGCCCCAGAGTATGCAGACTGCAACATGAGTGAGACTGTAAAAGATGAGGCTGCATTTGAAGACAAGATGGTAGACACCATGGTGTTGGAAGATCCCCAGAATATGTACCAGGCTTTGGAGAAGTGAGTAGACCAGTCAAGATGGAATTAAATATCTCTCGATAATATATAGCGATATCCTTTTAATGACACAAAAGTTATCAAAATGACTGTCAAGTGGAAGAAATTGGTCATGAAGAGACACTCAGTGCTTGTGGAAAAAAGGTATTAATATATAATACATGTAATGTATTAGAGTGAAGTTGGGAGTTTTCTCCTTTAATTCAATATAGTCCATTTATTTTGAGTTATATGAAGATTAATTAATATTAATGCACTAGGCTTCAATCAGTCTATCAGTGCTTTTTTGTTCACTCCTGGCTTTATGTTGCTTACACTGTTTTACCCAATTTCTTAATCATTATAACCTCTAAAGCAATCAGAGAATACGGTCTGTTCTAATTCGACATTTTATTGTCTCAAGTTATTATCAAATCCACAAAGGGCCATGGACTGTTATTGGCTCAATGTACAGGTTTACCCTGCTTACTCTGCATTTTATCTCTGCAAGCCTTGAAATGTCCACACTGCTGCATGCCACCAATAACCTGGAGGCCACCCGAATTCAGATCTACAAGGATGTGATGTCCTCCCTGCTGGGCGGCCTACGATCCCGGGGCCAGTGCAGCGCCCAGGCCCAGCAGCGACTCCTTAGTGTGCTCCACGGACAGATGCTGGGCATGGAGGGTCGGCTGAAGGAGGAGCGAGGGGCCCGCATGGCTGTTCTGGCTGGCCAGTGTAACCTGGAGACTCGGGAAGAAATGGAAGCAGAGCACCGCAGAGAAGCTGCTGAGAAGGCCCAGGCCGAGCTTCTGTGTCAACATGCAGACCAACAGGTCATCAAAAGTCCTTTGTTTAGTTTGTTAGCAAAGTAACATTCAGAGAGAGAGTTTATTGCTTTCATGACACACCATCCCTACTGTAAAACCCCATTTTGTAATGTTACTAGGAGCTCCTCCACTGCAGCGTCCTCCTGGAGAAGCTGCACAAGCTGAGCCAGAGTCAGCTCCAGCGCATTCTGTTGGTCCGACATGAAGAAGCCTCAGGGAAGGTCCAGAGGCAGATTATCGAGTGGCGCCGGGTGGAGTTGCACAAGATTTTCTCTGAAGAACTGGAGGAGGCCACCAGGATGGGCGAGTTGGAGAAGAGTACAGCCAAGAGTCTTCAGCACCATTATTTTGCCTGTCAAGTAAGTTTCAAGTGAAAATTTACTTTAAAAGTTGTCACATATCAGAGTTGACCATTTAACTGACATAATTATGAATGTATTATTTGAGCTTCAGACATTTTTTTTGCATTTAGACAGTTTTGCCTAAATACATGGCTTACAAAGTATGGCCAACAGCATTTGCCATTTATGCATTTGCTTTATTTTTTTCTTCTTCTTCTTCTTCTTCTTCTTCTTCTTCTTCTCAGCTAACTGTGTTTGCAGTAATCAGAACATGAAGCAGCCTTTAAAATACATTTTGAGACCTTTCCTTCTCTTTTCTGTCTAGGATCAGCTAGAGGAAGTACTGGATGTCGTCCTTGCCAACCAGCGCTATGTGCTCGCTGAACGCCATGCACAGAGGAAGTTCTTGGTGCACAGCCTTCACAGCCTCAACAGCCTGATTTCAGACAGCTTCTCCAGTACCTCCAGCAATCTAGACGGCTGGTTCACTCACATTAGGAGGTTGGTGCCTGTTGTAATTACCAGTGATAGCATCATAGGATGACCATTTCACATCTAGTTGAACTGAAGCAGCATTAATGTACAATTTTAGAATTTAATCTGAAGTGCTTCTATTATGTGATCCTAAATATAACAGAAAATATAGATTTGCAAAAAACATAGCAGAAAATGAAAGTGCATTTTCCATTACAACATTATATATAAATATATATATATATATATATATTTTCAAATAAAAAAGTATTTTCATGGCATTTTACAGACAATATGTACATTATATCAGCCTTTTGTTGTCAGTTCAACTTGGTAGGCAGCACTAAGCTTGCGCAATCTGAGGAAGCTCCACTGGAGTTGTGTTTTAACCTGGCATGCTTTCATCTCTCCACCAGAGGGAGCATTGTGCCTGCAGATCAGATTGACCAGCTACAGGACAAGGCCCAGAAAGAGTTGGTGATGGTGAGGCAGAGACTAGATGAGGCACTGAGCCAAGAGAGAAGAGCCATGCGCTGTGGACTGATTAAGAAGAGGCGGGAGCTCATCTCTGACATGGTGAGGAAATCAAGTACATTTAGGATTTTATTCCCAGCAGCTGCATTTTCCTATTGATTGATACCACAAAACCTGTTCATCTCATTCCGTAACTAATATACCACCTTCCTGCTCTTTCCAGCTGCGGGTCCACAAACAGAGACAGAAGGATCTGTCGGCTCTTTCCAAGGGTCTGGAGGAAAGGATTGATGTAGTTCAGCACCTGCACTGTTGGCAGAACTTACTGACAGCTCAAAGTTTGGAGTTAGCAGAGCTCATCAACAACCTGGATGAGGCTGCGGCTGCCGACATTCGCAAGGTGCCTTTTTAACAGTACACATCAGCCTTATTCATGACCTAATCACTTTAAAAGATGCATAAAAACCCACACATAAACATCCCACGGAGCATAAGAAGCTGGGTCCAGACTAATTTGATGATAGCCAGACAGATTGTTTTAAAGGGATAGATGGAGTAGTGGGCTTGTGAGATGGCTGGGTGGAATTGTTTGAATGTTACATATAAACAGTTTGCCAGATTGGATGTATTTACTAGAAATGGATAGTAAAAGTACTTGAGCTTTCTGAAGGGCTCCTAAGAAGCTTTGTGCTGGTGAAAGACGTGTATGATGGACTTATGGTGTTGCAATATATAAATATGTTAATTTGGTTTATTGTCTATTTTGAAACTTATTTTGTTGAATGGTCTGAAATATTGTATGTTTTGGATTTTGTTAAAAAAATTGTTAATCACAAAAAAAAATCCCACGGAGCTCGATTGAGTTTGATTTACTCTCTCTCTTGATCCTCTATCTGTTCTGTAGGTGACAATGCGTATGATCCAGGGTGCCATAACAGAAGTCAAAGCCATCCAGCCTTCTGCAACCCAGGCCTTGCTAACACTTTTGCCTCCAGGGGCACAACGCTCCCTGTTGCAGGTGGAACCTGAGGGAGGACCAGGACAAGCCCAGGGACAAGGAGCGAGCACTTTCTTCCAGGGCCAGGAAAAGTTGCACCAGGAAGGTAAAGCAGCCTTATGCACTCTCAGCTGCACCAGGGAGGCTCTGCGGGATGCCATTGAGAGAGAGCTGCAGGAGCAGAGAGAGCTCAGGGCGCAATGCAGAGCTTTCTTCAGGTCAGTGATACAATAACACCGGCCGTTTCATTTCAGGGGATTCAAAGTGTGATTAGATTAGATGAGGTTGAGGTATTCAGATGTGTTCTCTACAGCAAAATGCATTAGATACCAGTCTGTCCCCCCACAAGAACATTTGAGGATTGAAAAACAACATCAATAAACAATAATTACACCATCCAGGATTCATGTTATTCCACTCTCCAAACAGCCATGTGAAGTCTCATGGTGGAACTCCTGTGTGTTGATCTTTCTCCTTTTCTCCTTCTGTCCCAGTTGTTTGTGTTCATCCCAGTTGACCCTGTCTGAAGATGACCAACTCAGGATGAAACTAGAGTTTCAGAAGTGCCTGTCTGTGATGGACCGCTGCCTGGTGCTGCCCCATGCCATCTCCAGAACCAAACTCCACACCGCTCTTGCAGCTTGGAGAAAGGACCGCGAGCAACAAATGGTGAATCCATAATCATCACACATTACTGAATTGAGTTATGTTCTAGAAACCTGTGTGTGTAGTATTTGAACATTTCTGACTTTGACTACTGCTACTTTTAGTATCTAACAAAAGGCCACAGTGGCAGACAACAATACACCCGTCCACACTTATTTTGGTGTAATATTTACATTACTATCAAAGATTTCATAGCATCCAATCTATTTGATTGAAAATGCAGGTGGAAACCTCTATATTGCAGTGAAAGGTCAAATTTATGAGTGTTAGTACTTGTGCATGACATGAGCCAAACCAAATTGTAAAAATAATGTACCCTGTAGTTTTTGCACTGAAATTGTTAGACTGTGAACATGATAATATCGGGAATATTAGATAAAAGGAACAAACAGACAATGATCTAAACCACACCCCATTGTATCGGTGTACTATGATAGTACTAGGGGTGAGGGGAAAAATCTACGTTGACAAAGTTTCCTTTTGAGGGACAAAATTTGAAATTGGGAATAAATAATAAAATTGCAATATATCGCAGAATATTGCAATTATATCATATTGTGACATAAGTATTGTGATGATATTGTATTGTGAGGCCTCTGGTGATTCCCACCCATAGATACATCTAGAGATAGTAGATCAACATGATACGGGGAACAAACAAATCCCCAATTTTCAACATCCACAACTATGTATGTTTGCCGTATAAAAGCAATAGAGCTCAGTTGACCAGATTAAAATGCTAAAAATCCTTCTTCCCTTTCTTGGGAAGGAATTCTCTACCACTTCTTTTACCTTTTGCTAACTTTGATGATCACTTTTTGTTTTAATCTCCTCTCTTGATACAATTCTAAAGCCCATGTGAAATAAACTACACAAGGATAAAATGGTGCGTGGCTGGGTTGGCTCAGTTGGTAGAGCAGGCGCGAATAGCACGGTGCATTTAATATTTTCTCAAATGAGTAAGAAATAGAAAATGATGACCGCCAGTGCAAACCACACTGGGTAATCAGCCTCAATTGTGTGGTTGCTGGACACATTAGGATTCAGAACTATTTCTGGTTCCATTTCTAATCACATCATAACAGCATGCTTGGAGTAATTTCCTAGCCAACATATGGATATTGTGGTTTTTGCAGACTAATAACAAATCCAAGGGGATAACCAGCGAGGCAAGACAGAAAACCGGCAGGTCGGAACTGCTGCTTTTCCAGAAAAAGCTTGAGGATAGCATCCAACTGTTCGAGAAGGAGAAGGAGACGGAGAGCAGCATCATGAACAAGGTAAAGTTGTAAAATGACGTTTTAATATACAGTTGTGTTCAGAATAATATCAGTGTGTTTTAAAAGTGAATTGAGCAAAGTGAATAATGCTCAAAATCCTTAGAATACCTTTTAATTCCATAATATTAATGCATTGGGAACACTGCACGTTTAATTCCAAATCCAAACATGACCAAAATTGATCAAGTTTGTGTTCTACCTTTACAGAAAGTGAAGAAAAAGTAATATTAGGCTGTTCAAAAAATAGCAGTATTTGCATTTTTCTTTACATTTACTGTATAAACTAAAAAATGTCTCAAGGGTTTGCTTTACTTTGAATCACTGCACTAATATTTAGTTGCATAACTATTATTTCTGAGAACTGCTTCACATAAAAAAAACTCATGCGAATAAAGCTGGTGAAAGTGTGTTTAAAGCGAATAAAAACCTGTGCGCAATGACGTCACATGCTGATTTGCGATCAAATTGGTATATAGAATTGATTTGAGACATTTTAAGGTGTTTCCATTCATTTTCGCATTGAATCGCACAACATTCAAGCAAACATTTGCAAACAAAGTTTTGCTAGACAAAATGAATTGCGCCATCTACCAACAAATGATCAATATTTCACAAGTGTTAGTGCATATGTGCTAGCTGATAGCAACATATCAAGCTATAATAAGAAAACAACGACACTATCAACACATTGCTATGATGATGCTGATGCAACTTGCCTTTTATTTTCCCTGCAGTACTGCTGTGAGACAACTCTTTTTTTGAGACATGTCTCGCTGTTTGAGCGCCTTCCATTTACTCCAGAGGACGTTCCACGGCTTGTCGTAACCTTTGTTGGCCATTTCCTTTGCAAGTTCCTGATAAATTATGCCATTTTGTAGATTTTTGCGATCTAAAATAACCGTTATATTTTGATCGTAAATTAAATTCAAAAAGTCTCTCGTCTCTTCTTCGTTTTGTGGCTGATTGCAACAATATAATGACCTAAAACGTAATCGCAATTTAGTATCTATTATTATTATTATATATTATTTTGAACATCACACTCCTTTCAATTACACAGAATGAGCAGAATGCATGTCATGACTGGGGTCTGTTGGTTTTCTGTGACTCTACAGTACAACACATACTAGTAAATTATTTGCCATGTAGAAATATCATTTCTACCAAAAATATAATTTCTGAGCTTAGTGATGTTGGACTGCTATTATTTTGAACATAACTGTAAGTCCTTTTTAAGTGCAGTAAGTTACTGAGAGGCAAAAAGGGTATGAAGGGTGTATTAACTTTATACATTTTCAAACCCATTCAGTAGCAGGAACAATTCTCCTTCAAGTGAAGGACTGTGTTAAAGTTGAATGTCAAGCTTGCACACAAAGTGGTTTGAGTTCATACAAGATGACTGAAATACATCCATCTGTATTTTGGCAGGTGGTGGAGGAGATGCGTAGGGAGAGAGAGGACGATCTGCGCTCTCGGGGCGACAACCTGGCGATGCAACTGGCTACCATCCACTACCAGAAGGCTGAGAGAAGGACCAAAGTGTTGGAGACATGTAGAGCTATGCTCACTCTGCACAGCCTGCTCATTCCGCAGCTCAGAGAGAGAAAGAGCCTGGAGAGACAAGACATGGCCCAGAGTATACGGAACCACTGCTTGGTAGGCAATGCTTTACTCCCAAGTTAACCTCTGTACTGTTAGCACTGCATGGTTGGAGGGCTACTCAAGGCATATATACGGTTCAAACATATAAGGTGTGTACTTTCTGGAAAATTACATTAGTTTCTCATTAAACCTCATAGACTTTTCTGAGAGTGTAATTTGACTCTTGCCACAGGGCCTAGAGGAAGCAGAACAAGAGCTTCAGAAGGAGAGGACGAAGCTGGATTGCCTGCAAATGTCTCGGTCCAGAGTTGAGTCCAATCCAACACGGAGAGATGATTTTGAGGGCGAGGGGGAGAGTGAGGAGGAGAGACTGTTTCAGCTGCAGCAGGATTGCAGCATGACATCCATCCTCCAAGAGGCACTCTACAAGAGTGATCAGGTCATCACACTGTTGGCTGAGAGGTGAGCTGTCATGTCTGTGTTAACTTAGGAGTAGTGTCTTATTGCCAGACCTATCTCCACAACACACTGGGATGGGAGAGAAACATGTTGAAACTGGCATTTCTTTAAACCAATCACAATTGTAATAAACAAAGACAGCGTAAGGGAAGGGACATCTGGCGGCACCAGAACAATCCAGTAAATTCAACGTTGCCAATATAGACTAACTCAGGAGTAATGCGGCATTTTATTGATTGACAATGTTACATTTTACTCTGGTGTTTTCAGGTTGCAGAAAATGACGTGCACCAATCAAGCCATGGAAGATTTAAAAGAGCAAATGGAGCTCAGGAGACTTTATGCAAACTGTGACCAGGTTTGAACTTATTAATTAATTTTTTTTTCCAGTGTTTTATTCAACACTAACATATTAACAGCATGGAAAAATACAGAGACATCCTCACTTTTGTATGCATGCCAGAGGAAGTAGAGTATAGACTGTACTTTAAGGTGGCCTGCTCTTCTTCTCAGGATTTGGAGTTTGCATTTCAACTGGTGAAGCAGAGTCACGTATCTGCTGAGGTTCTCCTGGAGGCCCTGCGTCTCCTCCTCCCCAATCTGCCTGAGAGCGAACTCATTTCCATCACTGACGTCCTCTGCCCCAAACAGCACCCTGTTTCATCACCGGCAGAGCAGGAACACTCGGGGTAAGAACAACATATATATATATATATATATATATATAATGGATAGTTTTTTTTTTTTTCAAGTTTGTATGCGTGTGGGAAGCACCAGACACATAAAATAACGCCCCAAATCCCAGAAAGTGATTATTTTTTTAATAATATGGGCACTTTAAATATGTTCCCCAATTTCTAATGTATTTCCCTCCTTTCTTTAAGGAAAACAATTTGAATATAGTGAAACCTTTTTTGTTCCAAGTATGCGACCACAGTCTCATCGATTCAACTTATGTGGTTTAAGAAAGTATTTTTTTGACTGAAGCCACTGATTTAAAAAAAAGAAAAAAGAAAAAAAAATCTGTTTAAACACTGACTGAAACAAACCCATCTCCAAGCATTGTTTTAGATTTAAATACTGTTTGTACACGATTCCACAAAGGTCCTTCTTCCCTGAGCCAAGATCGAGAGATAAATGATTATACCCATCATTTAATTTCCCCTCTCTTCCTGATACACTGGAACACTCATGACTGGCCCCCGCTGAGTCTGGATTACTTAACTGATGAATCATGTCTCATGCATGTGGACCTGAGCTGTCTGGCCAAAGGACAAGAAAATGAAAATGGAACAATATGCAAACATGTGTTTTTGTTCTCTTTTTCAGCTCTTTAGTTTCTGCTTTTTGTTTGCAGAATAGAGTTTAGCTGTTCTTTGCAACAATTTGTAATCTTTTCATTTCAATAGTAGGATGTGAAACATATGTTGCTAATATTTAATTTGAGAAAAAGAAATTTAGTATTTTTTGCATCTGACGATTGTAGATACTTTGAGGTCCTTCATCAAATCACTTTATTTATTGCCGTGCAGTAGTGTTATGTAAACCACTATATCGAAAGACAAAAATAAATTATCAAATGAAGTTGAAGTGGACAGAAAATTGGCCTCTTACCTGCCCAACCAAGCAGCTGTGTTTTTGAGAAAATGGTCTATGTAAGTTAGCATTTAAAAAAAAAAATGCAAATGGCCATCGGCTAGATATGTTTTAACCTAGTTAATAGAGTAGCTCCAATGCACTGTCCCTTAAAAAATGTCTGACATTATCTAAACATCTCTCCACCTCCAATGTTAAACCCTGTTTTCAACATTGTCTTGCTAAGTTGGACTCAAAAGTAATAAATTAAGACAAACTTTTGAAATAGTGTTGCTGTTCTTTCCTCTTCTGCTCCTTGGCGTCCTTTGTTTGTCCTGATAAAGTTTGTTACCTCCCAATTTGATCATTTACTGTATGCTGTCTAATATTTGTAGGTAGTACAAACATGTACTTTTCCATTTTGCCTTTATGAACATTGTAACCAGTTGACAGACACTGTATTTGATGTGTTTTTAAAATGTGCGTATGAACCAGGTCATGCACAGGATTTGCTGTTTCTGTTTGCTTTGGGAAGCTGCTTCTTCCATGCAACATGATTGTTAAGCAAATAAACTTTTACTTATTGGAGGCATTCTGACATATTCATTCTCTTATAAGAAAAACAGCCTTGTGTGATTTTGCAGTTAGAATTATCCATACTTAATTATTGATTGGACGGTCCTAAAAACGATTTACCCTTCTAAAAAAGGGAATAAATATCTAATCTTTTACTTTGATGGAAAAGATCACAAAGCTCTCACTCTAAACCAATTAAAAGTTATGACAGCGTATCAGATAGCCAGGCATCCCATACCATGTTTTAATAAAAGCCAATTATTGTCTGCAAAGATTGTATCGCAGTTACCAGCTTTATACTATATTTTATGACCTTTTGACCAGGTGTGCCGGGGGGGTGAACAGACCTATTTCTGTCAAACTGCGAGAAGACATGGTGCATAAAAATATGCCAAGCTGCACTTTGGAAAGAGAGAGGTGAGTTTAACACATTTTTTTGTCTTGCTGGCTTCTGTATAAGGACCTGATGTTATGCTTTCTGCAAGACTATTTTGTAGTTCAGTGATCACCAACCTCTTAGACAAATCCTTATTTGATGTGTAATATGCCTTTCATCAGCTAACATGGCTGGGCTGCAGGGTAAGCCCTTTAACACTCCAAGCCCACTAACAACAGCTCCTTTGTCCTCCTAAATCTCAGACTCCAGGAAAACAGGCAATGCCTGATGGAAAAACTGCTCCCCAGAGACCATCCCCTGGCTTCCAGAGATGTTGCACCACTGCTGGTTAAAGAGAAAGGAAAGGAGGACAGTTTCACTGAAGCACTACGGCCTATTCATGAATCAACCCTGACAGAAAACACAGTTACAGAGCAGCAAAATGACACTGCAAAAGAAAGGTTTATGGACACAGCGAATGAAACATTACACAGCCCGGCAGAGGAATACATGATGCCAACCTCTGCCAGCAGTGTACTGGGCGTCCCTGCTACCGGAGAGAGGTTATTTGTGTTCCGGGATCAACCTGATTCAAGTGGCAGTGTGGGTGCTCCTAAAAGAAAAAAGAAAAAGAACTTTCTCAATCTGAAGAAAGGCTCAGTGGCTCCATCAAACCTTTCTTGAGACTTTCTAACATTGTCTTTTGCAAGGTTTTATGATGATACTTTATCACGATATATAATATTAGAATCAAAAATAAGCCAATATATTTTCAGTGTGGTATGTTGCATGGGGGTTACATAAAGGAGGTTGACAAACAGTTTCATTATTTTCAATTGTGTTCACTGGCTTGAATCTTTTAAGAGGTGGAAAATATCCACTGAAGTACAGACTCACTTTCACTTTAGAAATGTGTTATTGGGTAAAATAACAGATTAAAACCTCCATTCCAGTATTGATGTGCACTGCATTAATATTAATAGTATTATTATTCTTGTTCAAAATTCCAGATATTAGACAAGTTACTGAGTGTTTGTGGTTTGATGTGAGGATTGAATACCTCCCTACACTCAAGATGCACAGGTACATGACATGTATCAAAATTTGAAGTTCTTTCATGTGCTACAGTTTAAATCCATTTTGTAAAATAAAATTTGTTGAACGTCATGAACACAAATCAAACGTCCCACTGAATTTTTCCATTCTTGTTTTGGCATGTACCGTGTATATACGTGATAGCTGTCATTAATATCCCGATTTTAGGAATTGACAAAGTCTCCACATGTGTTGAGGGGAAAGTTGCGAAATGTGTGGCTGTTTTAACAGCAGGAGAAGCTCAATCGTCCCTGGTATTTGGTAGCGTGCGTGAACGGAGTGTTTGCGACCCCAACTGCCGCCCCCCTCCCTCAGACTGCTCCACGTCATCGTCGTCCCCTCCACCACTCCATCCTTAAAACGGCTGCAAAAGTACTCTTTACTATTTTTCCTCCGTTGACCGTCACGGCAGCTGCAAGCAGTCCGGAGCAGCAGCGTTATCTCCGACATGAGGCTGGGACTCGCCGCCCTCGTGTGTTTCTTCAGCTTTGTTTGGCTGTCGGAATGCGCTCCTCCGACCTGCTACTCCAGAGCGCTCGGCCTGAGCAAAGAAGTCATGTCTCTGCTGGATAAAATACACAAGTACAGTCGAACGGTAAGCGCTTTGACGTCCATTGCATTGTCACATTCTGCACACTGGGCTGCGTAGTTATGTACTCTCTAACGATCACGTTTTTTGGGTTGCAGAAAACGTGTGCTGAGATTCTGCCCACGATCTTCCTTGATGTGCATGTAAGTTTCAAACAATGGAGGAGTGCATATATGATGTGGGACACACGGCTGCTGAAAGTGTTTAAAAGGAAAATGGGAAATTTGAATATCAGTTTTGTTTTTGTTTTTCTACTAGCAGCCACCTTTCCTCCACTGATAACCACCCAGTCATTTCAAAATTCCGGTAATATATTAAAAACTAAGGGAGTTAATTTAATACAAAATCAATAAGTTAGATGTGAGCTGTAACTTTCACTCAGCAACTTTTACAGGAAGCCAATTCAATGCAAATCAATGTACACTCTGACAAATCATATCTAATATGGTAGGACTTCCTGTTTGTGTTTGAGGGTTTATGAGTGTAATCTAGATTTTAAAAAAAAAAGAAGTAAATACTGTTAATCTTTCATGCAAAAACTAAATCTAAATTTAAAAAAAGAATAATTGGCTAGAAGATTAATATATAGTTTGAGAGGACACTGTTCATTTAAAAAAAAAAAAAAAAAAATCTCTCTTGTCTTTCTAGAACGCATGTGTCACAACCAAGCTCCGTGACTTTCTCTATGTGGTGCTGAACCATCCTGACCAGTACTGCAGAGAGCGTCCCAGAATGGTGCTGCTCAAACGTAAAATCCAGAACTTGTACACCATTATCACCAGAGTCTGTTATCGGGTAAGAGCATCTAAAACGCCTGCAATGGTTTTTCTTCTTATTCGCTCTTGTTTTCAGGCTTGAGGTTCTTGACCACGTGTCTTTGTTTGGTTGGCAGGACCTGGTGTTTTTCACAGATGACTGTGAGGCTATTGACACTGGACACAGCACCCCTTACTATGCAGAGGACAGGCTTCAGCTACTGCAAGAGGAGAGATAATCAACACACACAGAAGATGACAGACGCCCACCAATCTGTTATTCATAAAAACACATGAGCAATATGTAGAATGGTAAAGCATATACAATACACACCGCGGCCTGCACTGTATTAGATGCATCATAAACAATACACACAGGGTGCTGTTTCATGTCGCACCTAGTTGGCTCTGCGTTAGCTGCACGCTCATAGTAGTGGACATGTGTGGCTACATTCCAGCAAGGATTTGAGAAATTTCCACAGGAAATTTGCTGAATGCCAACCATGCCATTGAAAACCTTAAAATAATAAAGCAATAAGAGATGCTTGTGAGCCGGTCTTAACCGCTGCTTACTTACATGGGCTATAATCAAAGGTCCATGTGTCATTAAGAGAAATAAGTTGTGTTGCCATAACCCTTGGTCTGACTTAAAGGAACACTATACAGCATTTTGTAAATATTTGAAGAGCTGAACATGGTGGTTTAAAATGTTACGTAAGAAACAGATGTACCGAACATTGCTTTCTCACACTCAGCCGTAGAGTACACTCCTTCAGAATTTTATCACAAAAACTTATTACAGTACTGCTGCTTGTGCTAAAGCTGAATAAAAATGTTCTTGGCCTGAAGCTAAATATATATATAAAATATGAGAGCCCTCACTGTTGTAAACATATTAGACACTTGTCTGTGTTTATGTACATTTAAAGACAATCCATATGTCTTGCATTATGTAATAAAACTTCTCTTTATGTATCAGCTTGTATGCACTTGGTATGTTCTCTGAAGTTATTTTTCAAAATGTCTGCTAGTGGATACTGGGAAACAATAAACTACTGTGACAAAACTGGCCCGTGTCGAGTGTGTGAATCAGCATCAATCTCCTTTTCTACAATAAATATTTAATTTGTTTTTGTTTTGTTTTTTTAAACAAGGAAGGTTATTTTCACTCTGACTGATGCTCTGGTTTTCAGTCAGCATGTGACCGTTACTGATGCATTTTACTTTTATTGAGGCAATATGAAGTTTTCGCCACTGGACTGAAATACATTTGCATTTTAAGTAATCATTTAGTAATCATTTTCCCTTTTGCTAAGCAAAAATAAACTGGTTGATATGTTTTGAAAATGTGATTGATGAACTGTAAGTGAAGCAATGTGGGTTTTACACAAATCACAGCCCCCAGTCTCCCAAATAAGCCACAGTTGGCGTTATTTTGATAACCTTGTTATGACATGTTGGTTTTGGTAACAAGTCAGCCCCTCTGATTTGATTTATGGCCTCTACTGCCCTCTGTTGGTCGGACCCAATGATCTGCACTTGCTGAAAGGCAGTTTTTCTGGCAATGCTATGTGTAGCTTCCAGCAAGGACTTGTTCGACAACTCTCCCTGTTGGTCCATTAAAAGACTCTCCAACATAACTTGGCTGCCAAAACGATGATATATTTACCAAAAGAAATAATCAAATTCACAACCTCCATGTTTGTTTGTGAATGATTTGCCTTTCTGACAACATACATGGGTTCTTGATATTGCCTCCATCTTGCATATTTTGCTGAAGCATCCGTCCCATATGTGGAGCTCCAGTTTCTGTTGTTACTTTGCTGTGTGTTGCTGCTTGAACCTGGTGCTGCTAATGTTGCTGACTTTATCTCTGCATTACAGAAATACCTTTAACTGGGAAATGATTTACATTTGTCCTGTGTTTGCATATGGCTTGATTGATTGAGATAGCTTATGTTTCCATGTTGTCTATTTCATTTGTTAGGCCCGCTACCTTACACGATGGCTTTGTCTTAGTATGGACTGATATACATTGCATGCCTTGTGTGGGATTGAGGAGATCTGAAAAATGTCTGGCCACAGTTCAAATGATTTTCAGTCGTCTTGAGGGTTATTGGGGTACCAGTTATACAGGAGCTGTGCTGTCCCTGAGGCCCAGGCAATCACCAGGCCCATCAGGTAATTCTGTAGGCTGATTAAGAGCCACTGTACACATCCAATAGTCATTCATTTACTATTAGTTGCCAAAACTGCATGTTCAGGGTTTATCCTCAGAGCGTTTGATAGTACCGGGATCTGTCACAAGGTGGTGCTGGTTGTTGCAGTTCCTTATTGCCACATCAGATGAGGCTATGGCTCTCTATCATTTTATGCTGCCTATTTAAAGGTGCTACTGACAGACAGCTAAACTCTCTCCCTCTCTGTGTGTGTTTCACTGTGACTTATTATTAACAATTTCTTGATTTTTATTTCCAGATTTGATAACTGAGATGCAGCCCTGAAATCTGTCAAAACAATCAAATCTGCAGCCGTTATGTTAAAAAGGTCCAAACTAGTTCCTGCTGTGATGAGAAGTAATTAACAATGTTTCAGTAAGTGGTCCAAACTAATGTTTACAAAGATATTCAAACTTCATATTCATTTCATAATCATTTAACAGACTGCAGTTTAAAGTGAGCCTGGAATAAGTATGATTTTATTTTTGTGCCATAAATCTGAACCCTCAGGTTTGAACCCCTCACTGCTAATTAACTAACCAACAAAAATGAAAATGTTAGTCAGCAGCATGTGGCTTGTTAAGGAATCAGCCCACAGTGGGGTTATAAAGCTTAATTGCTGTGCTTATTGATCATTATTAGAGGGCCGCTTAATCCACGGTATTTTCTATCATTAGGCAAAATGAGAACAGAACATTTAAACCACAGGCGGCCAAGTAATTTCACAATTTAATGTTCTGTGACACTGCACCAAAAATGTTAAATGCTGCACAATAAAAACAACAACAACTTAGCCGAAGGGTGACAGTAATCATTCTCTGCTTTGTTGAAATAAATTAGCTTGTAAAGGACAGATCAGAAACCTGTTTACATTAAAGCATCGCTGATGCAGTTTTGTTTATGGGGGTTTTTGGGCAATTTTCCATCACATTTAGCACTTTTATTGCAGCTTAAAAGAAATGTTGCCTCATTAGTCCACATAAGAAAATGGTTCCCCACCCCTAATTTCCAATAGATGATTGGCACCCTCTCCACACTATTGTAACCACGCTGCTCAGTAAATTTGCTTGGGGCTCAAAACTCTCACATATTGGACCAAAGCTTCCCCTCCTGTCCACATTAAACGTACCTTATAAACGCACAACTGCTCCATTATTTTGCACGTTGAAGTAATTATTCAAGTAAGGGTCACAGGAGGACTTCTGATTGATGGCATGGGGAGGTGAATAACGTTAACTCTGCTTAAAAACAGCTATAAACAATTGTAATCGATCATTGGGAGGTTACTCTATTGGTATATCAGTGGTTAATTCATTTCATTCATATTCGAGATAGCGCTCATTCACAATGACATTGAGTTACAAAGACAAAGAAAACAACACAGAGCCTAAGTGACCAAACCCTGGTTATGAACATATAGGTCAACCAAAAACTTTTCAATGCAAGTAGACCCAGGCCTCTAGTGAACATTATAGGCCAAACAAGCTGAAATGAAGAGGTTTATAACCGAATCATCTTAAACCAGGGGGTCTTTAACATTTTTTAGGCAAAGGACCCCTTAACTGAAAGAGAGACGGGGTAGGGACCCCCTACTACAAATACTGTATAACATAGTTGCTTATTAAACTGGGCCGGATGGATGGAAATGTATGGATATTATTTATACATTATGTTTTAATGTTAAACATACATGTGTAAAGCACAGTGAATCCTTAAACTTAATTGTAAGGTGACCATAATGGCTACCTTACCTGTTATTTCCAATGTGTAAATTAAATGTTTTTTTCCCTCACAAATAGGCCAATTTATCTTTGCTATTTATATGTTGAATTCATATTGATGTAAGTTTTCAGAAATTTTAATTTAGAAAAAAATAATGTTTACATCATTTGGTGAGCCCTCTGCACTAACTCTGAGGACCCCCTAGGGGTCACGGACCCCCTGATGAACATCTCTGGTTTATACTATAGACTCAACAATAGTTGTATCACCATTCGAACTGATGAACAGATCAGTGTAGTGATAAATAGTAAGCAATAACTGATGTATTATTTCGGATATAGTAAAGATATTCATCTGCAGTATATGCCCGTTGGGTCCACGCCATCCATCCAAATAAAAAGGCCATAATGTATTTAGGTCTATATAGTCCTTTTAATATTGACTTTTACTGTATGATAGACTTCATGGTGAGCTGACTGCATTTCATTGCTTTGCTACTTCCCTATGGCAACATCTGGTTGTCTGCAGGAGACTGACTTCATAGGTCTTTTTGGTAAAGACAGCCGCAAATAATTGCTGGTAACTGAACATTGATTTACAACATTTTTGCGGCATCATCAATAGTATTTACAGCACGTGGCTGTGACTGACTGAGGGCTCGAGCCGTACTGCAGAGCAAGGACGTGGCGGCGCGTTCATGTCTGCCAGTTAAATTAGGTTATTATTTATATTTTAGGATGGAAATATTAACCATTGTCCTGCGTCCGAACGCCTTTATTTTAGCCTGCGCTTTATTGTACACATACATGTGAAATGTATTCTCTGCATATATATGTTGTAAGAACAGGTGACAAAATCTGCTGAGTAGGCCTAATTGAAAATGTCTTTTTATTCACGCTTACCTTTTTTACACGTGGACAGGAGACAGTTTATTATGAAGCTGACAATAAAAGAAATGTTTTAAGAAATAAACTTCTAAACTGAAGGTGAAATCACAGCATGCATCTTCAATTTTTCAAAGGGCCCAGTGATTTAAAAGGTCGTTCCCAGGATAGTTTTACTTTTTGCCACTATTTTAAAAACAATTATCGCTCTGGTTTATTCACTCACTCACTCACTCAGTGTTTACATTTGGCTGAAAAAACATAAAAGGCCAAACGCCATATGTAGGCCTACTCAATGAGATAGGCCTATAGCCTAATATTTTAATGATGTAGATTAATTTGCTCTTCGCGTATGGATAAATGGTGGACAATAATTTCAGTATAGTAGATTCAGTATAGAGCTTTTTATGTTACTCCGAGTCTGAACAGAAGGTGGTGGTGTGGTATCTGCAGGAAAAGTGAGAAAGTAACCTGCAAAGGCTATTTCATGGATTCCCCCCCCACACACACACACACACACTTCCCTTAATCAAATGATTAGGTTACAATTAACCTAGTTTAGCATACATTAAAGGTTCGACTCATTACACTGTCTACACTGTGTATGATATATTGAATAAAATCACAGTAGCTGATTAACCTTTGCAACTCGCAACAGCCAGGCTAACACCCATTTGTTACTATAAAAGTCACATTAAATGTGCACACATTTCATTACTTACAAGGTCATCAAAGCTAGAAATAAAGAACCAAATAACGTTAATACATTTCTATCAGCAACTTCATTGAATACACTCTAGTGTCAAATCATTGTATTTAAATGCTAGGCTACTTTTAGAATAAAGCTTCATTTGTGGTCAAGTATCATACAGGTCAAAAGGCCTTTTGATATTTGTTGGTAAATATAGATTTGGGCATATTATTGTTTCAAAGTATGCTACCCGGCAGATTTAACAGAAAAAAATTAGCTTGGGTCTCTTCATTTTTGTCTGGCTTAATATGTTGCAATTAAAGTGTTTCTTAACACTGTTTGTTAATTAAAGAATAAGCCAACATCAAATGTTGCTACACACTTATTTTCATAACCTTTATTAATTTCTCACTCACAAAAAGTCCCAAAACGTATAAGTGAAAAAAGGTTAAAGGTCTAACATCCACTCACTCCTCCCCTATTATAATAAGCATCTATCCGAGCTGTGTAGGTGACTTCTAATAACCCATTTTCCCTTTTCTTGGGGATCAAGGGGTTTAACAGAGTCAAACAGCCTCCTGTGATCTTTTGGATGATATAAACAAGGGAGTTTTGTTTTCCGTTGGGCTCCTGGCAAGATTGAAAGCCAGGGACAAAAGAATGAAGAGTTACAAGAATGGACGGATCCCCTTTGGCTCTTTGTGTCAAGTTTCTCTTCTAGTCAGATAGAGCGTTCATCCGTGTGATTTAAGTGTATTGTCAGGGATTATGTATTAATTCATGGATATAGTCTAATGGAGCGGACATTGTCAGAGGTAAATAAATAAACCTCCACTATGAACTAAAGTCAACTCTACACTCTAAATTGAAACTACGTTCATACTAAAAGAAGTATAGTAATGTTTTTAAAAATTGAGTGTGGGATTAAACACTTGGGAAGTGATGCTTTAAATATGTGTCTCTAAAAGCTATATAAATGCTACTATTGCTGCCCTTGTTTAGGACAGCAGCTTGTTAGCGCTGAGAAGGAAATCACAGTGCAGAGGAGAAGTGTTGCCGGTCCCAGTCCCCCGTTGACATTTTAGGAATGATAAAAGTTCCGCCTTGCCTGGAGCTACAGCCTCACTGGAGCCGGCCTCCGTCTGCGGCAGATTGCCTTTGCTCATTACAGCAATTATTTTACTCCTTAACCCTTGCCTGAATGGCAGAGAACTCAAGAGAAAGCCTTTAAAACTGATGTTGAGTGGTCTGTAATTTTCTCCATATCTAATCTTTTTTTTTTCATTTAGGTCTTCCTGATGGCAGAAAATGACTCCAGCGTTCATCTGAAGGATGTCACATTTTCTTTATGCGCGCCAGTCAGGTAATTCGTTTGTGAGTTCTAACACCCTGTCTTCTCCATAATGGGATGTCACCTGGCTCATTTTACAACCTAAATACTCAATAATGACACTCTATGTGGATTGTTTACAAGCAATTTAGCACAGAGAAGGAATCTCCAATATGTATCGGTATGTTTTGAAGTCAGCTCCCCCCCACGCCCTCAACTCTTCTGGCGCCAACAAAATCTAGGTTAGTTGTTCCAAAGCAATAGGCAACAGCTGTAGCAATACATTCCCCCAAATAATATGTGTCAAGTTTAAATGCACGCTGCAAGCCTGAAATATGTGCACAGAAAGTGTGAAATATTCGAATTGAAGAATTGGTTGACATTAATATATATTGTCAATATTCTTATGGTGTGGGTCACACAAAGCGTTTAGACGTCTCAATGGCATTCCACAAAACACAATATTTAAATTATGCTGATCAATATTCCTATTTTTAACACGCTTTAACAGGCCTGATAATAATGATCCCTTCTGCTTTTTCCCCATATAAACTTGTTTGTCTCAATATGCGATGCAATGTCCAATAACTAACAACAGGCCCACATTTCTTCCTAAAAATAGATAAAGAATTGTAAAACACCTGTCATAAAAAATAAGAAAATGTTATTTTCAAGCACAGTTTATCCTACTGCTTTGTGAAAGAAGTATGTAATAATCTACAGGCCCCATGCAAATGTCAGTCAAAACGAACAACTGCTTAATGAAAAAGAATAAACAATTTATTGTTAAGTTATGTCACAAATATATTCATAATATAAATGAGAATATTCTTCAAATATACATTATTTTACAGTACACATATCCCTTCCGAAGGGAATCATTCCAACAACAGACAGTGCTGTTATAAAAACAAATGTTGTGGTTCTCCAAATTCCCAAAGAGCATTACTTGACACCGGATTCAGTAACCCACTATAGTTACGCATTGATACAAATGCAAAAACAAATGTTTTTTGCAGTGTGACAGCCGCCCACTAATGCTATATGATGCCCAACATAAATTGGTTGGTGCAAAATGTGAAGGTGCGCAATAGTCTCTGACTTACTCATAGAAGTTGGTTTAATAGCCCTTTTACCTGCTAGTGAAAGTAGAGCAGTGGGCTATCTTTGACACACTGTGGCACACAGCATAGCGTCCATACTTAACTGTCCACTCGTGATATATCACAGGCCTACAGTTAAGTTGTTTTCCACCTCTGCACCGCAAAATGTCCATTTTAGAGTCATTTAGTCTCAAACTCAGAGATTATTTTCTGAAATAAGATTTCCATCTATTCGTTCTTGATTGGCGTTGTCCACTGACAAAAACCGATGTAAGACTCAATATTAAATGACTAATACAACTGGATTATTTTTTGCAGTGTTTGAACTTACTGGCGAAGTCAGGAGAAGTGGATAAACTTCAAGGTCCTCAGAAGGGGGTCTGTATTAAGGCATTGGCCCCCTGACAGGATGTGACACTGAGCTCACCGCCGGGATGCCTCTTCATTTTGTGTCAGCACACCTGTCCGAAGGGCCCCTCTCGCTCGGGCCCCTCAGAAAGTAGCCTAGTCTTAACACCTTGTGTCCCACTGCACGTGCCCCTCGTCCTGCGTCCCTGTCAAGCGAGGTGGTACATACTGTATCCGAGGTGAGCGGCGTACAGTCCCACTGGGGAAACCGGCAGAGAGTGCCTCTGGAACGGGTGAGACCCATAGGACGCAGGCACGTGTGCACCGAGAGGAAATGAAATCCCGAAAGCTGGAGGCAGCATAGGTTTAGCTGCCATTTTCAGTTTTTCAAGTTCTGCCTCCTGCAGCCGCTTTGCTTTCGCTCTCCTGTTCTGAAACCAAATTTTGACCTGGGTCTCCGTCAAGTTGAGGGAACTGGAGAACTCTGCCCGCTCGGCGATGGAAAGATACTGCTTCTGGCGGAACTTCCTCTCCAGGGCCAGCAGCTGGGACGTAGTGAAGGGGGTCCGGGGCTTTCGGTTCGTCTTGTGTTTTCGCAGGGGACACGCGGGAGGACTCAACCTTCCTGTAAGAGGACAAAACGCTTGCATTTAAAACCTTGGATTCCAATGCTCAATGCTGAATCAACACTAGACAAATACACTGAGTAAAAGTTCTCAAAACACGTCGACTAAGAAATAAATCCTATTCCATAAAAGTCTAAACATGAGAATCATATTACAAATATTGAATAGATATATTGTTCATGTTGCACTGACGCCAAACTTACGTGGAGGAGTAGGAGAAAAACGAGGACTCTGTAACCATGAAGTTCTCTCATTACTGTCGGGGCTTTCGGGTTTGATCAATACGTCTTCTGGCATGTTCATGATGTCGTCCACCGAAAACGAGGAGCTCATGGGTAAAGCAGGAACTGAAGTATCCAGACTACCGAAAGAGCCCATCCTTACGCCCTTTCCCAACGCATGGGACGTCCCGGGAACGGACGGGGCATCCGGGGAAGCCACCTCTCTGCTGGGTTTTCTATCAGCCATCAGTGCCTCCACGCTGAAAGGCAAAATAGCAACTTTGGGCTTCACTGTCTCCTCTGTGGGGCTCAGACTGGTCTGCATCTCGCCTCTGCTGCCGAGAACGGAGCGGGGAGGGAGTTCTTCAGATTTCAAACCAGCGGTCAAAGCTGACATGGTGATCGATGGGGCCATACAGGTCCGACTGGCACGGGTTAGGTGACTAGTTGACTCTAGTGGGTACAGTAGAAAGAGTTACACAAAGTTGTTCCACCCTAAGGTGACGGTATCCTCATGTTTATGTGACCGAATTGGATTGCAGGGCTATAATAAGGCAGACGTGGAGAGAGAGGCGGCCAATCAGGGGTGAGATGGGTTGGTCCTGGACTCAAAGAGAGAAAGAGAGAGAGAGAGAGAGAGAGAGAGAGAGAGAGAGAGAGAGAGAGAGAGAGAGAGAATCAGTAGGCAGTTGACAATAGTTACTTTTTTTAAACGAGCAACTTCAGATAAACAAAGACAATAAACTCTTAAAGGGCCATGATGTTAGTCAACTCTATAATGATCCATTACGTTATTGGCATTTTGTAATAGGAGGTATGTGCATTATTTATATTATTACTTTGTTGTTTGTTATATATCATAACTTTTATGTCCCAAACATTGTGACATGCTGTATTCACATCCACCCATATGATGGCTGGTTTTGGCCATGTGCCTAAACTGCTGAAGTGAGTCCGGAATGTTTACTGTTCTTTATGTGATGAGCCTATTGCAGTGCGCTGTTTATTGATTGCTGCGGGGCTCTAATCAGATTGAAACACACAGGCCTTCGCTGTCATTTGGGGGTAATTATCGGTCTTGGGGGAGGGATCACTAGGATTTTCCCCCTTTGACTACATCCATTAAAGTAAAAAATGATGTGGCGTCAGGAGCAAGGGGGTGGAGGCAGCTGGAGCCAAGGGGAGATTCAACCCAGGACTGTCATTGCTTTACCTGGCTGTACCTTTTCATTATCTGCAGTCCCTAAAAGAGGGGACTTGTATTGTTATAAGCACTTGCCGAAAAGATGTCAGTGGATATATATGCTACATTTAATTTAGAATGGAAAACGACGGCATACAGTTTGAGTTCATGTCAAAACAATGTTGCTGCTTTAAATGTTAGATGAACAAATCCTAGTCTTCAAATCGATTACCCTTTTTGCTGTGTAGTCCGTTCTCAGGATAGCGTCTGCGTCGCTAATTGCCAGGTATAGACAATCTGTCACGATTTGTCAGTCTCTCTAATGGCCAGACAAGTTATGTTGTTTTTAGGCGCCAGCAGCGCCTGGATCAAAGCGCTCGGCTTTAGGGAGACTATTGAAAAAGTTTAACCCACACCGAGAGCGCAGCACCGCCTCCTCCTCTACCCGCCCTAGCCCAGGGACACTGAGCCATTCAGCCTGAAAAATTAGCTTTTTCTCAGCCGATCGCACGCCATTTCCATCTATTCAAATGAGCGCTATAGTCGGTGTAATAGGCTCCTCAGAAGAAAAGGCCAGCGCCCACTAGTCACTTTCAGAAAGTGCCTTACTGAAAAGGATTCCTTGGTGCAAGTGTTTACCAAGATACACATTAGACCGCAGATCTGTGTTTGAGGAAGAGGCGTTTTTTATTAGGGTAAGTATGCGGGGCGTTAAATACAGTGGGGATTGTGAGACCTCAAACCAATCATCCTCATAATCTATCTGTCACTGTGCCATAAGAAGGAACATTAAAATAACATAGTGGGGTACCGCAGATCCCAAACCATTGCCTCATAAAGTTAAAACTTGTTGTGGTCTATAGTAATGGTTGAAATAGGGCACTAAATGGCTTCCTTCACTTTAACATTGCAATTAATATTCAAGGTGACACCGTGATTGTACCAGATACGCAGCCTACATGTTTTGCATGTGAGCGATAAAGATGGCACGATAAGGTAAATCATTTGCTATTTGGTGAGGTCATGGCCTTTTTATTGTGGTAATTAGGGGAAGTGGAATCAAGCAAGAGAAATGGGGCTTTGAATGTTTATCAGCCTACTTTTTTTATAAATGGTATTAAGAAGTATAACTAAATAATACATTTATATTAATAGGCTACATAAATACTGGTTATGTCTAAAAAAAATAGATAAGGCAAGAGTGGTTTCCGGTTGACATTAATATTTATAATTTATTTTTTTCTTCGGCAGCACATCGTGAGTGAGTGAGTGTGTGTGTGTGTGTGTGTGTGTGTGTGTGTTTGCTTGCACGCGCGCGCGATGTGCGCGTGTGCGTGCAGGTAGCCTCCACGTTCAGCTGCACTGTGTTTGGAAACACTTAAAGCCTCTAACCTGGAACGAGTGGCATTGCTCCGAAAGCTTTGAAGTCACCGGAGTCTCCGGCCTCCCGCGTCCGTCTGAAGTCCCCTCTGCTTGGGGCTCAAGCACTTAACCCGTCCTCCAACAGCAAGTCGTTAAACGAGACTGCGTAAACACAAATAGGCACACATGAGACGCATTAACTTGCGCTGTTTGTTAACGTGTAGCAACAACGCGTAGCCTGCTAATTTCCCCTGGTGATGTGTACTCGTTCAGAAACTCATAAATCACGTTGGTTCTGAAAATGCTGCAGGTCTGTGATTAAGTTATTATTCCCATTGCATTTCCCCCATGCTGGACACCAGTGTTTTCTGACTTGAGGACATATCTGAAATTAAAAAAAAAATATTTTGACGTGTTAGTTGACAAAATACTTAATGACATGATAGACTTTAAAAACTGCCCTATAATTTATCTGCTTCACACACCACCGTGTTATCTGTCCTCATCCAAAGTTGATGGTTTAATGATGATCTCGCCCAAAAGTTAATTTTAAGTCTGTTACCTGAGTATGGGCCTTGGTTGTTGCAGTAGCTTGTCTCCAGTTTATTTGTCTTGTGAACAGAGGGACAGTGTTTCTGGAAAACAATGTTGGTTGCAATTAGCATCCCAAACAGTGGCCTTAAGAAGACTGATGTGCCATGGAGAACACGATTACCATACCGTTAAATCCCGAAGCAACAAATGAGGGCAGAGCTGAGATACAAAACAACTGTAAGGCTCATCGGGCCTTTATTTTACTTTATAAACTATAGCTTTGATTACGAGTCAGGAGGCATACAAAGGCTCATTGTTGCCTCCTCTCAAAGTTGTCTTAACCCTTTTCACGCAAGGTCTGTCTATTTAGACTGTAAAGACATAAAAGGAGTGTCGATGTCAAAAGGCATTTTCAGGCAAAATATTTGCACTTGGTGCAAGTAAATTACTTTCATCTGGGGGCAATGACGCTCATGTGAGTATAAATCCTATATCCTGATTTTTAATGTACTGTATAGCGAAATGTGCTCGTGGGACATAAACAATTGGAAGATATTGTCTGATTAATAAATTAGTCAAATTTGAGATCTCAGGGAAATCTGAAATAATTCAAGCAACAGTGATTTTCAGTTCGATTGTAACTTTGTGATGTACCTCGGAGAGATGAGAGAAAACAACCGGCAGTCCAACCCAAGGTCTCCATAATTATACACAGTGTATCTTTCAAATCAATTAGCGCAATCAGGCGGATCGGAGCACTTTGCTGCCAGTAAGTAACAATGCCTCACGGCCATTTAAGCTTCAACATGCCAATCGCACTCTGACTCACAGGTCCGCTTGAGTCTAGTGCTTTAGTCCATTTGGCAGGTGTAAATGTCCAAAGTCCAAAAGCCATCACCACCAAGCCACTTTATGTTCCGTTAATCCCACCATTATTCAAAATGCATATACAGCAATGTTAAATACTGCAGCCACACAGGACATAGCAGAAAATAAGGCATTGCATCTTTGAATGAACTATCGTGAATGTGTAAAAACAGAAGTGTGTGGCTTTTTAATGTATCAAGTAATCAATGGGCAGCTAAACGAAACGCAGTTCCTGTTTTGACAAAAAAATATAATCACTTATTTTTGCCCGTTTATTAGCCTACTCTGTAACTCAAAAAAGTCATACCGAATTATTATAATTTAGTTAAAATTGCTAAAGTTTAGCTCATAATTAACTTGAAAATAAAACAGTTAACAATCTAACCGCTATGCGCCTGTACCAAATGCATAGTAGCCTAACAACGTTCCATTTAATGCATAGCTTTTAAAGTTTCCGAGAGAATCAGCAACAGTCGAACCTAAAGCAGCCCGCTGTGAAGTCCTCCCAGCCTCGGTGAACAGCAGGCAAACAGCAGCTCGCCTCCAAATGTGAAGGCACGCCGGATGACGGTGATAAATGCGTTTGAAGCTTCGGCGATTAAACGACTTCATGCGACTCGTAGAAGAAGAAGAAGAAGAAGAAGAAGAAGAAGAAGAAGAAGAAGAAGAAGAAGAAGAACTAGATGTGTGTGTGTGTCCCCCTCCAAATTATTAACTCCCTAAGTCAATCAGATCCACCGCTTAGTGAACTTTATTCACCGATTCATCTCCCCCCCCCCCCCACCCGGCACGATGATGATAAAACCCTCGTGCGATTCAAAAAAGTGTTGTCGCCGTCCCAGCGGGGGGCCATATTGTTATAAAGCCTCGCGAAATAATGATTTGCCTGTCACCGCTTTAAGATCACTCGGAAATGATGCATGGGGATTTAAGATTGTCTGCGAGAACATGTCTAAATTTCGGGACACTCTGTTGCCTCTGGTATAACGCACACGACCTTCGAAAATCATAGCCTACATATTATCTAACGTTTTTTTTTCTCTCGCTTGTTTTTCAGGATAGGATACATAAAAAGAGTTGGGTTTGGTTGATGCTTAAGTTTTTCGGCACATCAATGTACAGTTCACAGTTCCAGTAGGCCTAGTCGGCTGGCTGGTTAAACCGCAGCAGTAAACACACCTGTGACCGCATCACTGTTTATTTAAATATGAATGAGCTAATTGAGAACCACTCAAGTGGTTTCAGCACTACAGCTAATGCTCGTCGGAAGAATATTATTGAAGGTAATTAACCAGGTAGCTTAAATAATTATAAAATAATTAGCCTACATTAAACAGGCCTACATGTGGCACAGCTACACAGCTCTCAATTACAATGGTGTGTTATCTTCATTTTGCAACTAATGGCCTAACTCTTTACTGTTCTAAAGTCAGTGGGGCATTGGCCTGACATTGTGCTTCAGCATTTTCAATCTGCATCCACAGAACAATATACTTTTTAATAACCCAGGTAACTTGCCCAATCTCATTAACTGCATTTACTTAAAAGATTAATTGCATTGCTGTATGAAATTATCCTATTTCATTTTTGTTCGTTTAATAGCATTTAAAAAATAAGCAACAAGCGACACATCTGTCTAATATTGGCTACGTATTAAAAACATTCCTACTTCACACATTGTTATTATTATTATTATTATTACTACTACTACTACTACTATTAGTAGTAGTAGTAGTAGTAGTAGTAGTAGTAGTCCTAATTCAAGTTAATTAGCAATTATTTATATTTTAAAGGGGTACGTTTAACACATTATTGGATTGGCTTGAAGAATTTTTTTTCATGTTGCGTTATATGGAAAGCAATCTGTAGCCTACAACATTTCTATTTTTCTCCCTTCATGACACACACACACACACACACACACACAGCTTCAGTCACAGGATCCCTTACACACTGACCTCTGCATGACTTTAATCAAAATAATGTGATCACGTGAGCGGCGGTATCAGTGTTTCTGTCTGCCGTTGACTCCTCTGTAAAACTTAGATAAAACTGCGGCTTTTAAATTTACAACATTCCACCGTTCAATCAAAGACATCTCAATTACCCGAGGTATTGCTGTGAAATTAAATTATCGCCCCTTTATTTCTTTCACGCCATTAAACAGGAAGCATACTAAAATCATTTGCAAATCACTGGTCTGGGTAATATGATATAGGCCATCTAAATGGACTGATTAACTAATGACAAATCATGGGATTTATTTTGATAAGTCGATCATTTTGGCTTTTCAAACGCTGAGTGTGCTTGTTGATTAGAAACTAAATACAGTCTTAAATGAAATGCTTAATACGCGCATAACAAGCAATAGTTTAAGCAACAAATCATTTATATAATCGCGTATGTGGGAAATGTGGCAAAAAGATGCTTAATGATGAAGTAAATGATGTGAAGCATCCAAACCCTGTCACCCATATTTCCCAACGCTCAAAACAAATTGCAGGAATAATGAAAACATGTTCAGTCTTATTTTAGAATAGAAATATGTCTGCAACCACTATTCATGGTATTGCTACAGTAACTATTATTGTTATTATTATTATTATTGTTATTATTATTATTATTATTATTATTATTATTATTATTATTATTATCAAATAATGAATTCATAAGTAGCTTTTTCAATATTTTCCATCTTCAATAGATCAATTTTCCATTGGAAAACTATAATCATTTTCCATTTTCATCAAGATAGGCAAGAATAAATAACTGGAGGTATTTGTGCTGAAAATTAACTGACAACTGACATCAGATTAAAAAAAATAGGTTTTGAAATGCAATCATAAAACAGTATACAGTGGTGTGTGGTTCAGCCATTTTTAAATATCACTGCATAATCTCTGCCTTGCCCTTCCAGTGACACCATGTACATAAACCATCCTTCACAAAAACCTTAAGCCCATCATTTTGGGCTGTTCCCTCCCGCTTTAGGTCTGGCCAAAGAAAAGAAAAAGCAAAACAACAAAGGGGGGCAGAATCAGGGGGTTTGTCTGGGAAGTTGCACTGTGGACGGCGAGCCGCTCTGTGCCCTGTCCTTCAGATCAGCGTAGCAGACTTGGCTCCATTCTAATCTCACAAGTCTCAACAGTCTGCAACTCAAGTTTATCCAGAGGGGGTTGAGCCTCTCATAGCCCCCCATCACCATCCCATCTAACCCGCCCCTGTTTTCTGCCTGCATGACTCTACCCAGAAGAACACTCACTCAGTGACCCTTTGCTGACTCTAGCTGCTTAATCCTTTAAATGTGGGCAAAGCCTGAAATGATGAGGAGTTGGGCTTTTTTTATACAGGTGATGCCCTTTGCCTCTCCATGTTTCCTTGTAGCCAACAGGATCAGCCTAAAGACAACAGGAGATCCTCTGGTTGTAATGGGCCGGCCGGCGAACTCGGCATCGGGCAGTCTGCAGCAGGAATACAGGAGGATTTGTGCCACATTCAGCCTGTAGGGTTCATCCCCTTTGTTGTGAGCTAATCTGTGCATTTTATTGGCCTGTTGACAGCCACAAATGAATACAATTTGAGGAAACTAAAATTGGTTTGGGTAAATTCAATTACAGGAAAATTCTGTTTGTAGTCCAATCAACTTTACAATACCTCAAGTTGTGTCTGTTCAGTGTTAACTATGAGTTCAGTTCAGTCCAAACCGTCTGCGTGACAAAGTGCACCACCACTAAAAACATACTAAAGCTCTGCCAAACTGGCACTGCGTTAAAGTGACCAAATGGGTATTTTTTGTTGTTGTTGTGATTAACACTTTTTAATTTTTTAACAAAATTCAAAACATACAACTTGCAACATGAACAAATCCCCCCCAAGTCCCTTCTTTTATCCTACCCACCAAGACAAAAATCAAGAAAAGATGACACATTAACTACAATATCATCACAGGACATGAAGCAATTGGCCTCTGTCTTTTAAACTAATTCTAAACAATCTACAGATTCTGTCCCACTCCTCATCATCCAGTGTAATACTCAGATCCCTTTCCCATGTCTTTTTGAGGGATGTCCAAGCTCCATCCCCCAGGTTCTGCATAAGCATAGAATAATACCCAGAAGCCTCAAGTCCTTTTCCCAAATGGTCATTTTTTGCTCAAGTTGAAATTGCATGGTGTTGCCTGTAGTTTGACATGCCACATAGTCTTAAACTGTTTGTATTTGAACGTCAGGAGAAAATTGTGATTTTAAAAGCAGGAGTTTAAGCAAACTTTAAAGGTCATCATCACTCCACTGCCTGTTGAATGACGTCATGTCACTTTATAATAAAATCCTTTGCCATTTAAGGGTGTTGCCACATACACACCAGCGATGCCCCTACAGTTACAGCTCTTCAAACAGTGAGCTCACTCGGGCAGCAGCACTTGTACCCACCTCCTTCCACAACCCCACCCCTCTCCTATGGGAGACATATTTAATTTAATTAAGACCTGTCAACGCTATTGATTTTGGCACTTTCAATTATGGCCCAGCCGTTTATGGGCTCCATGGACTGTGGATCTACTGATCTGTGATGAGGGGGCCCTATCAGCGCGGGACCACATGGACGAGGAGCCTCTCCGTCTTCCTTATGGCCCTGCGCTGTCTGCAGAAGACACTGATGTATGGCTGTTGCCTCTGTCCCACTCCCCTCCTGCTACCCATAATTAATCCCTCATTAGACAGGTCTTTATTGTTTAATTTGTGCCGTTCATAATCAAATTGGGCAGATTAATTGCTACAGAATTTAGAAACGGGTGTGAAAAATAACCACTTTTAATTGCCTTCAGGTTTTATGACGCCCAAGGCTCTTTAGAGAGCCATGAACACAGTGAAATATCTCACACACTCAAGAATTTTCTCAGTTTTTGAGTGATGAACCGTTATTGGGGTGCTCTTTTTAGAGAGCACGGCTGCTTAGCAGAAGCTCATTAAAATGTTTCTTGGAGATATATTTTCACTTGCAGTCCTAATTGCAAAAGTCAACCTTACAAATTCTTGTGTTTATTTATGGTCATGGCCTTTTGCTTTGTTTTGTTTGCGAGTGCTGGCTGGTCAGTGTTGTGTGTGTTTTGTGTGTGTGTGTGTGTGTGTGTGTGTGTGTGTGTGTGTGTGTGTGTGTGTGTGAAGGGTGTAGAGTTATTATTAGTACTTTTCATATTGTAGTTTCTTCGGAGTGCAGTGGAGAAAAGGGATTTGGATGGATAGTGTTAGGTGTGACAATAAAACAGTAACAAGCTATTTGCTTGACACATTTTACAGCATATATTTAAGTGGTGACTAAAACACCAGTATGTGCTAACACTTAATAAAGAAATGCTTTTGTACGCTTTGCACAGGCACCTTGTAAATGCACTTCTAAGCCAGATTTAAGTGAAAACAGAAATGAATATTATAATCGCTTTGTATGGATTAAGGTTCACAGGACTATTTGCAAAGTGAGATACACGTGCAATTTGAAGCTGCACTTTTACTAAAAAAATATTTCCGCCATTAAAAAAAGGTTATGGCCTTTCTTTGATTACAAAACAGTAACAATTTGGTGGACATATTCATATATATCCCAAACAGAGCAACCCACAAATCACCTGAACTCCCACAATATTAATGATTTTACTGCATCAAGAAATTAAAATATTACTGCTAATTATGACTTAATTGCATAGCTGATTTTTGTATAAATCTGTTGACTTTAGAAGATATGAATCAACTCTTGAGAAACGTGTTTTGAAATAAATGCAATTTTTTGGTGCACATGTACAGTACCTGTTGACCCTTCTACAGATGTGTGTTGTATGTGTATGTGGGGTTGGCTAGCTGGCTGGCTGGGTGTGGATGTGTATGCAACGTGTCATGTTTCAATGACATCATTTAATGAGAGCATTGATGTCAAAAGTAGGGTAATTGCGTCGGCTGTCGTGTCACCATACACCTTTGCAATTATAGTGTCACTCAATGATTATGGTTCATTATCTCTCTGAGAGGCCGGCAGTCCAAACAATGGAGTTGCACAAACCTATATACTAATTGCTAGCAGACACAACTAGACGTGTGGAGCCAGCTGAAGTGGTATATATTTAGCTTCTGTTGAATGTATAGGAATTATGAGGGTGAGTTACACAAATATGATTATTACATTTCACTTGATGGACAGATGAGCATAGTGAAAAGTACAAGTGTGCTATTTAGTGATAGATCTAGCTGTTAACTACAGTGTGGGAGGACAGGATTGGATGGCTTAGTGGAAAATACTAAGAGCCACTTGAATGGTGGAATTAAGGGTAATTTAGAAAAAGCCTATCGACTCCAATACTGACCCCTTTTTAAGACAAAACGTTGGCTTTACCTTGGATCATCAAATCCAGAAGGGACATGAGTGATCTTCATACAATGGAATCTCTTTGCAATGTGATATGATTTATTAAACTTCTCTTTTTCCACATTTGTAGACCAAATTTTTTCCATGGATGAGCTGGTACTGTCCCCCATTTTGTGCCCTCACTAACCCCCTTTGCCCTCTCTGCTTCACTTAAGACCTTATAAGGCAGCATGGATTCCTCTGGCTTGCATGCTTCACATTATCTTCACATCCCCTTTATTCAATATCTCTGATGAATATCTTTGTTGTAGTTGAGGGCCATGACCAGGAGCCTCTGTCCTTTTATGCACAACTGGATCTCAGTTCATGTTTTCTGTGTTATAGTGTAACAGTTGTGTGATTGTTGTTTTTTTTCCAACAGATGCTTATTCACTGTTACGGCAAACTATAACAATCTCTGAAGTGATTGTTTGGAGACTTGCAGATTTAGTTGCAATTTATTTTATTTTGCTTCCATGTTTTAAAGGAAGGCTTTCAGAGTGATGATTACAGCAACCAGGTGATGACAATCAAACTCACATGGCATGGATTAATACCTTTTATATAAACAACCATACAACAGCAACCATACTGACATTCTTCTGAGAAGTTAAAGTAGTTTAGCAAGTACCAAGTGGCAATAACCCAGATAATTTGAGGCGTGTTTTAATTTTTACTTGACTTGCTAATCAAATCATATATCAACAGCATTTTCTCCTCAATGAGTCACAATTAACAGTCCCCATTTGGAGAGTTAGAAGTTAGAGTTAGATAACTTCAGTTCTGGTTGATTTAGTGTAACCTGTATAAGTATAGTAAAAGTAGTTGGTTACCTTGCAGAGAAGTTTGGAGCTCACCAATTACTATTCATACCATCACACTGTGGCTGCTCCTTCTTGATCCATTACTCTCTGCAATATTTAAGACCAACCAGCTGTCAAAAATGCTGAAGCCTGTTAGTAGATGCGTTGTTGAGAATGATAGCCAGCACAAACCTCTATGAAAAATACATTGTGTTGCCTGTGACTGCTTCACAGTAAAAGCTAACCCATGTTTCTCCAGTTGCTTATATGGTGAACCAGTAGGACATGTTCAGTTTGCATTGGTAGGAAGTTAATGCAGCTCTGCCTCTGATACAGCGGTTGGGCACAGAACAGTAGGCTAAACAGTGAGGCTGATGTAGATGAGATAAAAGTACAAACATAATGCTGGATTATATGCATACAATGTTTCTTGTGAATCTCTCATGTGTAGTTAGGTCATTTGAAACCAGCATAGGAAGGGTGGACCCTGCCACTATCAATGAAAACTACTGTATAGAAAGGTTATTTTCATGAAAGTCTTAGGGATCATAACTTTAATATTCCAATCCAAAACACACACACATACACACACTTAAGCAAATGTGGTGTTGCATAGCTAATTATAGTTGTGTTGGGCCGTGATGGCGTGCCGCGCTCCTTGCTGTGTGGTGGAGCCACAGAGGCTGCATAAACATCTCCTTTGAGGCCCCGCTCCTTGTTTAATGAAACATCGCAGGGGCCCTGTGAATGCACACAGAGAGGCACAGCACAATCTGATGGACAGTGTCACCGAGGCCATGCCAATTATGTTTTCAGCAAACCCCCCCATCCCACACCTCCTCCTCCTAGCCCAGACATAGAATAACAGGACAGAGATATGATTACTAATCTGCCCCCCAAAAGCCAAACAGTGAAAATGTTGGGATTTGTTTGTTCAGTCATCAAGAAGTGTTTCAAACTGAAGTGTGGGTCCAAAGGGATGATGGTGTAATGAGAGTTTGCGGCCTCAGATGTTTGTTTTTGTTCTGATTGGATTGCGTGAGGCGTGATGTGTCTCCGACTGCTCAATGGTCTCATGATGGGTGTAGCAATCTACTTTTAATAGCAGCAATTTGTTGGGTATACCAGGGTTGGTGCCATAGACTGTAAACAGGATCGCAAAGACTAGTCCTGGACAAAGTAATGTAGTACGGTAATCATGTTTTCTGACTTGGTGTCTTGGTAATGTGCTGTATGTCATTTCTGCCTTTTGGGAGAAATCACTACAGGAGCATGTGAACATCCTTCTCCCACAATGTGTGTCTGTGCTCACAGCCAGGGATGATAACTTCTTCCTCTCTCTACTTGTAATTGTCTCCATTGAAATACCTCTGCTGCCTTTCCACATGGAAGACGATGTGATTAAGTACTCTTCTTATGGATTCATTCAACTTGCTGGCAAAGGTATTGCATCCACCTGACAAGGAAGGATGGATATTTCATTTGTCAAATTCTGCAATTGTATAGAAGTGAGAAATCACATGTGTAACTGAACAGAGAGCAAGAGACAGGGGAATAGAAGAGAAAGCGGGTACAGAGGGGGGCTTTGGAGGCGATTTAGCATCTGGATTGAATGTAAAGGTGATCATAAGAATAGGCACCAAGGGTTTGTTGTCTACCAGAATAAGATCCTTCTCTCTGTCAGTTAGATCTCCACATTCCTGAAATCATTTGCCCTACATGTATGAAATACTTGCAGTGCACAAAAAGTGATTGGAAAGTTTAATTCTGTATTTTATTAATTTGTTTTATCAATAATAATTCTTTGTACAAGCCCTAATCAAAAAATAGGAAGAAAGAAATCAGACAAAAAAAAGGCAACCATTTTATTTCTGGCCATATGCATCATAATCTCAAATGATGTGAGCTTGTGTCTTCCCCTTTCTGTCTTTATTTTCTCGTTCAATGCCACCCAACCAACAATGGTAGATAAACCATCACGTATACAAAGGAAAAAGGGGCCTGTGTATGAACAGCGGAAGCCTTCAGAGTGAGAGACATGGTTGTTTCTTGATTTTTGCGAAACAGGATTAGCGAGCCCATGAAAAGGGACGCCTCGCAAAGTGACACGATTACGGGCAGTGTCAGTTTCACTTTACAGTTTGAAGAGGAACCTTAGCTGAGATCAACCTCAGTCGCTCATGAACCCTTCGGGCTTGGCTTTTCGGCAGTCTCTTCCAGGCTGACACTAGGGCCTCTTCCACCCCCTGCAGCGCACAGCTTAATGGGCATAAGAAACACAATTAAATTCAGCTAAAGCACGGCCGCTGACTGCTCGGTTGCAGCCTAATGGGCTTAAGAGGGGAAAAATAAATCTAATTGCGTGTTATTGGTCTTAAGTTAATCCCCCATGCTTTGCTTGACAGTGGACTGAGTTTTGGCGGGTGTGTGAGACGTGCTCTGTGGTTCTGAAGCAGCTCAAGATCGACTCAATGAGGAGTGAACGAGTTTTGGCAGTAACATAGCCAAGGGGATGCACTTGACTCCTGACAGGAGCTGAAAACCACTAAAATCTTCTTAAGAGGTCGGTAAGTCTTGTCAAGTGCACACTCTCGTTTGAAGAGAGCGTCCTGTGAGACTCCACACACCAGTGAAATGATGATGTCAGGACCACAGTACAGAGTGATATAAGGCTTTAGTTTCTTGTGCAGTTTAATTTGGGTTGAGGGGATTATGAACGCTTGACAATGTTCCACTGACTACAGGCATAGGAGGTAAGGCATTAAGAATGTATTGTTTCATTACACAGTTTTGAGACATATTAGATGGAATTAATATGCAATTGCTGCGTCCGCCAGTGACACTTGATCTGATTTCTAAAGGCTACATTAAGCGAAGCAAAGTGATATAAAACACTTAACTTGCTGTTTGGTTTCTGAAATGGTTTCCAGTCCTGAAGCAATCCTGTGAACTTATTGTATTTTCTCCAGTCCCACCATAATTGGAGCCTCAATTTTGCCCTTTTGTACATATTATTAAGTTGTTAAAACTATCAAGTCAGAGGTTGAGCTTTTAACCGCATAGCCACACGCATCGTTAATCCTTTTTCTGTTATTTCAACTCAACAAGATTTGGCCTCTCAAGGTTTTTCTCTAAGTGTACAATACCTTTCAGCTGTGTGTATGGTCATGGATGTGCTGGTGCAAGATGACTAAATAGCTCGTGGTGTAAATAGGACCCAGACGATTGTGCTCCAAAATGGATGGAAACAGTTGTCTTACTTATTTACTTTGGAACCTATTCACTTCCAAGCCCTTCTTCTTCTGAATATATAAGTCTGTCTTTAATTTAGAGAGCACTTCAACAACTCACTTTTCACAATGAGTACTAATAGTTCTCCCTTTGATGATGGCCCTGCGGCATGTGAGATTTGCATTGTGCATTGATAAACCTCCTTTGCTGCAAGCAAATTACACAGAGACATGTCAGTAAAACCTTAGACAACACTGGATTTGGCTCTTTGCACGCACAACATGTGCCACCCGCTGCTTAGACACCATCGGTGGCTGCTTAAAACCCCAAACAGGCCTAAGGGTAACTTCCCAACAGTGGGAAGGAAAGACAGAGAGGTGGTTTGTGGTCACTTCCAACATGGATCTTGGCTAAAGCTTGGTGTGTAAAGACATGACATTATCTAATTAGAGTCTTAAAAAAATCAAATGTTTTTGTTGTAATTGTTAAAGTTATAGTGCATAGTTTCTGTCTCCCCCATGAGGAATTCTAAGTAATGACAACAAAATTGTCGGCACATACAAATGATAAGCAAGATGATAAGATAGAGATAATATTCTTATTTTAAACATAAGAGAAAGTGAGCATAGTGATAAGCACCCTACTGTCAATACAGCAAACTCAGATATTTCATTTTCAGATCATTATTTTCATTTCTTCACTCTTATAATCCAAAAGATAATTCAACATTGTAATTGCGCATTTACTTTCATCCATATGTTTTGATTGCATGTGATCACACAGCATTGTTTGATGATATCAAATCCACATTTCTGCAGATGCAGAAGCAGCTACAGTTTATAGAATCATTGTTAACAACTAGAGACGGAAAAACATCTGACAAAGCTCCAACTCGTCACATACAGATGGAGCAGTAAGTACTTATCTTGTTAAATGGGAGTTGGAAGTCGATAATTAGCACAATCAGTCATGTTGTTTTAAATGAAAGAATCTCCTTGGAAGTATTGTTGAGTCTTTGATCACAGCCTGATCACCTGTCTACTTATCTGGACTGTTCTACACATGAGGCCTCTGTTTAGTGTTCAGATAGCGTCTTTGTTAGCCGAGTGGATTCTTCCTTTGTGTGGTCAAGCATGGAGCAGATGAGCCTTGAAGAGAGAGTGGCTGGATTTCTGTGGTGAATGCACTGAACGACACTGAAACCTGAATAGTGCATCAGGATTTTCCCCAACACTGATAAAAGCCAGATTTAGTGCTGCTCATAAAACACAAGGTAAATTGTACGCTTATAGTTATCTACTCCTGGACCTGGTAATGGGTCCACTAAATTTCCATCTCAAATACCTCTGCCAACTGAGTTTTAACTCGGTAGGTGGGTGGAAGTTTTGATCTTTATTATTCTTCCTAAAAGTGAAAACAACCCGTTGTTTACATTAGGGTAACAAAATACACTATGAACATATATTTTCTTGTAATCTATACATTTTAATTGGCGAAAAGAAGAATGTTTAGAGAAATTCCACATTATCTGTGTTTCAAATAATGCTACATATAAAGGATTTAATGAAAAAGTATATACATACAAATCTGCAACCTAAGGGCTAATAAGTGTTATCATTGGATTAGCTGGTTCATAAGCCTCCTTTCCGCTCTCATAGGTCTGGAAGAAAAGTCCTTTCACACGCAATTGAACCCAAAGTTCATATCCTTATGCATTGCAACAATTATCTCAATGTCCGGTATATAGAGCTTTTTAACTTAAGGAGTATGGTTAACTCTGAAACCAAACTATATATATATATATATCCACCTCAGATGTCCATTGTGACAGTTTACAAAAAAAGAATAAATTGCTTCTTTTCCTATCATTGCTCTCTTTATGTGAAATACACTTCTGTCAGGGTTAAAAAAACATGTCTTACACTAATTAATTTCTGTACTATAAAGTACTAGTGTAATTTATTTTGAATTTGAATATAAAAATAATATAATCTGCAGGTATATATTTTATCCAACAACAGCACATTTCCCACTGACATCTGTTCTAGCGTAGTCTAACACCATCATTTCTTAACCACAGTGCAACAGTAGCTCAGCAGTGATGGTGTGGAAACAAATGTGGCAACAGAATCAGCCCGGGGCTCAATTTATGGCTCACTGAAAACACAGCGAGAAAAGACAGCTGCACTTCCTGCAATTCTATGTAAAGCCCCAAACTAAGTTAATTATGGTAATTACAACTTTCATCAATTCACTGTCACAGAACGTGGATTTCCTTACCTCTCTACCTCCTTTTTCTGAGACCGATTTTCTCCCCAGTCCCCATTTTTTCCTCTCTCCCACTCTTGTTTCACAAGAATAAGGGGAAACAAGAATATTATTACAAGTAGTCAAGCGGGTAACTGCAGCCACGTTTTTGAACAATAATGGGTGCATTGCTTTGTCTTGACCCTTGAAAATGGCCTGCAGTAAAAAATAAACTGAAGAAGGAAGGAGGAAAATGGAAGCTGGGAGTTGCACTACATGCAGACATACATACATGTGAATATATCAGTGTGTGTGTGTGTGTGTGTGTGTGTGTGTGTGTGTGTGTGTGTGTGTGTGTGTGTGTGTGTGTGTGTGTCAGAAACAGAAAACAGAATTGCAGACCGGGAGCGAAAGAGAGTAAAGTAGAGTGAGAGAGAGCAGGAACCTCCTGTGGTATCTTAATGATTACAATGAGTCCCTTTCAAGCCGTAGCACCCATTGCTGTGACTTGATATGATTTTTATCAGATGGTGAAATGCTACATTACCAAGTGGGCAGTAAATTATGTCTAAACCAATTACAGTGGGACCCTGTGCGACCCAACGGCCACAGAGGGCCAAGTGGGAGGGGAGGAAGGATGGGGGAGGCAGGAATGAGAGAAGGATATGATAGGGTGGACTTTTTTTTGGGGGGTGGGGGGGGGGGGTGGTAGGAGTTTGTCTTGATTAGTGGAGTCTGGGGACGCATGAGAGTCTGGCGATAAGGCCACTTGATAGTGTGTGTGTGTGTGTGTGTGTGTGTGTGTGTGTGTGTGTGTGTGTGTGTGAGAGAGAGAGAATTGCAGAGGAAATGCACATAAACAAAGGTTAGCATGTGTGTATTTGTTTCCTTGTATGTGTGTGGATAAGTGTAGATTTATGTGTGCATTTAGGAAAGGTGTGTTCATCAGAGGTCAGAGAAATCAAAGCAGAGAGTCATGGGAAAATGTATTTCAAAGCTGCCCCTAATAAAGCAATAAATTGGCCTCAGTTACCTCATGCTTGTCGAGTGAAACCGTTGAATTGGTTTCATTTATCTGGCCAGGTAATCAGTGCATAATTTCTGAAATATATCAACGAAAATGGCTGCATTAACATAGTATTGTGACACTTTAAGAAACATGGAAGATAATATTTGTCCTATGAATTCTGTGATATCCCCTAAAACTAAAAACTTAACGTAGTTAAAAGTAATTACACGTTTAAATTTATTTTTGTTTCCAACCAGTGTACTGATATTTCTAAAACAATCATTGTATATTATATCATTGGTATTTGTTTTGACTTGTGTACTTATTTAATTAAATTGTAATTTAAGAAAAAAAGAAAAAGAAATGTAACTTTTATTTTTTTCTGCCATGATAGCACCCCTATTAGTTTTTCTAATGTAGGGACATGGGTTTTTAGTTACTGACAATGCACAGGTAATTTGATTTGAATTATGTCCAAAAAAGGTTTCAAACCTATTTTTAGTAGAAAGTAGAAATATAAAATATAGCTGCAGTATCATTACAGTTTATATTTTCTAACACACAAAGTGAGGAGAATTCAAATTTCACTTCAACGTTGAGGGATGCCTCTAAACATTGCGTGGAAAAGTTGTGTGTGTGTCTTATCCAGTCCATCTGCCCTAATTTGTTTATCCTCATCCTTTTCTTAAACACTAGTTAGAAGGCAAATAGGTGATCATAAACTGGAATGGCTCTCCCTCCCAAATGCTTGGACAATTAAGATAAAGTGAAGTAATTCAGCAGTACATCTTTATCAAGCCTCTGCCGCTTTGAAGACTAATGGAGAAACTTTCCCTTGTCTCTTTTGTGCAGCTGATTCTGGTGAGCTGTGCAATGTGGCTCACTGATTTATTCATTCACTGGGTTTTGTTGTCATACAGGGAACAATTAAAGTCTCTTTTCAAGCAAAGATAAATGGGAACAATAAAAGCTAACTCAATGGCAAAGTTTGTTATAAGTTATAAAGAGCAGTATATAATAATCCAGCAGCATCAATGCCTAAGTGCTTGTGGCAATTGTAATGCATTTTATCCTTCATGCTTACCCCTGTTTTTACATTTTATATTTGTGCATTTCATTAATTCCACTAGAATGCTATTGGCCTGTCAAGTTTAATTAGATGTATTATTCGTGATGAAGTCCAATTTCCAGTTGACTCTGTCACTGGCAGAGAAAGTTGATATGAACAGAAAATGAATCGCTTTGTTGTTTAAAACCACCTGAGCCATAATAGAGAAGAAAAACCTTTATCCTACGGCTAACATTTTGTGTCCATTTTCATTGTAAAAAGGAGGGATTTAAAACTAAAATGAAAATCCCCTTTTTTTGTAATGTTTATTCTGCCTTTTCCCATATCCGCTACCGCTCCGTCTATGGCCTCCCACCCTTATTCACCATATTCCCGGATGCGAGCGGCTTGGAGCCAGCGATAGACTGCAGATGAAAGGGGAGAAAGAAGGGGGAAGATGGTAATGAAGCGGAGGAAAGAGACAAGAGGTCCCTGAGGGGACTCTGACGTCTCCTGGGACTTGTTTTGCTGTCAGGCCACGCTGGCCCCCACGTCCACAGCTCCCTATGGAGAAGATGTGTTGGAGGATGTTCTGGGTCAGCCATGGGAAGAGACCATGTCTGAGCAGATAACAGCTTTCCGCCAAATTACTGCTGAAGCTTTTGATGTCGGGGAGTGTAAATAAAAAGAGAATTTGTTTGAATTGAGGGCTAGAAACTAGTCTAGACTAGTTGAAATGGTCTGAATCAGACTTAAATCTGAGTTGCTCCAATGTCTACATGTGCATGTAGGTAACTGAACAGACATGCTCACACACATACAGTCTTTGCAATAGCAGAATAAGATATTTCAAGACATCCTCCAAACTCATTAAGCCTTTTTCAATGGTGTTAGCCTGACAGTTTGGGTGAGTGGCAGGCGGCACCATGCTACGTCATCCTGTGTGCAGCTCTGCTTTTCCTCAACAATTTACCACTTTAAAAGGCCCAATGGCCAATCTGCAGACAATCGTCCCCTGTAACACTATCTGGGCCTTGCTGATAAAATGCAGATGTGGCTCCTCTCAATGTGAATTTGTGACCCATTAAGTAGAGCCCCTCCTCTTTCCTCACCACTCCATCCCTCCTCTTGGCAGAGACTCCAGACCGCCTTTTCACATGCATTCCCCAAAAGCAGGTATGTGGATAGTATCAGGCTAACGAGTCACAATGGTGAATTTGTTCAACAAGGAGCACCGCATTACTTAAATCCAAGCGTGGCTCTCCCTCTCTTTGAGATCTCTGGACTAGATTGGCGCGGTCTCCCCAGCGTCTCGTTTAGAGACAGACAAAAGGTGAATTCAAGCACTCCCTTTGAGGTTCACGAGACCTGACTCTAGTCTATTGATGTCAAGTCTACCCTCAGTCTCCCAAAATGTCTCCATTGGTCAGCCATCACTGCTGTGTCTCAGACAAGCCTTGTAACAGTTTGGTTGTACTTCAGTTATAACAACAATGAAAAGAACAAATTGAATCATATTGATAGAATGACTCAAATCCACATGTACAGGCCAGTGCCATGTTTAACTGACTGAAGGTGTGTTACCTTTCCCACAATTATCTAAATTTGTCTCCTTTGATCTTGGTCATAACCGCTCTCTGCTTAGTGCTCAACAGCGCGTATGCTGCATTTGTTTGTTTTGGATTAGTCTTTTAAGTCTTTTAATTGCCGTCAGCAATAAAACTAGTTTTGCCGGTTAAAATGTTGTTGCCATTCTGTAGAGCTAAGATTTTATGTATTTATGTTGGAAATAGATTCCAAAGCCTACTATACCACTGCCATAACAGATGAATGGCTAAGAAAAAAAACATGTTAAATATATTTAATACATATATAAATATATATATAAATCAATATTGTTCTATATCTATGGATGTTCTTGCCTAATTCTTGCACTGTTGGGTTGCGAGAATCATGGTTGAATGCACCTATTGTATGTCCTTTTGAATAAAAGCTCAATAAATGTAATGTACTGTAAATATGCCTTTGATGAACTGTTGTTAGATTATCTGTCAGCATCTGAAACCCACACCATCCTGACATTTAAATGGGGGGGCTTTAAGTGAGTTTTCCTAACTTTCCAAAACAGACAATTACCTTCACCTTTACTTCACACAGCGGGTGGCCAGATATTCAGAGGATTTGAACTATTCTACTTGTCACTTGTACAACCAAGTGCAACACCATGAATGCCTCTGTCTGAATATGGGCGCCTTTATCCCTGTTTGTATGATTCATCGCACCTCGCCTCTCTTTTGCTTTTAGACTTGTTAAGGTGATACATCATAAAAACTACCTAACTACTCCTTTTACTGTAGTCATGCTAAAAGCCAGCAATGTGGGCTGCATTGCTGCTCAAAAAGAAATTGTATAGTCTCAACAGTGAAAACTCTGGTTTACTTGTAAATACAGTAGAACTATAAGTTAAACAGACAAGGTTGGAGCATGGCTGCCACTGAGCAAAATCCAGTAAGTCTATCTCTCTGTTTATCAAAAATAAAATCAGTTACAATTAAATAAAAGGAGTGACACGATGTCACATATGCACACTGGGAACTAGTGGAGGTATAGCTATCACACTACAGATGCTATAAGTTTCTCTTTATGTTCATAAGTAGTAAATAGTATTTCAAGACTTCCATATAATTCCAGTAAATTTGGTTGTGACCACCCTGACCACTTCTGATTTGAAAGCAGCCAAATAACAGTGTCTCAAACTGTTTATACTGACCTCATTGTTCAATTTGTAAAGATCCCCCCTCATCTGTGGTTTGGCCCAGTAATGCCTCTGGCTATGCTTTTACATACTCTGTGATCTAGCTCATTGCATCATTTCACTGTGAATAGATAGAGTTAAAGTCAAACTCCAGGGTAACAGAGGAGAGCATTATGGATGAGCAGCCTGTGAAAATGGCCCATTGAAAAAAGGCCTTTGACAGTTTAATTGGTCGAATTAGTCACGATATTCAAATTGCCTCTGTTGACCAGCCAATGACTGAAGTGTGTACTACTGTAGGCTGGGCCAACCACAGAAGTCTGTCCAGATTGCAAATGAGACACATTATGCGTTCCGTTCCTGCCAGCAGTCCGATGGCACAGCACTTTTGCCAGTGTGGCACCTTGAAAAAGTTTCATTGCTACTTTCTGGCTACATGGAAAACATTGAAAACTCCTTTATAATATCTGTCAGCTCTTCCAGTCTCCAACATAAACAGGTGTTCCACCCAAGGCAGTGTATTTACTTATGTCAGGGCTGTGCTTACATATACAGACACTCAACACACTTTTAACATTCTCCCCATTGCTACAGTCTAGCAGCACTTGGCATCAGTGTCTGCGGCCCGCTTCACTGTTTCAAGAAGACAAATTAAATCCATATAATTTGCCTGCTGAAAGACTTGCTCTGTATCGCAGGTGTCAGAGCCCAAAGCAGGCATTAACTCCCTCCAGCCCTTCAAACACACACACACACACACACACACACACACACACACACACACACACACACACACACACACACACACACTCTTACGGTGCATGCTCACACTAACATGTATGTGAGACAACTACAAAAAATGTGTCAAGCAGTCACGTAAGTCCCCTTAGCATGGTTAACATGGTAGTAAATCATGCTCGCCTGCACATGGCTCCAGCTTGTAATAGCTGGTGATGACAGTAATATGAGTGTGTGTGTGCTCATATAGATGATGTGTGTGATTGTGAAAAATCTACATACACGTGTCGCTGCAAAGAGAAAGATGACGACTTGGATTGTAGGAGATTAGTCAGTCTATATACAGTATGTTCTAAAGAAATAGTTTAAATATGAAAAGAAATACACTCAAGAATCTTAAACCAGGTTTAATGCATTTGATGCAGGAACCAATACCAAAACCTGTGTCTACCAGCCATACCTAGTGACACTGTGCAAAAGTATTTGGCGGCAGAATAAGCTGTTGTTGGTCAAGAGTTCCAACGCGTAACAATGTTTGTTATCATATTTACATTTCTGTTCATGTATGCGTCAAACAAACAATATACTGTGTAAATAAATTAGCTTTAGAGTTGTTGCTGGGCATGTTTTTAATTTAACGTGTCTCCAGTCTTTATGCTAAGTCACAAAACGCCCCGACTCCAGCTCATTAAGAGGACCTGATACTGTGTTCCAAGATGGCCCCCAATCTTTCCAATGATCCGCACACACATTAACGATGCTACAAGACTTTACTGGTATGGCTCTTTGAGACTACTTCTTACATTTATATTGGGTCTAATAAATTAATATTTCAAAGAGTCACTTCAACGTTTTTGTGATAAAAATGGATACATCCTATTGTCATGATTGTGTGGAGGGGGGGACATCTTCTGGGCCCCATGTGACCTGCAATTCCAACTGTGGACACTACAAAAAAATCAACAGCCCAGAGCTGTCCCTAGGGGCTTGCTCCAACTCCGTACTAAATACATAAACATTGACCTTCTCCACTCTCAGAAAATAATGCAAATATTTCCCAAAATGTTGAACTTTTCCTTTAACAAAAAGACTGGGGGAAAAAGTGGATCCAGCAGGGAGGAAAGAGGAGAGGATGAGAAAGAGATAAAAGGGAGGAAAAGTGATAGAACACTGAAATTCCTAAAGTAATCCTTATGAGACACCAAGGGGTGCACTCCCTGGTGTTCCTATGTGTGATAGTGTGGCTTGGCCTTCAGCCACTTCCAACAGTTAAAGAAAGCACTTGAGAAGAGAACAGAGGCTGTCCCTTCCACTTACCTCCCCCCAACCTCTCTCTCTGACTCTCTCTATATAAATGCTTGGCAGTTTTACGCATGGCTGGGAGCAATTTCCCACAATGTGTAAATTAGTCAATCTCCCAAGTCAGTAAAGTGGCCTTTGATGGGGAGGACATTAATGAAGTGTACCATTAGGCCTCACATTTGTATTCTTAGGGGCTCTCCAAGCTTTTGATGTTGCAGGGCCCCATGGCTGATTATCCACATGCCAGCGCTGCATGCCTCTGTTACTTAGACGAGAGGGAGGGAGGGGAAGAGAGAGAAAGCAAAGATGCTGGATGTTTAATGCTCTCTCTTCTTTGGCTATCCAGCTGGACTGTCCACACTGTCCTGCTGGCCATTTGAAATTGGCAAGAGAAAGAAAGAGAACGAGGGAAGGCAAGAAGTGAGGGTGAGCGGTTCAAAAAGTGCAGTCGAGGAGCTGGACTTCTCCCTGACACTTCAAAGCGCTGTCTGGAGTAAATTGCTGTGGACCGCTTCATTCAGAGTAGAAGGGCTTTCCCTTCGCGGATGACAGTTGCATGGTGACAAAGTTCAATTGGCACTGGTAGGAGTGGAGAGGGAGGGGGGGCCCAGATCAAAGCGGGACCATTGTAATGGTTTTGTTCCATGGAAAATCGCTTTTTGTCCTCGGCCTTTTCAAGCCAACTCCTGGCTCCAGTCAGAGTAAATGGGATTTTTAACTCCCTTGTGTCGGTGGAAAGGCAAGGGGAGGTGGAAGAGCAGAGGGAGGGGAGATTCTTAGCCTCAGGGTAAGGAACTCAAGAACCCCCCCTCCCCAACCCGCTCCCCCTCCCTCCTGCCCTCCTGCTCCTCCTTTAACCCCAGCTCTCTCTCCGCTTGCTGACAATGCAAAGCCAACTTTGTTGATGTTATTTGGCCTTTCATCTGAATTCGGCATCATAATCTTCACAGAGAAAGTTTAGCGGAGCAATTGTACAATTACGTTCATTGTAATTACCAAAATGGGAAACGGCAATGACTTATGTCCATAACATGTGATCTCATGTGCACTTGTTCACTTGCACACAAACAATTGTTTTTCTGTCTGACTCTATGTCTGCCTTTCTTCCCTTTACCTTCTCTCTCAGAGACAGCCTTACACATTATATTTAATTTTGTTGTGTACTAAGAGATAAATCAGAATCGGAAGAAGTTGATCTCCAATTATGGACAAAAAACGAATCAACATCTATCTCATGGCCCTGACCTCCTCCTCCTCCTCCCATACTCCTTTTTCTATCAATTAGCACTTCATAAAACAGGAGATGTGAAGTCTCAGTCTTCAGTTGGCTTTTAGTCAGTGCAAAGGAACACATCAAAACTGTGACATGGTAATCCTGTTAAGCAAGTTTGTTTTAGTGCGAGCAACCAAAAATAGTTTATTGTCTGTTGCTTGGTCCACCGCTTTGGTCCAAACTGAAATATCTTCACACTACTGGATGGAGTGCCATGACATTTTATGTAGACATTCATGATTCCGAGAGGATGAATACTAATGACTTTGGTCATCGCTTGACTTTTTCTCTAACTCTCTAACACCCTGAGTTGTCATTACATTTGGTACAGACACGTATGTCCGCCTTATGATGAATAGTAATTCTTCTTCTTCATCTTTTCATCTAGCGCCACCATCAGGTCAAAATGTTAATTTGTGCAATACTTTTAAATACTATTACAATTTCCTTTAGCTTAACCTACGCTTTGTGTTCATTGCTAATTAGCATATAAGCATGCTAACATGCTAAACTAGTGCTGCATTTCCACTGCATGATACGGTACAGCTTTACTCAACTCAACTTGTTCTTTTTTTGGTTTTCCATTAGGAAGTTGTGGATAGTACCTGCCTGAAACCTGGTGCTTTTTTAATACCACCTTGGTCAAGGTTCCAAGCGAGCTGAGCTGATACAAAAAGGTTAAAAAAAAGGAGTTAAAACTTTGCAGACCACTGATTGGTCAGAGAGAACCTACACTAGACATCCAGCACTGACACGGGACATCCTGCACAAGCCCACCATTTAAAAAAAAGAAAAGCCAAGCTACCATCAATAGCGACCACATCTTTTGTATTCACCCGACTTAGATAGTTTTGAAATGGCAGCCTGCAAATCTACACCATGCACTACCTCGTACACTACATTGTGCAATTGACGAAGTGCAGACATCATTGCCAATGAAAAAATCTAGGGATTGTCACGTTGAAAAAGATGTCATGGCAGATTTATGCAGCGTCGCTATGACAATCAGCAGAGAATCCTGCCAACACTGAGGGGGGTACCATCCGCAGTGGAAAATGAAATAAAGAGAGAAAAGCACCTGGTATCAAAAGGGACTTGAATCGAACCGTGCATTGGAAATGAAGCATATGATGGTTAACATGGTATCATTATACCATGTTAACCCCTCCGTATCATTATTTAGGACATATACTGTATATCACTCCTGTTCCCTTTCATCTTGTCAGCTATTCACTCATCTTACAGCTTGCATATTAAATTACAACAATTATTAGTCTTTGCATCAAATATTAATATTTCATTACAGTACATTCAGTGACAGTATGTTTCTGACTGTCGCTAAACTGACCACTGAAAAGTGTGTGCACGTCTGTATGCCTCCACAAACACACAAGGTATGAGGATATTTTAGTAGCCAAGTGCGTCAGACAGAGCTCGAGCTTGGTCTGTGTGATTGACTGTATGAGCTGCTGGCCAAATGTCTCTGTTTTTTCCCTTCAGCTGGGGGAGAAAAGTGTTATTTCTTCAAAAGCCCCATTTGAGAAACCCCGCAAGCCTGTAATTGCTAGGGAAAAGGCCAGACAACCTGCCAAGCCAAACACTTGAGAGGGAATTTGAAATATTGTAAACAGTAGAGTAACCCACTCACTGTCGAGACCAAGACCAGAGGCGAAAGAGAGGAGAGGTGGGTATGTTGGAGAGATGGAGTGTGGTTGCAGATGAAACATAGAGTGTAAAAGAGAAATGCTAACAGATTTATAAGCATCAATGATGACAACCGCTCACCATCTCCTTTGAAGCTCGACTAGGAGAGGTACCTCTATTAAATAAAAAAAAGAATTCTTCTCCTGCAAACTCAAAACGCATATGTTTGAGAATCACACCTTCTGCAAAACCTGCCTCCACTTCAAAAACTCTTTATCCCTACATTGGAGATGTCAATTCAGCGACGCCTCCCCCCTCCACACTTTTTGAACAGCGAATGTAGTTTATGATCACGACTAACCTCTTTTATGTGTTGACACAATATTTTTCTTGTGCTGTCAAATAAAAGCACTGGATTATTATTCTAGCGAGACCCCATTTTCCCGTCTTAATGACCCGAGCTATGCTCTCCCTGAGTAGGGACCATTAAAACCCAGTTTGGATTCAGTGCAACTCTGCAGTTCTGTGAGCTTAATTTTCCTCCCTGCTTTCCTCACTCGCTTTTTTTTCACCTTCCCCCTTTTAAAACCAAATTCCCCCGACACCAATTAGAAGGCAAAAACGGAAATCTTCGACCAAACATGACATTTACAGGCTAGAACTCAAGACTTTTAACAGCTCCCCCCACCCTTGCTCTTAGACACATATTATGCAGGAGCTCAGATGCAACACACACACACACACACATTGGGTTTGTTGGAACTGCTATCAAAATGCTGTATCGCTGTATATTTATGAGTTATATCCTCATGTTCAGCCTTATTGTTTGATGTTTAGAAAGAGCTGGTGACCTACAAGAAAAGGTTGCAGGGTTTTGAACCTTCATGAACCCAAAGTAACAGCTCTTACTTAATTTCTCTACCTGTCAGCAAATGAATTCTCCTTTGACTCATTGCATCTCATGTCAGACTGCCACCCTCAGCGTCAATCTGTGTCAGTCTACAGAAAATTACATTTACATGTGTCTGCCTCTGTCTTAACCATACTGGACCACAGCATTAAATAAGATGGAAACACATCATTAACTTAGACCCCCCCCTTTTCCTCCCCAACCCAGGACTACAGAGCGTACACAAAAACAGTTGGGTAATTACTTATAATTAAATCAATTACAGGCAGTCTCTGCCTTGCCAGCTCTGGATGGCGGCAGCCGTGTCAGGGTGCTCCAAATATTTGAACAGCACAATCCAAATATTCTCTGAAAGCTGTTTTCGCTTCGGAGCAAATCATCCACCAGACTCGCTCAGACAGCAGCAAGTCAGCGTGGCCATGTGGGCAGTGCCAGCAGGCAGCAAGGCCCTCATGAGTTTCAGCATTAATGATGATGTGATTAGTCAGCTTTTCCTTCCTGCGGAAGAGGCTCTGCAATTTCATCCCAATCATAGTTTGCTTTGAAAGGTTTTGGACGACTGTAAAAAAAAAATTGCAGGGGCAATTAAATTGTTTTTACTCTTTTTTTATCCCAGATTACTATCTGATGCTCTTGCGGTCATGGTTGACAGAAAAGAGATAAAATGGACCATTTACTGCCTCCTTTGGGGGTGGACTCAGGCAGGGAGAGGGAGATGCTGCAGGCCCGGAGAACCGGATGCTCTGATTCTTCTTTTCAATTCATGTAAGAATCAAATTGTAACTTTTTCACTTTGTTTTCAACTACCAAAAAAAGTTTCTCTCTCAAAAAAAACCCTGTCAGTCAGAGACAAGTAGATAAAATCACAAACTGTGTCAGTAATACCAGGAAAAACTGCACCACCATTGTATTGTGTTGTCTTTAATTGCTATTTACAATAATAATAATAATACAAAAAAAACTGATTCATGGGTGTATAAAGACTCTTGGTTTATGTTTCAACATGAGCTGCAACAAGTTAAATCATTTTCTGTGGACGGTGTTGCAAGTGTAAGCAGCACTTTAGTCTCCCACCAGGTTTTGTGTGGTATTATTAGCTATGTCTGATGTGGAGCAGTGGAGTAGGGAGGGGGAGTTTATCAGATGCAGATTTGGTGGGTAAAGGCAGCCACAGTTGGGAGTGGCCACCAATGTCTCTGTGTGGTTTTGATAAAGATAGAGATTTATGCTCTTCCAGCGTTTATGGGTCTGGGCCATTGTGGCAATGCCTACTCAGACCTGCCGCCACCTCTGTCTCAACAAGCTGGGAGGGAGGCGGATATTGTTAACGGCTCCCTTTCCTCATACCCCACCTCTTTCACTCTATCCCCCCCCTCCCCCAAGCATGCCAACTGAGGGCCAAACAGCGATAGACTGGTGGCTCAGTGACATGTCTCATGCATACAATGACCTCGCTGATAATGCATTTACCATGAAGAGGTAAAGATGTGACAGCTGCAGAGAGGATTTCCCCAGGGTGTCTCTGTCAGGCCGCTGTCTGTCTTAAGGTTATCGGATCAAACACAGACATTCATATCAAGGTTTATCGTGAAGGCTTCATTCACATTCATAGGTCAGTGGGTGTGTTGGAAGGGAAAATTAAATCTCACACCTCTTCTTCTGTGGATGAAGAGAAGGATAAAAGGAAAAATGTTAATTTACAAAAATACAATTCCAGTGGAATAAATCTGTATTCTTGAACATATATTCCAAAATGATTTAACATTTTTAAAACTACAACAAACAGTGGTTAAATCAAAATGGAGCATATGTGCTTAGTAGAAGCTCCCTCCACTGCGGACTGACATTTGTTGCAGATAGTCAACAGAGGCTTCAGTTGGAAGAGCGAGGGCACAGAGGGCAGGAGGGGGAAGCAGTGTGCCGCTGTGCTTGTCCCCCCTGGCTTATTGAATTACCTAAATGAGCAGAGGAGACCAGGCTGGGGCTCTTAGTTGTTTGAAGTTTACAAATCATCCTGACTGCTCTGGGGCTTGGGGGGGACGTCGCGAGAGAGGGAGCTGGTGGGAGGGGGGGGCGGTCTTTTGATGCTTTAAATAAAAACATCAGGGAAACAAACAAACAAAGGAGAGAAAGGGGATAAAGATTAAGATGGTGAAGAGGTGGTAAGGAAACATCATGTTACCTATAGCAGCTTGGGAATGGTGATGGTTGAGAAACCACTTCCTGTGTATGATGGGAAAATTGCATAAGTTCACTGTTGATGTCTGGACAGACTGAAGTCTATGGTTGTGTGTGTGTGTGTGTGTGTTTGTGTGTGTTTGTGTGTGCTCCACGTGCAAGCAGTTTGTCTTAAAGGAATATTTCGACATTTTTGGACACTTATTCCCGTTCATGCTGTAAATAGGTGAGAAGCCTGATACCACTCTCACGTGCATATGGTGAAGCTACATCAAGCTTAGCTTAGCATAAAGACTGGAAACAGAGGGAAACAGCCAGCCTGGCTCTGTCCAAAGAAAACAAAATCTAACACTTCTAAAGCTCACTGACAAACATGTTATATCTTGTTTTTCCTATCAAAAACCAAATGAAAAATCGGCATGTGTTGGTTTCACAGTGGGTTTGCCAGAGTATTTGCTGGGTGCAGTGTCTTTGTTGTTTTTTGCTGGTTGTCTGGCTACCTTATGGTGATGACAATAAAATAGATTGCTAATTTTAGTTATCTTTGGAAGAACCAGGCTAGCTGTTTTCACATTCCCAGCCTTTGTGCTAAGCTAAGCTAATTAGCTGCTCACAGTTCACACATGAGAATGAGATAAATTTATTTATCTCATTCTCTGCAAAATGTCAAACAATTCCTTTAATGCACATAGGAAGCAGAAATATATGAAGAGTTTGTTTTTTCTCCCTGCACATCTGTAACTTCACTGTAGTAACTGGTGAGAAATCATTCTGAGCATCAGCAGACGACTGTCAAGACCTTTTGTTCTGAAATTCATTTTTGAACATTTGTTACAGATTCAGTGTTTTCAGATAATAATATAACTATCAACTGGCTTTCCTCCCAAACAATGCAGACCACTATGATTCTTCTGTGAAGACCAATCAATAATTGATTCTGCCTGGACAAGATGGAGAAAGATAGCATGCTGTTAGTACAATCAGGGGCCTTTTCCAAGCTATTGAGTGGAACTAATTAATTATGGCATGGAAATGCATTAAAATGTCTTGATCCCACTGAAAGCAACATCCATTTTTAGAATGGAAAAGCCTGAAATGTAATTAGTTACATAATCATGGCAAAATAAGGTTGACTTGATTCAAACCATATTGTTCACATTGCATGTCCCAACTTCCCATTTCCATTCCTCAAAGCACCCGTAGCAGCATTTTGTTTTCAAAAGATATTTGCCATTTTCTCTTGCTGTCCGAGCTGCAGTTGATTTTTCAGATTCTTGAGGCCTGTCTCATTTATGTTACACAAATGTACACACGCTTATGAACTAAAAATGACAATGGGAAATGAGTGATTTTAGAATACAGATTACCAGGAACTCAATCGACAACTGTCTGGGGATGGTAGGAATCCATTTCAACTTCCTGACCCGTTGGCTCTGTGTCTCTGTAACCACGCGACTCCGCTCTAATTGAACGACACAATGTCTGGGACTTCTGAGGTTGGACAGAACTCACGGCAAATTACCACTCACTTCCTGTTCAATCAGAGTAGGCGCTCGAGCCGTCAAGGGAGCTGTTGGACTTTGAAAAGTGTTTGCTTAGCTTGGCATCGCCGGTAACCATGACCTTGTTGTAATGAAGAATAATTTACTATTTTGGAAAGTTCACTTTTGTGCTTGCCTTATTGACAACATTAAGATACCAATGTCGCATTGAACAGATCCAGTAATGTGAACAGGTCAATTGAAATGGCACTTGAGATTTAAAATTATCTTTTTGAATAGAAAATAATTTTATTATAGATATTATATATTATAAGTGCAATAAAGAAGAAAATGTTATTATTAGAACACATTTTGTTCTTTTTTTAGTTAGAGAAAAAAAACATAAGGGTGAAAATTAAACAAATATTTTGTAGCTTTGTGAATTTGGGATAAAATAGCCAAAGAAATGAATAAATAAAACAGATCCAAGATTAACAAAAGAAGACAATGCACGTGTGTGAATACTACGGCTGTGTGTGTATGTAGTTAGCATGAATGAGGATTTCAAAATGGAATGATTCTCCATTAAGGTACACAAGGTAAGGTATAAGGCCTTTTATTGTGAAATTATACATAAGTATATCATAAAAAGTAGAAGTTAAAGATAATGAACATGTATGAAATGTGCAGACGTATCACTCTACTTGTGTCCATGTCATCGTGTTGGCTCCAGCAGGCTCCGTGTCTCCATGGTGCTGCCTGGTGAAGCAGCGTCCAGTGGAAGAGGATTGGTAGTGACATCTGGCAGTTTGATAAAGTGGATTTGGTTTCTTAGGGGCAATTCCAGGCTACTCTCCCCGGGCGCCAGTCCTACTCTGGTTAGTATATGACTTACATGTGTAGGCTGCTGAGAGGGAGGACTGGTGCGTGTTTCTGTGTGTATGTGTGAGAGAGAGAGTCAGTATGTACAGTATAGCAGGTAGTGTTTGTGTGTATGTGTTTGTGTGTGTGTGTGTGTGTGTATGTGTGTGTGTTTGTGTGCGGTTTGGTGTATTAAGCTGAGGGGAAGCGGTTAGTTCAAATGGAAAACAGCAGTCCCTCCTCCATTTACATTAATGCAAGCCTTTCATCACCAGCTCCCCTAAAGCATGGCTTCTCTCCTTCTAATTTACTTTAAACACACACATTAGTCTCATCAATAAACGCTAATGGCTCTTTATGAAACAGAGGTCTATTTCCTATTTTTCAAATAACGGCCCTATTTCCCTGTAGAGCCTTCCCGAGTCCGATTTAATCCATCGCTGAGATGGCTGATCCGTCCTTCTGTAACATCCTCCACCACTGCCTCAAAGTGAAGATACAGAGGACAGTGTTCACTAACATGTAACCATTTACAACACATGGTACGTATATAATGTAATAGGACCTTCTTTAAATTTCCTCAAACTAGTTCCTCTTCAACTCACATAAAATGCAAAAAGGTTTCTTAGCAATTGGAGTTTTTTTTCATTACATATTTTCCCATTCCAGTAATCTCCTGTCTCCAAAGTTACCTTCATATCTGCTGAAATGAAGCTGCTTTTTAGGTTTTTGTGACTGCATTTGTCTAAATGGATAAGAGGGATTTTGTAACAGAGCCAGAAAAGCTTAACAGAAGATGCACTTGGAAGATGAAAGCACCTCTGAAAATGATCTTTCAATGCAGAATTCTGCAATATTTACAGAAAGGAATCTGTAGTCTATAGTTGAGCAGACAGAAGAGAAAATACTGGCACCAAATTAGCAGTATATAGAGCAACTGGTTTAAATTGCAAAACATCCCCAGGAATGTCTTTATTTGCCATATTTTGTTCATGAATGAAACTGAATGAGAGAAAACTGAATGATTATCATCGCATCTGTCCCGAGCAACTGATTTATGAACATGTTGTGGGTTTTGAGGTTTACTTTAGGACTGGGCCACATGAAAGCTGAGGTGAAGGTCCATGGCAAAAGCCTACTGTGGCTATGAAAACATCATGGGTGTTTTCTTGCCAGGGCTCACGCAAACATGCTGTGCTCAAGGACAGACCACGCATTCTGCAGTGCCACCATCAAAAGGAGAGTTTGCACAAAAATGTAAATACAATTTTTCATCACCAGGCAATTATACATGCACCTTAAAAGCACAAATACAATCCACAGCGTAACATGTTGAAGAGGCTGATCTTGAAATATTTTATCTTGTCATTGCATCTTTATCTCAAAATGTTTTGGTCTACCTTTTAATCAAATTATGACTGTAGATTACAAATTATACGTAACACATTAAAAGTCCTAAAATACAAAAGTATTAACTACGAAATATGCTTAAAGGCTCAAGAGACACGTTATGCATAATGCCTTTTCAGAATGTTATGTTATAATATACATTATAACATTGGTCAGATTAGATCATTATTACTAATGTGTGAACATGTATTTTTATGCAGCATTTTCAGCTGTCAAAGTGGTGTACTTTCTACTTCATATACTGCTGCGTTGCTTTATCAAGAACGTTAAAAATCTGAATTTACAAACTAACTTGACTTCAGCTGTCAGATAAATGTAGACAGTGGTGGAAGAAGTACTCAAATCCGTTGTTTAAGTATAGCAATGCAGCCCATTTCAACTCTAACTAAAGTAAAGATACAGAAGTTTTATCAGCTTAATGTAGACTATTTAAAGAATCCAAAGTTAAAGTACTTTTGTGAGTTCAGGATACCTACAGCTGACCGGATTAAGAGTATAAAGTAGCTTTAAGTGGTAATAAGTAGTACAATACCTTAAATATTTGGCTCAAGTGCTGTACTTGAGTAAATTAAGTCACTTTTCCTCCACTGTAAGAAGGTCGTGTGTGTGTATGTAATGGAAGTTCGTCATGTGGCAGTACACAAATCTGCAATTATTTCAAATCTTAACATTTACAGTAAATAGTTAGTAATTGTAATGAAAGTATCATTTATTAAGCAAGAACTTTTAAAGCATGATCACATGGTTTACTCCTTGATGCAGCAGTCGTAGGTTCAACTCTGACCTGTGGTCCTTTGCTACATGCCATTCCCCCTCTCTCTCCCCTTTCATGTCTTCACAGTTCTATCAAATCAAGGCCTAAAATACCCATTAAAAAAACTTTTTAAAAACATGATCACATGGTCAACTACAATATCTTTCATGTTTCAAAGTGACAAAGACTGCATAAAGAACTTACTAACTTTATTACATCAATTTAGGTTTGAAGAACAGCTCGGACGTAAACGATGTCAAGCTGTCGCTGTCTTATCTCAAATCCCTGAGATATTTACCTGCTCTGTGTTTATAGCACGTAGCCAATCTGACTATTAACACTGATGCAAGATTGTATGCCTTCACTGTTTTAAGTTAAAAAGAAGAATGACTAACTATAAATATGTGATTGATAACATATATGTAATAGTTACAGTGGAATGAACAGAGTTTATATCCTAGACCGGTTTTTGAGTAAAGTAAAATCTAAAAATTTAAATGAATATGAATTTATTCCATCTCCTCCTGTCCTCTCCACTTTATCTGTTTAACTCCTCAATTTCTTTCAATCCTCAGCTCTCAGTCTCTGTCTCTCTGCTGATAGAGGGCCTTCTCAGGAGAAAAAGGATCTCCAGTCGGGCCTTACTTCACCCATGGCATTGGAGACTGAATTACAGGGCTTAGTTCTCTCAACTTGACCCCGCTCCTAATTACTTGTTGGATAAGTCTTGTGGCTCCTAGTGGATTGTTGTCCTAACCTCCACTTGTCTGCTGTGTGTCCAAACATGGAGAAAGGAAAACACGTTCCAGTGGAACAGGGGGCTTAGCCTCCATGCTGCGTTCTCACATAGCCAAATGCCCCACCGCAGGCTCCCAGGGACCCACACAGGTTAGACTGAGCACTCCAGCTTACCTCTGTTTCTTCTGCTCGGAGGATGAATGAGTAGTGGGAAAAGGACCTGTAACTAGGATTCTATTTTGAAATGCAAGTATATAGGTGAACTTATAAATGTAAGAATTGTAAATTTCCAGGTTTTCACTTCAGTTTTATTTTCTCCCACAGTTAAAAATTCAACAATATGTACCTCTTTGAAGCACAACAAAGAAGTGAAACCTGTATAGTGTAAGCCCGAGGCATCTGGCTGGCCTGTCTGGAATATTTTAGAGCACTAATCTCCTTATAAAAAATCAGTTAGAGGCACCAGTATGCAAGCGGAGGCAACCTTTAGCAAATATGTCTTCATCAGACCATATTGTCTCAGACATTTCAAACCCTTTTTGGCAACGTCCCCTGTAATCATGGTCCCTTCAAAGACAATTATCAGTGCAACAACTTGTGTGTAATAGAAGCTAATGATGGATAATAACACTTGTATACAGAGAGAGAAAGAGAGAGACAGAGACAGAAAAAGAGAGGCAGAGACAGAGAAAGAGAGACAGAGAGAGAGACAGAGAGAGAAAGATAACAAGTGAGAGAGAGAGTGAGAGAGAAAGAGAGACAACGCATCATGATCGGGTCTTTTAAGCGTTTCTGATGTGACTTTGCACTCAACAAGAACATGTTGTGATTTTGTTCTTTTTAAGACTAGTTTATAACAGTGATGGTTGACTGGGAGACGCTTTTAATTCCTTCTCTCTGTAGTAAGTAACAGAGCACTTTACACTTGAATTAGCAAACAAACAGCAGTTATGATTAAACAAAAGTGAGAAGGTTAATAATTTACCAAAAGAGTAAGGTAATGTCCAACATCCTCATAGCTTAGTTACTAATCATATCTCAACCCTCTGCTCTATAACCCTGGGAAGGCCGTCTGTGAGATTACCATACTTTAAATCATAACTCAAAACAAGGATTATCAGGCTCAGAGATGAGCTTTTAAATGAGAGCTCCACAAACATCTTAAGGCATGTCATCAATTCTGTCTAAATACAGGGCCATGAGGAACTCCGGTAGAAAAGGACAATCCTCCAGAGACTGAATAAGTTAAAGGAGGGGGGTTTATTCCATTATTGTCTAATAGCTTCCATAACCATCACCCTTTACCCCCAATAAAGGCTCATTGGCCTGAGGATTGAGTCTGGATTACATGGTAGCTCTGCTAATAATGTCAAACACATGAAGAGACCTGACCCCGAAATTCACCCATCACCAGAGCAAGCACAAGGTTACCTTTTTGTGTTAAGTGTAACACACTGTGGTCATGGGAATATAAATAGTATAAGGATGAAACTTTGGCTATAGGTTTTGAAGAAGTATTATGCGTCAAGTATATGTTATGCAAAGTGTGTGAAACATGTATTTACAGCATGTTATATAATAGTGTAATTGCGGCTTCAAGAGGAGAAGCGCCAAGACAGAGACAAGATTACAAAGAAAGAACAACCTTTGCCTTTTCTTATATATGTGTGTGTGTGTGTGTGTGTGTGTGTGTGTGTGCGTGTGTGCGTGCGTGCGTGGTGTGCGCGCATACCTCAGTTCGTATTGGCTGCAGCACTGTACGGCTCCCCCCCCCCTGGGGCTGCACTGAGAGGCTGGTGCCAGAGAGTCTCACCTAGTCAGGTTAGCCTGGGAACATACTTATACTACAGGCATTTGTTCCACTCACACACACACACACACACACACACACATGCCAGCACACTCACATGTCTTCATGCACACAATGCTACCCACATCATAAGCTAATGAGCCATTATATTGTCATTAGTGTTTTATTTGCACCACCCTGTCTCTTAGCAATCTGTCACACTGTCCACATGGCTATGACTCAGAAACTAAACAGTTGACTAGACAATTTCCCACATACTTTGATTTGAGTGTGTTTCCACTCTCATACACACGCTTGTCATGTTTGCGTGTGATCGAGTGCTTTTTTGTTCATGTACTCGACATGTAATCCATTTTCATTTGTCAAAAGCAGCCAACATGTAAATTCACCACGATGTCCACTGTGAATCCAGCTCATGATGATGTTCCCTGTAGGGCCTCAGGAACCATACATGATTTAAGTGGACTTGAAATTTGTTTGGGGGAACATCTACTGTATAAAGCATGTGTTTATGTACGTAGCACGCCATTATCTTTGCATCTTGATTAGATTTCCCAGTGTTTCTCATGTTTGTACACCAAAAAAAGATAATTCAATGGCAGGACCACCCAAACTGAGCAATCCCACATGTAAAATAAGAAAAGAGATGCTCATTATGTGGCAGACAGTTTGATACTCTTCCTTTGCATTGTCTCAGTTTGCATTTGATGCCTTAGTAGACCAGTACCAAGAAAAAAATGAATGAATATGTAATGAATATGAATGTGTTATGAAGAACTGTAAATACAGTCTGATGTGTTTGACGAGGAACGTATTTGTCTCATAAGTTGAACAAAGAGATTTATCTTCTCACATACAAGAGTTCACAATGAAGTACAGATTTGAACATCTGTCATCATCATTAATTTATCATCTTGCGTCCAAACAATCCCACACTTTTAATGTGCGATTTTAGAAGTTAATACTCTTGTCAAAACAAACAAATGAGACCACAACTTGGAGCAGAATGATTGCTGCTGCACTTAGAGGGGAGGGAACAGAGAGCTGGGCTCACGCTGAGCAAACGGGCTCTCCCCAGTGTTTGCTCTGAGGAATGCAGCCTTTCTGCACAGTGTTGACAATAGTACTCAGTATAAGCTTAATTCTTCCCACACGCCAAAACACACACATCCGCATGCTGCCATTAGTCCATCACAAGCGTTAATTTTTGTTGAGACTGATTTAATCTCAAACTTTACATATGTATGAATATGTTTTAAACAGCTAGCTGATTGAGAGAGAGATGAGAACAGCCACTCCAACATGATGATTTATATGTAGTTAAAGAGCTGGCAAACATGGTATTTACTTGCAGAAAAGGTTGCTCAACATTTTGAAGCATGCCTCATAAAAACCACAGCATGTATTAGTTCCCATCGCCTTTGGCACAGAAGCCCCAAAGACTTTTCTATCTCTATCAACATTCATACTTAGCTGTGTTTACCAATAAACTTTACCAAATATATATATATATATATATATATATATGACTCAGTACTAAGCAACAAGGTAATAATGCTTCTTTCGTGCCAACAGGTCACTCTCTGCTCATTATGCATTTTTTCCTTTGCCCTACCTTCTCCCTGAGTTTCCCTTCAGTAAGAATCCACATACAATGTTACTCAGTGTTTCTTTTGTGACAATACTAAAGCAATAATTATGAGACCAACACAGCATTTTCATCATTAAAGTGCAGCTGTTTCAGAATTGGAGTTCAGCCTTTAATTACCTTTGAGTGATTGCTTTCCTCGAACAAAGCAAAATGATGCTGTTATGGAAGACATAATGAAATAGCAATTCTAATTACAAAAAGCAGTGCATGTGACTGATGTGCCCTCCTAAAAAAGGTTCATTGGGTAGAGTCAGCTTGTATAACATATCCCAGGAAGCATTTATGAACATAGTATATATTTAGCTCCACTCAAAGCTGGCCTGGCTCTCACAGCCTGCACGCTGGTGACTCAGGAGTTTCAAAATCGTCTGAAGAAAACTTGCCACAGCTACTCAGCAAGCGATGGAAAATTAAAAAGCCCAGTTAGTGCCTATGGGTGAGAAACAATTATGGGTTTGCGTTCATTACAATGGTGTACAAAGGGAATGAAAATTCCTAAGCAAAGTGTTTTACCATCAAAATTCCAACAGTGAAAAGAATATAATTAAGCTCACAAATACCTCCGGCTTTTGCAACAAAGCTGTTTTACTGCCTTTAGCAGCAGGCAAGTAATTTGCTTAAGTCTAAGTGGTCAATACAAGCGCTTTGGCCAGGCATGACTCTGGAATTATTCACGCACAATACAACATGTCATTGTATCTTGTTACATATTTCTTTACCAGTCTTAATATATTGTTGATGTAAAGATTTGTGCTTATGCAGCTCTTTTCTTACGCATCAGTGTTGTGTCATAACGTAAGAATTACAGTTTACTTCACCATGTCTTTTTTTCTGAGCAGAATTTTAGAATAACAGCCATGTTAATACACTAAAGTAGAGATGCCCATTATTGATTTCCCCTACAAAATCAATACCAGTGGTTAAGGAGGCGATGCAGAAAAATAATGATTTCAGTTACTTTACTTTTTTCAGTTTTTTTAGCTTTGACTTAACTAAAATATGGATTGTGTGAAAAACTCACTATCAGAAAGTCATCTCCTATATTTTGTACATTGCACAAGCTGAATATGCTTCCAGCTTTTACAACTTCAATGTCAGTAAAATAATTTAGCCTCAGACCCAAAATTGACTCTGGGCGACCAGGAGGCCAATCACTGACTAGAACTTAAACAAGGGGTTTAATACACACTTGTTGGCTTGGGCAGGCTCAGTCACCCTCCTGCAGTACACACTGCCAAAACCTGCTCCCAATCTTGGACCATAAGAGCTATTGAGTCTCTGTCTGCCCCAACTTGTTACAAAAATTTATTTTACACAAGTATTCAAGTGTCTTCTCATTTACTGTTCTCTGTGATACAGAGAACCTAACAGGCACAATAAAAGGGAATAAATGTTGTTATTCACAGTAGAAAGAAACACCTGAACCAACCACAACACAATGCATGAGTGTATTTATTAACTACAAATTACAATAATACAATAATAATGCAATATAAAATGTATTATGGAATAATATAAGGAACTACACAAAAGCCTTGAGTGTAATTTAATACATGAAATGAACAAACTATAATAAATAAAAAAAATACTAAATACTAGTGTACATGACTAGTTTTTTTTTTTAATTGGTGCTGCAGAATCAGAGACATTTTTTATTCCATGCATTCTTCTTCCCTCTGATTATCTACTTTACCCACAATGCAACTTGACTGACAGTTCAGTGGGAGATTCTGGTGTGTTGTGCTTGAAGCAGCAGCTAATGTAGCCTCGTGCAGCTAGCCTAGAGCAGAGATGAGGAGCAGGCTGCAGAGGTCTGGTAAACTCACTTTTTTTTTAACGCCACACCCCTAGATTTCTTTTTTATCTTCAAACTTGTGGTTTTCAGACCCAAAGGATGCTGACTCAAGTGACATCACTTGAGTAAGCATGATGAAAACTGATATTGATGTGTTAAATCGGCACAGTTCTCCTTGAATGTTTTTTTATCTGTTTCTCTTCTGTTGGTCTATGCCAAGGGCACTATAAACTGTCAGATAAGAATATTATATAACATATATTTATAAGGGTGTATAAATACTTGTTGAAAACACTCAATATGTACTTAAATAAACAAAGAAATAACTTTGTAATCTAAGAAACCAGATTGTCCTTATTGTAACCAACAATAATGCAAGCTTTTTCTAACAATTGTCGCAGCATGTATAAACATGTGTGTTTGCACTAACTATGTTACACACAGTTTGTTATGTCTGCTGGATATCAGGAGGTTACAATAAAAAATAAAGAGCTAGTGTACCATCCATATGACCTTCAGGATATTTGGACACAGCTGAAACTTTGCTGTTTGGGCATCAGCACTCGTGTGAAAACAGCAACTCAATAGAAGAGTAGGTATTTTGGGCGCCCGGATGGTTGGTGGAGCTGGCGCCCATGTATAGAGGTTTACTCCTCGACTCAGCAGGCTGGGGTTCGACTCTGACCTGCGAAACCTATACTGCATGTCATTTCCCTTTCTCTCTCCCTATAGTTAATTTATTAATAAGAATATTGTCAGAGCTGCAGTAACTGTGAGGGAAACCACTTGTGAGTTTAAGAGGAACAACAGAAATCTCTATTTCTATGTCTAAAAGGCTATGAGCATGTTTTATTTCATGTGGACTTAATTCAATCAAACCCACACTCAAGCATGCCCTTATATCTGAGCTCTACATTTCCCTCAATTGGAAACATCTTCATTTTCAGATTATTTTTTGGGGCTTTTCCCTCTATTACAGTGGATAGACATGAAAGGGGGAGAGAGATGGGGGATGACACGCAGCAAAGGGCCGCAGGTCGGATTCAAACCCCGGGTCGAATGATGAATTGGAAACATCTTCATTCAGACACATAAACATACTCAAAAGGCCTATTTCGCTTTACATTTGGATCCTGCCTGAGATCTGATTTTCCTTTCTTTGATGTAACATTCATGTTCTTCCTCCTCCCCGGCAACATATGTCCCTTGTTACATCACGTCATGCTAACGAACAATCAGTTTGTCAAAACACATCTCCATGCTCTGGAAAAATGAAAAAAAGCTAGCAAAGGGAAGAATGGCTGAAAACAGAAAGGACTGTCAGGAGTGCTAATAAAAAAGTAACAGATAGCTGCTCTTAGCGTCGCACGGCCAGCAGCTCCAGGGACTTGCCCCTGGCACCTTTTCCTTGATGTTAGCACCAGGCCGCTCTGGGACGAGATCATGACGGCTCATTGAGTGACAGCTTCAATAAGGCTAATTACAGTGGGCCGCAGGGCCCAGTTATGTTGTCTGGCGACTCCACCCACTGTGGAGCCAGAGCAACTGTGTTAACTATGGTGTTCGACCAAGGTAGGCATCAGTCAGTCACCACTGGACCTCACAGCAGTAAACACACACACATGCATACACATTCAGGCACAGTGGAATGCACACTGTTCATCATCACACAACACAACACATGAACACAACAACATGAACACACACTTTTATTAAAACAAAACTAAGACAGAAGATGACCCTTGAAACACTTGATAATCCAAGTGTCCTGAAAATATTATGTTTGTGTGGGTTATGATACCAAGTGTAGTGGAATATAACTAGGAACAAGTACACAAGTACTGTGCTTAAGTACACATATCCGGTACTTAACTTGAGTATTTCCATTCAGAGGGAAATATTGTACTTTTTACTCCACTATTTTTATTTGACAGCTTTAGCTACATGAAATATTAAGATTTGAAACATAAAAAATATGATGTGTTTATAAAATATGTTGCACTGGTTCGGAAATTAAACTTTGTCTTTGTTTCAGGTGAGGTGGCCCTCCTCTGCAGTAAAACACTGTGGGGAAATCCACGATACAACTCATTGTGCATTAAGAGTCACTGTATGATCAGTGTGTGTGTGTGTGTGTGTGTGTGTGTGTGTGTGTGTGTGTGTGTGTGCGTGCTTGTGTGTCTATGTGTGTGTTAGACATGCCAAACTAAAGACTAAAGACTATCCCAATGTTTATATACAGCATCTGAATATCTTGGGCTTGGCATGTTTTCAGTATGTTTACAGCCATGTCATGTTGCTGTGTGCAGAGTTATCACTGATTTGCCATGCTGTGTCTCAGATACTTATATATGACATTTTCCCACATATGTTGTGACAATTTTAGACCAAGAATAGACAAAAAACTCTTTGGCTTTTTTATAGTTATCACCAGCAGCCAAACTGCTTTGATTCCCATTAATTATGAATCAGGTGCAGTCTTGCCTGTTTATATATATAAGCTGAAAATTATGCTTAATTAGAATTCTGCTTAATGATAGTCATTAAGGCATATTGCAATTCATTATGTTATATTGTAATCATTGGTTGCTCATCACAATAACCACACCAGCATGCTGTTTCATTTCTCATTACAAGAAGTTTGTGTTTAATCAAGAACCTGGTGTTTTTCTGGTGCTGTGGTCAGACCACCTGAACTAGACAGACCAGTCAGACAGATGATTTAAAATGTGTTCAAAATTTAATTTGGTAAGTGGCATACAAAGCTGTAACCTGCCGTTGATGAAATACATTCATATTTAGTTTATTACAAGACAAACTATTCATTCCTTAAGCTAACCTGAGATGCTACATGACACATCGGCAATATTTGCCATCCTGGCAATAGCCAGCAGGACAGTGATGTTTTCAAAGTGGGAAGGCCGGTGTGGGAGGCTCATTCCACACTGGTGCCAGAACTGTTTAGAGGCCTGTTGTGTCTGGAGTCTCTCAGGTCACTTTAATATCAGTCCAAGGCCTTGCATCGGCCCCCATGTCGCTTCAGCAATTACAGGAGGATCCCCCTCATCCGCCTTCCTCCTTTGCTCCTTTGCTCCGTCCTTCCCTCTGCTGCTCTTCCTCACCCTGTCCCTGCTGTCTTCCGCTTTGTTGTGTCTATGAAACCTTTCACATTCTTCTTCTTACACTTGTTTTCTCATTCATATTTCATTCCAACAATAAACAAAACGGATGCTAAATTAGGACAAAATATTCTGCACAAAATCCAATTTACTACTCTGCCAAACATTGCGTCTTTGCAGTTTCAAAGGAGAGTTGAGCAAGAAATGTTATACCCCGAGTCCATCATTAACCTTTTCGACCATCTCTCTCTTAACTCAGTGTTTACTCTCTCATTGATCTGCCAATAAACCAAGTTCCTGTCTGTGTATTTGTGTTTAAGTCATCCCTGTGAGCTTGCGTGTATATACAGTAATAAGACTTTTAGGGGATTGGGCCCTGCGTTGGGCTTTTAACTTCAGTCAGCGCTGCATCCTGATATCCTGGTGTGACTGGTTTGAGGGGGTAATTCACTCCACCAGAAAAACAGGCTTTTAGAGGTTCCACATGTGCCTTGGCACCAGACAGAAGAGAGCCCGGTAGGTTTCATTAATTGTGGCAACATTCCTGTAGCGTTGTCAGGCAGTTTTATTAGTATTAACTTTTCCCGCAGGCTGTCATTATGCCTTAACCCTTCCCTTGGCTGTCAGGTCATAACTGTTTGAGAATATTGTTAACCACTAACAACTTAATCGTTAAATGAATAATGCCAATTTAACATCCCTGACTAATTGATCCACTTAGCCAATCTTAAAACGTATAACTGAATATATTATAGTGACATTCATTTTTTTTTATAAATGTTTCTTATGCCAAATACCATAAAAAAGTATCTCTGATTTTCCCTTTATATAATTTTTTTAAATCACTTCACTGTCACAGGGTTTTATTTACAAAAAAACACAAGAATCATCACAAATTGAAACCAAATTATGTGTAATATGTTCTGTTACAGAAATGAAGTAGCAAAAATATTTGCAGGTCTCCCTTGTCCAACATCCCAGAAGGAATGTCAAATTCTCCTTTAATCCAGGCCGCTCACTGGGTGGATTCATTGGAGCAATCATCCTAATAACAGTAAATCCACAATAATTGACATGTCAAAAATTCTTGCAATAATTGACTTTTCCCCCATGACACAGAACGTTTAAACAGAGATGATCCAGCAGGTTGAAAATGAAAAGCAGATTGATTTCTCCAGCAGGCATTAACTGGTTTGATGTCCTGGGGTTAGGCCCAGCTACTGAAACAGTCGCGCGCCTGACTGGTTTGATCCGAGTCTGTTGACAAGGTCAGCTGTAACTGGCTGAGAGGTTGTCATGACTGACTGCAAAGCGCTCCTGACTCATCTGTGCAATCATTTGTCAGCATGTCATGTTGCTCAAACGTGAGGGTTGGTTGAAAAAAAGACCAAAAATCCTTGAACATGACAGTAGTCTATTGTTCGCAAACAGAGCATTTTTTTTAATCCTCAACAAAGTATTTTTACACATATTGAAAATGGCAAAAAAACAAGCATTTTAATTTATTGTTTTCAATTTGAAAATATTACTTTTACTTTGACTGAAAAGAAAATATCAAAGGGTATTGTCTGCAGTTAACAAATATTCAATCTGCCCTTTTTTGGAATCTGATTTCTAAGCGCCACCACGTGATTTATTCAAGCAGAGAAATGTGACTAGTTAGTTGTGCTTATCTTGGTCGTCTGGACATGAGTTGTTTGCATCAATAAAAGCGGGCAGGAATTGTTTGTTTTTAATTACCATGTTATCCACCATGGAAGCATGAACTTTTATGTCTTTTTTCCACTGAGACATCCAAAATGACCACAGGATGAGATAATTAAACTGAATTACACTCTATCAGGGATATATTTTGTTGATTTAATCAAAACAGAAGAAACAAGAGTGGGTAACTGGGAACTGAGTGTGTGAGTGTGTGTGTGTGTGTGTGTGTGTGTGTGTGTGTGTGTTAAGAGCTCTCCCGGTGGTTTGCTGTCTCTCTGCATGGAGATGTGAGGAGTGAACAAGGAGCACTGCTGCCATCCCCCTGCAGATCAAATACACATCAGACGGCGCGAGGACGACAAACAGTCAAAACAGAACCTGATCTCGGGGGCAATTACCAGTGTTTGCTTAATCTTTGGAACATGCTGTTGAAAACCAGGGTCACTGACGCTGCTTGACTCTCCCTTTTTAGCTGCGGCAAGAATAGGGATTATTACTCATTAGGACTTCACATTTTGGAGATGTTGAGGTAGAGGGGGGATGTGTGTGTGTGAGTGGTGAGGGAGTGTCTCAAAGCATGATCCCCCCATCAACACAGAAGAAAGAAGAGTGGGTTAACTGAGTAGTGTGTGTGTGTGTGTGTGTGTGTGTGTGTGTGTTTGTGTGTGTGTGTGTGTGTGTGTGTGTGTGTGTTTGAAGGACAAAAAAGAAAGAAAGTTCAATATATATTGTTGAATCATAATATTGGTTTAAACAATTAAATGGTTCAATTTCCATATTTTCTCAAGCTTACTTTTAAGGGCTTGTGTTAGTGAACAACGTTCTGATACTGACACACCCTTTTTCATAGTTAGCCCTGGCTGGCAGTACTCTCCCAACGATTCTGTTACCTGTTTGTTACCTCAGCATCAATTAAAGCTATTTGAAACCTCAACCACCCGCAGGCTCCAGCACCATACAATTAAGGTGGCGTGAGACCTGGGTTTGCTTCACACTAATTCCAAACCACATTTAGATAACAGTGTCGAGGGCCCTTGAGTGTTGTGTATATGGCTTTATTGAAAAGCTGAGGATGTATAATTACCTGAAAAAGTAATTGCAGCTAATTCCACCCAGCCTTAAGGATATTACAAGTTGGTATTTATCTGAAAGCTGAGTTGCTCAGTCTCTGATGTATAAAGAGGTGTGAATATTGGAAAGTTGGAACTAAGTGTCCTTGAATTCTTCTTTAAAATAATGACAAACAATAAGTCATATGGATGTGACCCTTGGTGAATGGAATGACTTTAATAATAGATATTTCTTCATGATATTCTCTGCAATTATATCCATTAATCGCTATCAAGGCTATTGAAAAATTAATGTATACTGAGACTATTTTGTTGATATGAATATTTTCTCTGTTTTTGCTAATAAAATATTTTAATCTTAGTACACACAAAAGCTCCTTCAAAAAACATGCAAATAGTGTCCAAAGGCAAGGCACGTATCTTCATGTGTATTCAATATGTTTGTTTGTTTTCCTTGGCATTTCCTTGGAGCTATGACTGGACTGGTGTTGATTAAAATGAAGTTCTGGTAGCTCTGAGTAACTGGAGGTCCCACCTGACAGAAAAGAATATATTGGTCTTCATTTTTCAATATTATTTCCATGCATATGCACCTCCTGCTTACATAGCTTGATTAACTGTTTTCATCAGTTTTCAATCAACTCTGAGAGGCTGAGGTTGGACTGGTATGTTTCATTTGTGTTATTATAATTATTACAGTTATTGCACATTCATGCACGCAACTAAGGCAGAGGTGGATCCATCAGGTTAAAACAGGTTGGTCACTCCAGCTGGATGTCTCCAGAGTAGTTAAGTTAAGTTAAGAGTTGAACAAAGAAGAAATGGATTTTTACAACTGACAGTTTGGGTAATCATTTGACCCTTTACCTTTATTTATTATTACCAACCAAAACTACTAAAAATGAGACCCAAGTAGTAATACGTTGCCAAACTAGCTAGCTGCTGTTCCACTTGCTTCTTACTTAATGGAATCTCTCATTGTGCTATTTTTCTGTCTTTCTGGAGAAATTGCACATGATGCCAAGGTTTACTATCCTGTGTATGTTTTCCATGATTTGAAGAAATATTCTAGGACTTGTTGCAATTAGTGTTTGTTAAAGGCCAACAAAAAGTTCAAAAATTACTTTTTTTTTTGTAGCTATATAAACCACAAAACATGCTGTTGACAATGTTTATATTCCATGGATGGAATGTTAGTATTTATTATGTAAATGTGATTTTAAGTGAGGTTTTCTTATTTTGGAACAGAACACGTATTTACTGTTCCTCCTGCATAGGAAATTTCTCCTTTTCTGTCTCACTCACTCACACACACAAACATCTTGTGGTCATGTAGTGACTAACCCGGGAATGAGAAGAGGTTTCATGCTGACAGGATGTCAGTGCTCAGTGGGAGATGACTAACTAGTGGGAGCATCAAAGAACGGCTAAATCAGCTCCCTTCCACCGCGGCACAGTCACCGCATTCCTCCAAGGTGCAGATATGAAAGGAGTATGCGCTTTGTAGACTAGCCAACAAAATTAATTTACAATCACAGATAATATTTGAGTGTCTTTGGCAGTAAAAGTAGTGGTAGACGAGTTTCTATCCTTAGTTTAATTTTTTTTTTCTTTCTGATTTTCTATTAAAAGGCATTCATATTTCTCAGCTTTTGATATTTTGAAAACATGCATGTATTTCCACTTAACAATGCTGTGTCTACAGTACAGCTGTCTTCACTTTGTATTTTACTGTTGGCCCTTTTCATTACTTTGGCAGAAGTAACACAGTAACCACCATCCTTAAGAAAATCTCATATACCACTCAGCACACACACTGAGGGGCCCTGTGCATGTATGCATACTTCCAGCAGTGTGGAGCGGTAAAAGTTGTTGCGGAAAGGAAAGGGAATATAATGAGACATTTATTTGGTGACAGCTTCACTCACTGTGCCTCTGTTTCACACTCACATAAAGAGATGCCATAAATGACAAAATGGAAGTCGTGAACATGGACAGCGCTTTAATTTTAGAGGCAATAACGCTAAGATTGAGCTCTCTCTGGGTTGATTGTATTTAAGTACATGTCGTTTTTTTTATCCCAAAAACAACTCCCCCTCCCTTTTTTGACACAGAGTAACTGTAGGTGAGTAAACATTTACTTTATTTCATCCAAAGTGGGGTTTTCCCTTCTGCGCTTCATAGCCTTGCTATTGTGTTCTGGCCATTCTCATTCATCCCAGACTGCCGCCTCAACCCCTACTCCCTGCTCCCTCCCCTGCCAAGCCCATCACACAGCCAAACAGAACCTGCTTTGACTGCCACTTAATTACACACCGTTTTACTCCACAGTTTACCAGTCAAAAGGAGGGGCCGGCTGGGGTATGTGGAGGGGTGGGTGGAGTTGAGCTCGGGGTCTGGGGCCCCCAGTATCCTCTCCATCAATGTCGGCAGCCCCCACAAAGGCCCTCATGACAGAGGATGAGTAGTTATAATGCCGTGGCCGTGCCTGCCGCTCAAAGTCACCCCATTCCTAATTGCCCCCAGAGATGGAAGATAATGGAGGGGCTTTGAAATGAAAATGGCCCCTAATGAGCGAGCAAGAGAGAGGGAGAGAGGCAGGGAGGCTGAGGAATAGCAAGGGTGTGTAAATGTGTGTGTGTAAAGGATTGCATGTCAACCTGTTTATAAGAAGGATATAGTAGAGAAAATGTAAAATATATGTAGAAGAATAAGAAAGAATGTGTGATGGGGAGCTGCTGTATTCCTGAGTCTGTCCCACTGTGCTCACAGGAGCGCAGAGGAGTCCGAGACGGAAGTCTGAGACGAACACTCAGCAGGGGTCTGCTTCATCCATCTTCCTGGCTTGCCTCCTCCTCACCCCTCAGTCTCCAGCGATAGCCTCCAGGCACCTGTCTCCCCCCAATGATTTGCTTCCAAGCTCCCCTCTCCATCCTTTCTCTCCTTGCATCTTACGCTCCTTCCTTTCATTCTTTTTGTTTGTCCGCCGTCTGTCTAACCATCTCTTCTTTTGTTCCCATCCCTCGCTCTTTCTCTGTGTTTTTGATGGACAAATTGACAATGGCACCGCCACTTGGTCTGGCGTCATGGTCTTTCCATACCAACAACATGCCTGGGATTCTTTGCACTGTCTTGCATCCTTTCACATGACGCCAAGGACCCTCAAATGATTTACATACAAAGAATTTTTTTCTTTTTTACTGCATGCTCCTTTTGTCATGCTCTTTGAACTGTCTCTTGATTACCTTTTCTTTGTTATTGTGATGAAGCTTTCTCACCCTTTACCTCTGACTTTGTCAGCATGCTATAAAATGAATTTACTCTCTGGGCCCACAGTACTAATACTACAAAGTAAATCAGAGCTGGTCACATCAGAAACTCCACAAAAGGGGAAATTATTGAAAAGTTTGTATACAGTATAGCCAATAATAAATATCTAACCTATAAATACAGTATATATATGTCCCACCTAGATACCAAATCATGTCATAGAAACATCTAGAAACATACTTATGCCCTTTGTCCATCAAAATTAATGCGTACTGTATATGCAGTTTTTCTTAAATGCAGGAAAACATCACATTCAAGTCACAGAGCTATGTATTCAATTTTTTTTAAACACAGGTTGTTTACCAATAGTTAGTGCTGTTCTGAAGGCAGTTTCAGAATCCTCAGAAACTCTTCAAATCATTTGAATGAAAAAATATTCCATCTGAAAAGATTTGTCTTTTTTCTAAACCAAACAAAGATGGTAGTCAGAAATTATATACTTGCTCAATTTGTACAACATGAACCAAAATGATTGTCACTTATAGTAGTTTCTTTCCAATCTCCTTATTTTCATACAAAATACTGTCTTCATATTTTTCTTGTGTTTCACACAAAGAGCAAGGTGATATAATTTCTTATTCTAAATGTTGGCGAGATGTGAAACAATATGTCATTTATAAGTCATTTATAAGTTATAATAAATAAATAAAATAAATAATTACCAATACCTTCCACAGTTTCTTTAATGCCTCTTCTTTTTGGTCTTTCTGCCATCTTGCCTCCCCATTAGCTCTGTTGTTTACTTGTTAGCAGAAATCCAACAATGCCCATTGTGAGTTAAAGTTCATTCTAATTTAATTTCCTACAAACCTGTACTGATTTAATCAACAATGTTTTAATATTAGCCATGAAAAAGTTCACTTTAAACTCAAAATAGTGACACCAGACAGTGGCCTGTGTCACGACCCGTCCTTGTTGGACAATAAAACACAACCCGCTCAGCTGATAAAATGGCCAGTTGACTGTAAGCTGCCTTCATCAGGCCCCATCAGCCATTGTGATACTCCCTTTAGCCTTTGTTCCCCTCTCAAACAAGTTGTGATTTTGGTATGGCCTGCCATTTCAAAGGGGGCCCTCTCTTCTCAACAAAGACCTGAGCCAGCGGGGCCCTTCTGAATGATAATACTTTGAGGAATCAGTTGGTATTTACTGCTGAAGAGGTGGAGTGCATTAAGTCAAGAGACTGATTGTTGTTGTGTTTGCCTTTACTAATTGGCTGAAAAGCAGTAAGCTGCTGATACAATTCAGAGGGAAAACAGTGATCAGAGGAGGAGACGGTGGAAAAAAGGAGTGGAAACTGCAGATTAAAAAAATGCATGGTTGGTTGGCCTTCTGAGGGCTGATGAGAACATAAAGATTATAAGGAGATGCCAGACAGTGACATGCGGTCAAACCTTGTTTATTCAAAACTAAATTATACTGTGTATATTCCCTCATGCTGAATGAGGTCATGACCCACTTTATCAATGACTTTGGGTACAATTATAATGTCTACATAACACATATTAACCACCACAGTGGTGAATGATTACAGTAAAAGAAGGTTTATTTTCGGAACATCCACAATCCACTGGGGTCCCTTGTCCTTCACAGAAACCTCAGAGACCGTCACTATGAAATATGAAGGAGGGGAGACCTGGTTCCGTCCAACCATGGGTACTTGTCTACTTAGTAATCAGGACAAGCTGTGGGGAGACTTGGCCTAAACTCACAACCGCAATTTCTTCCTCTACAGTGCAAGAAGACCAGAAGGAATAACAGAGGGGGGAACGGTGAGTTAACGTTTTTGCTGGACGAGCAGAAAAGTAGCGATCCCTGTGATGTGTTGTGAAGAACGGAGGAAGCCACAGGTCTAGAAAAGGATGCACTGTATATTTGTGTGTATGTAGACACATGTGTGCATGTTGTGTGTGTCACAAGTGGACTAAAGGCATGCATCAGTTTGTTTTTGCTGACAAGAGCTACCCCAAAAACAAAGACGCTACTCATCAACTTTTAGGTCAGAGGGAGCCCAAATTGAGTGTGTGACATACAGCCGAGAGACAGGAGAAGGAGGGCAGCTGGAAATCAATGCGTAAGCCAAAACGTTGGGCTCTCAAATGGTCATGGTTGAAACCAGTATTCACAGTGAATTTCCGGCCACAGTGCCATGCATAAGTCCCCTTGATTATTTTCTGGTTCAGGGGTTGTCTCATTTCAAAGCCTCCTCTCTGCCCACGTCATGATCCGGTCTTGTTAAGAGGCCTATATTTCAGCGGAGAAACACACATAAAACCTTAAGCAAAATTAAAAGTGACTCTCAATCACACAGAGTTCTCAGTCTTCCATTTGGGGTGTGGTGGTGTGGACCTGGTCGTTCAGCAGTGTAACCCTACAACACTGAGTGGGCTAATGTTGAGTGTGTTTTGGAGTAGGAGGTTAAATTTACATTGAGATGGGGAAATTGTAAAGTCTTTTAAGGCAAGAGAGCCACAAAGCTCAGTTGTTCCAACAATGAGTAGGTCTTTGTCCTCTGTGAAGATGCTTTGCTGGAAATGCACTATCACCCTCTGTCGAATGAAAAATACTCAAATCAAAACATAAACATGTGAGTCAGAGCATCTGCACTGAAGAAGATGCTTTTTGAGTTTAGTCTGAATGTGATCCAGTATCAGATATGTTTTTTTGTAAACACTTAAAGAAAATGTAATTTGTTGTTTGTGGTAAAGCTTTCAGAATGTCTTATCCATCCAGTATCTATTATATGAACCTTGCCATTGATAACACAAAACACATCAGAGTTTTGTTTTAGATTTTAAAGAGTCAATTCATAAATTTAACACATGAGGTTGAATGATGCATATGAGTATTTTGATGATCATTTGTTGAATTATTCTATGGTAAAATACCAGATAAATTGTCATCCACATTGCACAGAGCCTGATGTACCAACAGGATATAAACAAAGAAAAGCAACCAATGCTCACAACTCAGAAGTTAAAGTAGCAAATGTTTTGCATATTTGCTTGATAAAAAAAAGATTCAGCTAATTTTTTCAGTACTCATCTTTTTGGACTCAATACTTGTATTACTTATAACAGTTTTTTGAAATGTTTAGGACATTCAGCTTTCTGTGGCTTAAATCTAATGTAGAAGATAAAGGTCATGACAGCCAAGTGGCATTTAGTGCAGGTCAATGTTGCTCTATCAAATCTTGACAAAAAATAGTTGTCTGTCAACTTCTGCAGAAAAAAGAAGGAAAAAAAGTCTAAGCATTTACATAAGTGACTAAGTATCTGTTTCACAAAGTCCCTGTCGCTATTCATGACGCCCCCTCCCCCTTCTCCTCATAAGACATGAAAGAGCGAACCTCATAATAAAATGGAATAAACCATCCTCCAAGGTTGAATTATTGTAATTACATGTAATTGAGTGTTTGGCAGCAAAACCATTTCCTCCTCAGATCCCGCATGTACTTTTTGAAAATCACAATCACTTTGTTCTTGGCCCCAGCAACTGATTGACCTTCTCCAATTGCAGTCTTTCCTGAACGGCTGTGACAAGAGACAGAGTGGGACTTTTTTTGGGGGGGGGAGGGTTCTGCGTGCTATGTTGTCATAAGATGAGTTACTCTCCACCAGTTCCATATGGTTTCAGTCATCTGTTGGGCTCATTTCTCTCTTTCCCCTTTTCTCTCTCTGCCTATTTATAAATATGTGAAGCCGTTTGCGACGTCCTGGCCTTGGCCAGAGGTTGGGGTTAAGAATGGGAGAAACCACCAAGACACAAATTAGTTCATGTTTCATTCCAGTGTCTCTGAGGAGTTTGGTTTGTTCTGAGGCAGAAGTACGTGCCTGGACAGTAGACAAGCCTGAGGATGCATAATAGCGGCCATTGTTTTCGGGTTACACCGGTCAGCCAACAGTCTCTCAGCAGAAGAGTAGAAGTTTAATTGACCTCAACTGGCCAATTGTTGTCCTGGATGAGTTTTTTTTTTTTACATTGTGGGTCAAAAAAGATTATACAAAATGATAGACTGTTATATTGATGGTTGAGAAAATTGCAGTATGTTACCTATACTACCACAGTATAACATTCTCACTATAAAAAAGATTTTTTCAGTGAACCCACTGACTGCTAACACCCATAATTCCCTAAGTTATTTCAAACTAAATATTACATTACATTTTCAACCTGGTCAGTGTGTATGAGGCAATGGCACGACCAGTCCCCAGTAAATGCTTCCATGAAACATTTTAGCCCTTAAACACTATTGTCAGTGTGAATGTACTCATCTGTGTCAGCTCTGTCAAGATATTATTGGGTGACCGTGCAGAATTTGCAAGAATTTATTCAGTGAATCCCCAACAAATGTGTTCAACTTTAGCTCAGAGTGTGAAGTGACATAACTGTCCATAACAGTGGTGACGAAGCAACATGAATAATTCTGATCTAGCTGAAGTAGTTTAGTAGCTTAGTATTACACTGCACCTTCAATTGTATTTTTTATAAGACTTACATTTTTCTACAGTAACAGGCTGTGACTTTTCAGTCCAGCCAAAGTGTTTTTTTCTCGTTTAACAGGAAAATTGACACATTTGTTATGGTTGTACAAATGTCTGTAAATGCATATGATTGTGTATTTTAGTTAATATTAAGGTCATGAAAGAAAAAGCAAAGAGCTGAATCTCAATTTAGTCACTACAAAGAGAGAAAGGAGAAGCTTCAAATTGGAAAATACATACATGCTTGCAGTTATTATAAGTGGCAAAGGTCCTCTGACTGTCTTGAACCCGCCATGTTGTAGTTACATATCTTGGACTGAATGTTCCAATGGTCACAAAAGATTTCAAAAACTTTGGTTAGTGATAGTTATAAATAGTACTATAATGATAAACAGTTTACATCACAAGATTACAATAAGTAACATAACTCAGGGTTCACCAAAAAAGTAAATATTTGAACAAATAAGTTAAGAGATAATTACATATATTTGATTGTCGGTGGATCAAGTTAAAATGTATCTTTGATCTTAAAAAAACATATTCCATAAGTTACAATAAATAAATTGTAATTCTAGTATTTATAGTCGATTTGTTAGTGGGTAATATGCACTCCCTCTTGATTACATGGACTCCAGCTCAAAAGTAAGTTGCGATTGGGAATGTCAGGTTGCCATTTTCTTATGATTGGCTGATGAAAGGTATAATTTGGGACAGCCAAGACAGCAACTTCAAAAGCTTCCAATGCCATATTAGGCTGGAATGTGAAAGCTGTCCAGGCAAAAAATTATCCAATTTTCTACTGGCTTTAATTACAAAGAGGATCCCCTTTCATTGGTGGGGCAATTGCTGTCCATTTCTGAAGACCATTGTGGAAAATGATTAAGTCAAGCATATCCAGAATGCTTAAATCTGGGCTGTTTTAGTGTGGCCATTATATCATATTTGAAACTTATGTCCACTGTCTCTGTAAAACAACCTCCAAACTTATGGTAACAAGAACCAAGAGACGTTTTTCTTGCCAAACACGACACAGTGATAACATTGATGGCCATAGTCCAATCACTCTGTGTCCAAAAAGTTGTTTTTTTTTTGTTTGTGTTTGTGGTGAAGGGCAAGACAACATAAAATAAGTGGGTAAAGGGTAATGTGCCCTGTAACCGTGTCCTTTTAGAAACTTTCCCTTTCTTGGCTGTCACGACGCCAACAAAATAAAAGCATAAATTGTGGTTAATCCCTAGAGCAGAGACCTTTTGCCTAAGGCCTGTTTGGTAATGGGCAATGCCCTTTATAATCTAAATAAAGTTAAGTGTTTGTAACAGCAACTGCATTATGGAAAATCTAATTTGTGATTGCAACATCTGTACTTAACCTATGGGTAGTTCTTTGTAGGTCCAAGCGGCTAAGCTTCATGTCTTTTCCATGATTAGTTTTCCAGGAAACTTACATGTACATGACCTTGCATGCAATGCTTGTGATTCATATGCGAAAACTTGGTCCTGGTTATTATGGTGGTAAAAAGAGAATTAACATCTAAATATTCTCAGACATGCACACCCATGCACAGAGTACAGAAACCAGAGATCCTGGCTATGCACACAAGAACCGTATCCTGTTCCCACAGTCTAACACACAGGCACACACATGCAAACAGTCATACGCTTGCATACACAGTAATGACCAGAGGTGGAAAGAGTACAAAAAATATTCTACTTAAGTAAAGGCACTAATACTTGGATGAACTCTGTACTGAAGTACAAGTAAAAGTAGGGGTATACAAATCTACTCAAGTTAAAGTAAAAAGTAGCAGATTTGAAATGTACTCAACGTTACAGTTATTTATAGGGGGGGTATTTACTGCAGGTGCTAGTGCACCTGCTGTTGGTTCACGTGAGAGGATGGGTTGTTTTTTTGCCAGCAGCTAAAAGATTTTAAGCAAATTTCAAGATTCGTGTCAAATTAAGATTAACAGTGTATAAACTATATATTAAACTAATACTGTTGACAAACATGACATTGTGCAACAAAAAACCTGAGTCAAACATCTACCTGGCACCAACTCCAAATATCTTTTCTTCTGGGTTCTTAAAAGGCTTCTTCTATTTGCCTCCTTGACATAATGCCAACTAAAGCAAACTGGATGAGTTCATTCAAAATCTTGGCCAAAGCATCCTCTATCTAACCCCCACCTGTCTAATCTTGTCAGACCACATGTCACAAGAAGAAGGACATGCAGAAAAGGAAACATTCTCACACGTTTGGGACGTGTCCAGAGGCTTATTTGTGAGCCTGCAGGGTGTGGCAGGTAAGCTTCTAACTCAAAGGCAACAGCTCCCTCCCATGTAATTGCTCTTCATCAGATCAAGATGCATGACATTCCTACAGACTGTTTCAAGTTACTTCTGCCAAAAGACAGAGTTAAGTGCCATCAAAGGGGACAATCTCACAGTTGGATCAGTGGTGGACGATGGGATATCATTTTGTCTTTAGCTCAGGTTTCAGACTACACCCCACTAATAAACATTGCATACTGCAGAAAATACAGCACAGTGAGGGACTCAACCAAGCAGAATACAGCTGGAAAACTTACCAGCAAAATGCATAAAAAAGCCCTTACACAAAACAGTGTTAATTGTCCCAATAAGACATTCTGATATCAGAGCTGGCACCATCCGAGCAAGTCAGAGGAAGGATGCATCCTCAGGCAAAGCAGTGATAGGGCCTTTGATACAATTAAGCCAACGTCAAACAGCCAGTAGATGAGTCCTGTGAAGATAAAGCAGCCAGGACTGACAGGTCTGATTATAGTCCAAACAAAGAGAAAGTGGAGCTTAAGGGGTTCCTTTTCAGGCAGTTAAGTGGACTGCCCAGAGGACACTCCAAAACATGGCTCATCTGTCAGGGACGGGAGGAAGGGATACCATCACTGACGCTTTATCCAGGGGACTGATAGTATCTCGGAATTCTTATAAGGAATGCTGTACTAATTCAGCTTTAGGCTATCATCAGTAGTCTACTTAATCATAATGTTTGCATTCTTACAATAATACATTTAGTTGATGCTCTAATTTAAAGGAATAAAATAAATACAATAAATGCAACAAATAAGCATACAATCCAAAAATATCAGCTTCCAAGCAATCAAAACTAGAGTGCAAAGGATAAAAGGCAGCTCATATTCATGGTTTGACAGCAGAACAACTAGCAGTGAAGTATAAGAAACACCTCCAAACCATGAGTACTTGTATCAAGGGAGGTGCCTCTGCAGTTTTCAGAGTGGACGTGGAAACATGGAAAAGGTCAATTAATTTGAAAAAAATAATTTGTTTTAAAAACATCTACATGTTTGTGATAAAGCGCCAAACATGATTACAAATTATAGTAATGTGCAGTTACCAGCAGTGGTGGTACTTTTACTCAAGTACTGTACTAAGTACACTTTAGCAGTATTTGTATTTCACTGTATGAAAAAGTACATAATTATATATGTGTATGTTAAATAGCATATAATCCATTCATAAGAACATATTTGAGTGGTGTATGTGAAGGAGAACTTTAGCCCATCTGAAAGGGCTGTGGGGGTACATCAGACAAAAAAGGTTTTGAACCACTCTATTGGAAGAGTAAAACATGATTTGAGAAAAGACTGCTTTTTATCATATGGGGGAAAACTGTGATCGTAACATGTTTAGATAAAATCAGTAGTAACCTGTCATCCTTTTTGCCATTCCAGCCCATTACAGTAAAAGCTCGCAGCAAGCTCAATTAGTGTGCCTTATCCCAGAGTAAGATAAAAGTTAGGAAACTTTAATGAATGGTTAGACTCCTCATATCAACCACACTAAGTATCATAAATGCAGCCAGGCCTTTTTGTGCCTATAACTGGTTCTTGAAAAGCTGCTCTCTTTCCACAGTCAAAGCTAAAAGAGTGAATGAAAAGAAATGACGAGGAGTTAACAGCCCTCGGTTGTCACACAGTCTGGCACAACACTAACAAAGGAAATGAGCAAACCACACAGCAAATAACAGAATTTTATTCAACACTCTGGGCCCCACTCCTTACAACTGGGTGCCAACCCCCATCAATTACAAATAAACAGATTTATGAGAAATATTACACACAAATTACTACATTTGTCTAGACATTTTTGTAGCTTTACTTACATTGGCATGACCAAGTTACACTTTAATATGTATATTGGTATATGTCAAGCATTTACAGCTTCCAAATTCACACTTTTTACATTTGAAAATGTAATAGTTGTAATTCCACATTAATATGATACATGGCATTCACCTAGGAAATAATTTAAGCTTTTGTTAATGTGTCATTTGTTCTCGTTGTACTCATAAGTATAAACTATACTCTCATCATTGTATATCAATATACTGGGAAGTCAATTAAAACACATGGCTGTCACTATACCCATACTAGGCAACAGTGGTTGCATTTTTCCAGACTCATGGTACTGTGCATGGTGGCTCACTGGGTTTCCCAAGGACACTTCAACGGTATGGGACAGCAGACTTTTACAATAAGAACACATCATCAGAAGGGCAAATTCTTCTTCACAATGAAAGGAAGAACTGATATTAAGGGATCCAAAAGCAAAAGTTGCTATAAATACTTGGCTGTGACATTGTAAAGTGTGACCACACACACTTAATTAATATTTCTCAGTGGCAGAGTATAAAATGTGTATCCACCAAATTAATGTTTCACTATACAAAACTCACTACAAATATAAATTATTATATAAATAAAAATTAGTTGACATGAATACACATTTCAGAGACAGGCACAAGTCACAAACAAGTGCAACAGGTCGTTCTCTACATTATTTCAGTCCTTTGAAAGTGGCTCTTCCATTTGCTTTTTCATCAGCTTAATTTTTAGTGTGTAATATTCCTCTTGCAGCTTGAGGACTGCCTCTTGTCTTCTCAGCACAGACATTTCCAAATCCATTCGCTCTTGCAAAGTTTTGCAGTGTGGGGAAGTAGAGCAGGGGGTATCTAGGTGTTCTGTGGAAGCAGCTAAGCCAGCAGCACAATGTGTACTAAAATTTACTGTGCGTGATTGAGGGACGTTAGTGGATGTTGCCATTGTTTGTTTGGCTGGAGAGGTGGATGGATCTGGATATATCGGGAGTTCAAGCACTCTCAGTGGATGTTTGTTTGAGAATTTTTCATCTAGCGTGTGCTCATTTCCATCTTCATCACAGCTGTAAAAAAGTGTGTCAATGATTTTATTTGACAAGAATTTGCATTTCATCCTATAGCATTTCATCGTTTCATCCTATAGTTGGTTTCTCACTTGCCTCTAGCGATCTACAGACACATAGATAGGTTTGGTTTAATTTGTCCAGATTCGGACTTCGGATTTTGTTTTGTTTTTAGTGTGCTCATAACACTAACAGATTACATTTGATCAATTAATGGCAGCATCTATTTCCAGAAACAAAATTCCTGTTACTCTAAATAATCATGTGGGCGGTTTAATAGGGACTATTTATTTGGAACAAAGTTAAACTGAAAACTGTTCACAGTGAAGTTAGTGGATAACCCAAATATACCCAAATAAACAGGACAATAAGTGGGGTGAGAAAATACTGCTTGTTTTGCAATGGGGTGATCAGACCTCAATAACAGATGTTCAATAAATTACTTTATACAATTAAGTTCTGCTTTAATTCAGTCAAGCCACAAATACTAATATTTACCAAATAAACAAATAAAAAATGTATTACCTGTTTTGTTGAGTTCCCACCAACTCTGAGACTGAAGAGTCTTTCCTATCTTGTTGCAACATGTCTGACAGGTTCATCACAGAAATCACTACTTGAGTCACAATATCGAACTGTTCAAGAGACAAGCCTTCTGTGAATGAAAAACTATGTCATGCATTCATTAATAATAAACACAATACCATAAATTCTATATAAACAGAGATGATAAAAATGTATTTATCTGCAGCTATCACCATTTATCCACCCTTACGGCTTATTTCAGCAGCCTTAGGTTGTAGATTTAATAGTACCAATTTGTAAGATATTTATTGCCATCAAAAAGCATATTTTTCTCACCTATGCCCGCTCTTTGTTGTTTGATTTCCTTCCTTGACTTTGCCAGCAGATTTTCCCACTTTTTGTTACAGTCAGAAACTGTACGCTGAATCTGTGGAAATGCAGTGTTGATGGCTTGGGATATTTCCTCCCAGGCTTGTCTTTTATCCTGTATTGAAACTCCAGTGCTGCACTTCCCTCTAATTATGTCTTTTCTCTCCTGCATTAAATGAGCAAGAAGAAGACACTCCTGGTCTGTCCAGTTAGGTCTTCGCTTCTTGCTGGACATCCCTTCAAGAAGTTGCAGGGGCATTTTTCTGAGATAAAATAAGATAAGATAGACTTTATTAATCCCACACTTGGAAAATTCCTGTGTGAGAGAGAGACATATTGGTTGTCTGACATTACATCCTTACAGCACATGCATATAGTGCAGATCATTCAACACGAATGTAACCATACTTGAACATGATAATTTGACTAAAAGGTAAAGCTTTCTACTTAAGTCTTTTAAAACTTGTTATATTTAAGATGTTTTTAAATTTTCGCTACCTGGAACTCAATCGTGACGAAGAGTAACTTGACATCTGTTCAGACCTTTGCAGGATGTAAATACAATGAGGTACAGTACACGCTACAATAAATAATTACTGATAAAAGCTTAAGGTAAAATGTAAGGCTTTCTTCTCCGTCTCAGGGAAAATCCAAATCGTCGCAGTTCAATGACGTCGTCTCTTGGTGACGTGTCAGTTTGTTTACAGCAGTACTTGCGCTGCAGCTGCACTGACATGGCTGTGGATATAACTTTACTTTTTAAAGCCAGTGTCAAGACAGTAAAAACCAGGAACAAGGCAATTGGAATAGGCTTTGACTCTACCAAAGATGAAATTTTCAAGAAGAGCAGACCCAAGAGTGGCTTCTCTCCTAAGGCGAAAGAAGTGGTGAGTGTTCCTCCTCAAGCTAACTTTAGCTAACTGGGCTAGCCTCGACACAAACTGAATGACAGTAAGTACTGGACTGTTTTAGTGATGGTTACTCATGCTGTAATGTTGAAGCAGCAGTGGGCATAGGAAATGTGAACAGCAAGTAAGGCAATTCTCCGACATGATTGGTGAAACTGAAACGCAATGCTTAGATAAGTTTTGTGTAGTGTGTATTACCAGATGTTCACCGTTAGCAAGGCCTCTATCAGCAGTGTATATAACATTATATATAACTATATAACTACATTGAATGCAACGTGAATTATATGGGAGTCAGCAGTTGGCAATATGGATATAATACTCTATTAAAAACATTTAATAAAATGTTATTGTATAGTACATTAGTTAAACATCTGACACATCAAGGCACTTCACCACATTACTGCTAAAATCATATAAAATCCAGTATTGCCTCAAAACAGTCACGCTCATTGATTTCTAGCATTGCCTAATGCACCCCGAGATGTTAAAGGAATAGCTACCTTAAAAGGTCTAGCAAAATCTCTGGCGACTGGCATATAATCTTAAAGTATATATTATTATGGCCAAAACTAATGGGATTCATCCTCATAACTGGTGTATGTGTAGGTTTAGTTGAAGGGAGTTAAGCTGTATTGTATTTTACTCTTCTGATTATTGTGCTGTTCTGAAGATAGCAGCCTCCTATTTAGATAATGCTACATAATGGTAGTATCCACTGGAGAAGACAAAATAATCACAGATAGGCCTATTCAATGCCCCAGCATTGTCATGTCTGAGGTGCCAAAATTGATTCTGTGAGAATGTATTTGCTTTCAGATGGTTCAGTGTATTCAAGGCAGCTCTACACAATTCAATAAACCACATTCCAAACTGTTGTGGCCTTCTAAACATGATTTCTATGGTCATATGCATTTTAAAGAAACAATGTCACTGTTTCATACAGGATCGATATTAATGGTATCGTCTACTCTTGACTAATTTATACTTTAATAATTTTCCAAGCACTCATTTAACCAGAAACAACAATCATATTACTAAGTGAGTCAGAGCTTTATCTTCCTCCCTGTGTATTTGTTATTTATCTACTCAAAAAGGAAATTAGTTTTCCTCAAAGTGTATTAGTGACACACTTTCTATAAACCATAATGCAATTTTTCATTCCATGTATTCAAAACAAAGTAGCTTTCCACATCACCATTACTAACACAATAGTTTTTCTTTGTCCATCTTTCACCGCATCGTTGTTGCCAGTTTTTTCACGTTAGAATGGTATGTCTGCTTTTATTTTAAGACAGTCTGTTTCTCTAACTCATCGTGCCTGGTGCCCACTGTTCTGGCATTAAGGTGTAAATTGCAGTTAGCAACTTAAAAAATGTTACAGTTAGCATTTGGTCTTGGCAGTTAATCTAATGTCAACCCTTTTATATATTATTTATTTATGGCCAGCAATTATTATTATTATTAATATTATTATTATTATTTTCAAGCAGCAGTTAAGATCAAGAAATACTCAACTGTGTGCAACAACATTACAACAGAATAACTTAAAGTCAGTCTACTTCTGAAGATAAATCCCATCCAAAATGGCATCTGCTGTATACAGAGAAATAAAGATTACTGAAATAACATAACACTATTTTTATTTGAATCTCGGTCAGACTATTTTAAAATCTTGCCCAGTAATAAATGACTGCTCTGCTTGAGATCTGGGAAGACAAAAGCTAAATTGTTCAAATAAGAAATCACATTGGGCCAACTGGCCAGACTTCGCCGTTTTGAGCCCAGAATATTTTGTGCCAGCTGTCATGTCCGAGCGCCACTGCTCCCCCAACACTGACAGGCTTGGATTCTGGGCTTTGAATCGATCCGGAAAATTGCCCAATGTGACCCAGACTTTAGGCTAAGTAAACTGAAACATTAATTATAAAAATAGTAAAGAACATTCTCCTCGCTTTCTTTAGATTAAAAAAGACATGGCGAGTTTTCTTATAATGTCCTACGCTAATTAAAACAGGGGTTTAATCTTCAACTACAGGTTGTAATTACGTATCTCTGTTTTCAGACTTAGCTTACAGTGTTCTGAAAATGATTTCTTGATTTAATTGAGGAAGTTTCACATAACTTGGTGAAGAAAAGTTCTTTTGAACCTCTTGCTACGGGACACGTCACAAAACATCTCAAATTGTATTCTTCCATTTAAATGTACAGAGACATCGTCAGTGGTTGGCATTAGGAGGAGGATCATCGGTAACTAAAAGGCTTTGCTCCTTGTCACGAGCGTTGCTTCTACAGCCAGAAGTCCTTTGCCTGACATGAATATCGTGAACACAAACATCTTCAAAGGCACCTTGAAGAACCACTTTACGTTTCCCTCGGGGAGTCAGGACTTTAAGTTGTACCTGATGTCAGCCATCAGTCTGAGGCAAATATGAGCCCAGTCGCAGCAGCCCTACACAACCAGGTTTTTGTTATGTTCTGTTACATTAATATTAGAAATGGTGGTTTCATAAAAGCAGTGGTGCTGATTCAAAGAAACCCAAACCTATCCTGTGGTGCCTGCCCTCTGCTCTCCTCCCCCCCACCGCTGTCTTCCTCACGCTGAAGATATAATCTCAAACCATCTTGGTGAAGCAGCTTTTGTAGAAATTGAAATTGCGAGTTTGGAATGTCCTGACTGCTACAGTTATGTCGCGGTTTCTACCCACAACTCAACTATCCATTCTTCTCTGTACAGACTTACAGAGGCAACATTTTTTTGTGCAAGTCCCCTCTTCACATGTATGATTCCATAAACATGCTGCAATAACATTTTCTTTCGGCTCTCGAACAATTTCTTGGGGAAAGCCGATCCTCCCAAGAGCCAGTGATTAAAGGTGGAAGATCAAAACAGAAAAAATATTAAATTAGGTCCCCAGTAACAATGTTGACGGCCGGCACTTAATGCACAACAGATGTGGGTGCCCTTCAAGACATACATGACTCTCCGAGTTCCCACTGAAGCTTTACAAAAATAGAAAGAAAACATCAAAGTTGACAAATACACAGTGGTCCTATGAGGCTTTTCCCACTCAAAAAGCAGCTCAGTGAGAAAGGAAATGTAGCTTCTTTCAAGGCAAAAAGGCTTGATTGACTAATAAGAGGCCCAGTGTTTACAGGGTGGGGTTTGGTTTGGGAATCTTTTACCTCATAGGGGTGGGTTTGGGGCACTGTGATCTCCATTTCACCGCTCACCTCGTCTCTCTCTGCAGCATGCTGCCCTTCTCAAGTTTAAACGGCGGAGGTCACTTTAGAATTGGTAAATTGTGTGTAGAAAATAGTATTTGGCTCCCCACAGTGCCTTCAGTATTTGTATTCCAAAGTTGCTCCTTTGCTCAATGTTTTCTTAGAAACCCTGGCCATCAGCCAGCACTTAAAAAGTATGTTGGGCTGTTAGAGTATGACAACTTTCACATTGAAAAATGATGCTTGTATATTCTCGAAACATTTAGTTTAAAATCTGGTTTACTTTATTTTTTTGTCAGTGATGATCAAGTTTCCGAGTCCAAAACGTTTGTTCAAAGTTATGTTTTAGGGGTATTCTGGTGTGTCAGTAGTGTCAGATTATGAACATAAAAGTAACCTATATCCCCAATGAAATGCCCTGGGATATGTTAAATCAGTGGTGGCACACTCAAATATGGAGACCACACTTTAAAATGATGTGAAGGATCATTTTTACGATTCTATTAATGTTGTCATGCTGATTAAACTGGAGCACACAGGCAGATCTTTCACATTTAACAGGTCATGTTGGAAACATAGTGTACAGCCAGCCATAGCAGCAAATGGAATACAGCAATGACATTTATGAGTTTGCATTAATGTCATTCATCTAGGGAATAAAGTATGCAAGTGTGGAAATATTTTCTTTTTGTCTTGACAATTTTGAAAGACTTCTTCTTAAAATAAAAGTTGCTGTAGGTCAAGTAACAAAGAAAAAAAAAAAAATATGGTAGAAGCACAGGGCCAATACATTTTTCAGAAAATAAAAAAAACAATCATTCATTTAGTACATTAAAGGCTAAATTCTGACTGTAGATGATATTGTCTCACTAAACAAAGTGAAGTCTGATATGAACCTCATTATATTGCAAATTCAGTGGAAGGGTGCAATCTATATTAATTTAATGTAATATTATTTACAAAAACATGGCTGGATGGGTAAAAGTGGAATAATCTCTCCAACCCCAAGAGACTTGAAAACGTTTCGTCTTTAATTTCAACACAAGTCACAAACATATTGGCACACAGGTAAAAACATGCTGGCATACAGCTGTCAAAAGACTAAACTCAGTCGGGACTTCAGTTATCGGGAAGGGATTTGCAAGGATCATCCTGAGATGAACATGCTGCTAAATTGTCTCTTTACCAGTTGGCCTAATCTCTGCACTGTTTTCCCATGAAAGCCAGGCAAATTAAATTTTAAGGCATTTGCTGTTGAGCCTGAGCACAATCTTGATTTTGTTTCACTGCGTGCAACAAAATGCTTTTGCATGATTCGTGAAAATGAAAATAAAAGAGGAAAAAGTGATGAAATTCAGATTTACAGATTTATGTCAAACTCTAAGTCACAAGATGGACACCAGATACTCTGCAGACAAAGTAGTGTTGAGCTCAAAGACATGGCTAAATTGGAACATTTAAACATGTAAAGCAGCAGCTGTTGGCGCTTTTTGTAGACTGTCAAGCTTTGTCATTAGACTATTGTGAATTACAATCACTGGACTACATACTACCAATGCAGATGACAGCAGGCTGCATACTTGACCCTGACACTTCAAAACACAAAGTCTGAACCATGAAACCACAACAGATGTGTGTTCCTCTACTTAGAGACTTCTTTTTGTTCTAGATTACGATGTTAGTGCAATTGGACATAGGGTATTAAGTGTGTATAGTCATTTCACATTGATATTGAATGCATCAAGTTAAATTAAAGCAGATCATGTTGTTTAACTTATAGTAAACATATTGTTTACTTTTCAGTTGTGTAAATAAAAGGCATTGTTGACGGCAAAGGTCAACAGAAAAATAGTTTTAGAGTTACTCTGGTTTGACATCCGCACTGCTGAAATGTCTCTTGTTTCCAGACACACACATTTTGCTTATAGTTGCTTTATCCATTGCTCAAATTATACGGCTTCAGATGGTGATTGAATATATTTTTACATGCAATTCCTCTGGTTTTCACAGCAGTTGTCTAACCTCTTTTTGACACCAAATTTGACATATTGTTGAGATTGAAAGTGTTTTATTTCTCAGAAGTCCCCTTACAAATTCAGCAATTTTCCATCTACGAAAGGAAAGTTGTCATGTCCCCATCTGCTGTTTACTCATAATTGTGCACATTTTTTATTCCACAACTTAATATGGGATTACTTGGATTGTCACCCATCCTGGTTTATCTTGGCAATTGAATTGGATTTTGAGTCAACCATTTTTTTAAAAACTTATTTTAAACTACCTTATATCTAGCATCAGTTGTTATGCCCATTATCAGTAAAACACGTTCCGATTTTTCCGAAATATATAGCAGGAATCACAAACACTATCACAGTATTACATAATAATGCTTGCTTTTATCAAATAACTGGCTTAGTCTGTCTGATCGTGACCTGTCACTTGATGTCTCACTAACCCATTTAACATTGCCTTTGTGTTCATGCATTTATGTTGTCTACTGTGGTGTTCAGGGTTTTTGTGAGTTATACAGCCCCAACCAATACATCTGTTTCTCACTAAATTGATTGTTAAAATTTGATTTAGTTGCTTCCAAATAACATTGTTTTAGTTTCCATTAAATTTTGTCCAAAACAGACTGCTAGACCTTGCTCAATGGTGATGTCACCCTCTTGCACTTCTACTTTCAATTTGTTTGAGATGTGACAGTCTTACAGCACAATGGCAGCCAGTTGTTTATACTCTTTACTAGGGGTGGGAATCACCAAATGCCTCACAATACTTATGTCACGACAATATGATATTATTACCATTTTAAACATATTGCAATATTCAGCGATATATTGCAATTTATTACCTTTTTTCCAACTTCAAATGTTTCCCAATTTCAAATTATGTCACCAAAAGCAAATCTTTGTCAACATCTGTATTATCTATTAAAAATGTCTCTGTTTGCTCATCTCATTTCACTTTTATTATTTTGTTGCTGTCAAGCAGACAAACTGACCAACACGTATATAATGGACCGATACTTGGCATTGTGTATCGATACAGTATTGCCACAGAATATATCACGATACTATGCTCTATAGATTTATCCTCCCACCGCTACTATTGTCAACACAATGTCTCCACTGATGTGCCTCTGTGTTTGGTTTTCTAAGTTGACATATTGTATCCATGCAGGATCTGACCTGCATGAACAAAAATGAACAAACACCCAGACTGTATAAAGTGCTGCTTAATACGGCTTTGACTTTTCCAGTATCAAAACACAGTAATACAACTTGACCACATATCCAAAAAGGTCAAAGACTCTGTTCGTATAATCATCAAAGTTTTCTTTGAATGTACTTTTTTGTTTGTTTAAAGAGCTGACTAAAGCGTTATAACTGCAAATAGACATAAGAAGACAAAACTGAACCCATTAGAGAGTCAGACATAAACATGATAATAAAATCAGCATGCGGCACAGTCCTCCACTGAAGCATCCTCTCTGTATCAGGCCCACATACCTAAACATAACATAGCATGGCGTCAGTATGGATAGCCCTCGGTCAGGACACACAGGGACTTAAACCAAAGCAGGGCAGTCATCATCAAATTCTGTCAGTTACCTGGATTTAACAAAACAAAGGCCATCCAAGCTCTGTAGAAATCTGCTTGCTAAGCCTTTTCTTTTTTCTTCCTCATAATAATCCCCCCTGATGGTTTGTTTGGGCTCAATCGGGGTTTGAGGGAAACAGGGGGGAGGAGAAAATGAGGAGGTAAAGTGGGGGTCCTTGATGATGACGAGATTAGATGTAGCCCGGCAGACTGTCTCCTTCTGCCGTGGCTGCGAGCTCTACTTCACACACACCTATGACGGTTGCACGTATACACACACACACACACACACACACACGCTACATACACACATACAAGGTGAGCCGCATGCACAAGGCCACCCCCTTCCTCATTGTTGGGGAATTACTTGGTCTTTAGGGTCTTAAGTTACAAGAGCAATTGATCCCTCTGACCCCCTGCAAACCCTTGAGGTTGTGCTGGGAATCCAAGCTCCAATGTATACACACAGGAGACAGCTCAACCCCCAGAGCAGCACTCTTAACACTCCCGGGCACCCCCAGCACACACACACACACACACACACACACACAAACACAGAGACGCACATTTCTTTTTGTGTCTGATGTTCCAATGCTATGGATTTAGCACTGCCTGCTGGTCAAAAAGATGCAGCACCATGGTCAGAGTTCTACAGGAAAATATAGTTTGTACATAAATAAAATGCTAAAGCCAAGTGCTAATTGCAAGCCAAAAAATATACTTTATAGGTAAAATATAAATTAGACATGCCATGTAAGAGGTTATGTTTTCCACCGTGGCAGGCCAAGGTAAAGACACTAACGACAATTTTGGATAAAAGAAACTTCACAACTGTCTTATTTGTCTCTGCTGTGATATACATATTGGAGGGCCGACATCTAGCTCACCCAGTAGAGCGTGCACCCCATGTAGGCATGTAGTCCTTGGCAGCGGCCATCGTCCCCCCTTTTTCTCCCCTTTCCTCTCTTCATGCTGTCCTGTTGATTAAAGGCCATAAAAACTCCTGAAAATAATCTTTAAAATAAAAAAAAGATACACATTGGAATGGCTGAATGCATCATTTATTTACTAAAGCAACAACAAACATTGTTACTAGCTTTGTTAAATAGCTCATACTTTCCAACAAACAGGATCACCCAGGACATTGGGCAGTATGACTGCAGGTGTCAATCTTGCAGGAACTCATTCACTGAGGCACTACATAAAGGACAATGTTTGGAAAAACCATAATAAAGGTTCTCTTCTCCCCTGAACCCCCCCTCTAAGTTCAACTGCTCTGAACAATTAACTTTTGACCTCAAATAATTGTATTATTACAAGGGTCGGCTTGCCTTAACAGCCCTTGCCTGAGTTAATGCCCCACAGCAGTATGTCATACGTCACTAAATTACCTTTTAAACCGAAGGAGGAGTTGTAGGTTTCCAACAAATTGCTTAGCTGTGTTTATCTTGACACCTACTTTCTGAGTCAAAAAAACGTGTCATTTTTTAAACGTCAGCTCAAATAAAACACTGCATCAGGTCACTGCGACGCTAGGAGTGAATGTTTAGAAAGATTATTAGACTGCTGGTGCCAGGTTACCCCTTACAGCCAAGGCAATTTGATAATTGAGGTTGTTAGAGTGAAAAAATCTGAAGGCTGAAGACAGGGTTGCTATCAAAATAATCTCCCACGCTTTGGGATGGCTGTCACAGTCAAACTCATTGTGTCATATTTCAAGCCTTAGCTTGTCTGAGTTCTGTCTTCTTCTGGATCTAACAGAGCCTGCTATGTGTATGTAAACCCACTTGTACCCTGACAGCAGAGCACTGTGGACAGGAAAGCAATTTGGTCGTTTTTAATATTTGACCGAATTACAGGAGCAAATATTGGATTGAACCAAGTTTCCTTTGGTTTGCCTGTGCACACATACACTTGGACATTTTCTCTGTGATAAATAGTAACACATCATGAATTTAAGGCTTATTAGAGATCAGTGCTCTCTATGCAGCCGCTCAGGGTTTTATTTATGAGAGCTGTTTGACAAGGAAATTACAGGTTTGATTTTTGTATGTCCTAAACTTGATGAATTGTCAAAAGCAAATATTGAGAATTCACAGAGATAGACAGACAAGGTCGCCTGTCACATCCAATAAATACAAACGTATACATTTACTCTGGCTCTGTCTAAATGTAGTTGGTAGAAAATGATTTCCTGGTATACGTCTAAAAACTCTTTCATAAGCCGTGTTGACATGGTTAACATATTTGAAGGAGCAACTGAGGCATGGCATTTAAAGAGACTCATTGACATGAACGTAATCAAGTAATGCTTCTTCTCACTTTATCTTGGCAGATCACGAACATCACCAAGCTCAAAGACTTTCTGCTACAACACAGGAAAGATTATGTGAGCGCCGGAAGGTAAGCCTCGCCAAACAGTCGCAGTAATCCACCACAATCAACAACCACAGCTGTAAAACCCTTCAAGGCTGCAGGGGAGGCCAGTGAAGAAACAAACACTTTGATTGTGACTAAATTCATGAGAAGGTCAAAACTCAGGGCTCCTTCAAGGTACCATCAAAAATGCCTCCAGTTTGTATGTGTGTGTGCTGCAGTCTGCCGGCACAAGGTCAGCAGCGAGTAGGGTGGTCTGTAGCAGCAGGATCCAGACTAATTGTCTGGAATAATTGAGCTGCAACCAAGTGAAGAACAAATCACGCCCTGGGACTAATCCAGGTCTTCCTCCTTTCAAGGCCCACTCTGTGTTCTGTAGGTGTGGGTGTGTGGAGTAGCCTATGTTTTGTTAGGTTTGTTGATAAAGCCTCAACAGAACACATTAACTGAACATTAGCGATGTCAATGGGTGGAGTGCAGCAATATTTAGCAGTGGGAAAATCCATCTACAAGTCTTTGGTGGTATGTACACAAGTCTCGTCTACTGTCGGCCTCACCATCAGCCATCTTCCGTTTTCCTCCACACTGTGACTTTGCCTGACAGAATAATTATGGATTATACCAAATACACTTCCAAATGTTTATAGAATTAATGTAGCTGGTTGTCATTTCAGACCAAGGATGGCGAAGGTTTAAATAAAAGCCATATTCATGGTGTTCTTAAAAGAAATACTTTACATGTTATGGTATCTTAACCAATCCAAAAATCTTTCTCTAGGTCACCATACGTATGGTAATGGATGACTCGTTCAATTTCTATCACTGCATCTTTGTTCTTCCATGTTTGTTTTATTTAAAGGCTGCAACTAATGGTTATTTTCATTGTCAAGTTGTCAAATCAATCTGTTGATTATTAAAAACATTGACAAATGTTCATTGTTGTTTCCCAAAGCCAAATGCAAGATCTTTAAATAAACTGTTTTGTTCAACCAACAGACAAAAACCCAGCATATGAAGATATAAGCCAGAAAATGTTTGGCATTGTGCTTGACATATTACTTGATTTCTTAATTATCTAAATAGTTGATGATGTATTTTCTGTCAGTCGACTAATCATTTCAGCGTTTAGTTTTATTATAGTTATACATTTTTATCAAGAATTAGTCTGTTTAAACCAGTCAAGCTAGATCAAAATCCAATATAACAACTCAAGTTCCACCTTTACAGAATAGAATCATCACCAGGTCTTACCATTAGTTATGCATGTATGTAATGTGTCCACAAGAGGGAGACATTAAGCCTTAACAACACACATAATGTTGAATATAGATTTGTAGGGGGTACAGAAAGTGGTTGAAAGTAGATAAGACATGAATGATAACGAAGGATCTGTCGCTATTTAGGCCACATTTAATAAAGCTGTGCTCTTAAGAGTCTTTGTTTGAATATCAATCAAACGTTCAGCTTTTGATACATGCCCATGAAGTATTTAAACTTACTGTGATTGTTCTTGTCTGTTTTACAGCCTCATCTCATCAGATCTTACCCGTATGACAGACAATGAACGAGACCAGATTGACCAGGATGCTCAGATCTTCATGAGGACCTGCTCTGAGGCTATCAAGCAGCTACGCAATGAAGGTGTGTGCTTGTTTTACTGTGCAGCACATGAACTAGTTCACAGATCGTATTGGAAATGTAAAATAGGCTCTCAGATAATGCTAATTTTGTCTTGCATTATGATGCATGATGCACTGTTCAAAACATCAACAGGGAGCTAAAAAGGAATTGGATTGTATTGTTACTTGTTGGCACTATATAAAAACCTGCGCATTTGTCTTTAATAAATGAATGTGTTAATGTGTTCACCATAGCGGTGAAGCAAGTGACATCAGCCCAGATAAAGGAGCACAGAGGAGCAGTGCTGGACCTCATTGAAATTTATCTGAGAGGTGAGTTCATGCAACTCATTACGTTTTAAACAGCGCATGTCTTTTATACCTTGTATTCTATGGACGGTTTTCTATGCATTGCATCCATCCATAAGTAAGTGTGAGTCCAGCTGGCTGGTTTCATTGGTTTTAACATGCGCATGCTGCAGACCTGAAAATCACTGAATCAATATCTCAGCAAACTGGACTGCATGGTAACATTATGTGTACCTTGATTGTTTTTAAGGAGTATGTAAGCTGTACTCTGAACAGAGAGCAATCAGGGTCAAGAGAATGGTGGACAAGAAGAGGCTGTGAGTATATGCATACCTCATTCACAACAATTATTATTTACTTTATAATACTTTCAAAACTTGGTCCTGATTTGCATGAGCCTGTGCTCTGTGGTTTTAGGTCAAGGCTGGCACCAGAACACCACAGTCGAGTGGCGAAAACACTGGAGGTGGAGCCCACAGAGGAGAAGACTGTCAAGGAGGAAAGTTCTGGTAAGTTAGTGAGTCGTCTTGAGCCACAAAACCTGGTACAAGCAACCCTAGTCTATATCCAAGACGGTCCACTTCTAGGATTGCTCCGTTTCCAATCCAAAATTCCGCCGTATTTCACTCTTTTCAGACGGATGTCCGTTTCATTCCGCTTTCTTTGTGTTGTAATTTTAAACTCCGGTGGATTTATGAGGACTATGGTTAACTGCTCCTCAGATCTCTGAAGGGTAACATGAGACAGCTAGCTAAACTATCTGTCCACTCTGAGTTTTCTGTTGCACGACTAAAATAACTTTTGAACTTACACGTTCCACCAAAACAAGTTTCTTACTGAGGCTATTTTGCAACGACAGAGTGTTTTTTCCGGTGCTTAGCACTGCCCATGACAATTGTGGTTGGTTTAAAGAAATGCCAATTAATCACAGCACGTTTTCCCGTCCCGTCCCGGAATGCTGTGTGGACTAGCCAGACCCTCCTCCGCTGCGCTGTGGAAGAAGGTCTGGCAAAGCGAGACTAAAGAAAGTCTCTAATTTGTAAAGTGCCATGCCTCAGCACAGCACTATTATGCCTGATGATTCATTGTGGGCACTTGATTAAATCTCATTCATTAAATAAGTTATTCTGCCGGTTTATGTAATCCAAACCATCAGTTTTTGGAAATCTTAAGCTAATATATGTAAAGATAAAACTTTGCCATCCTCTAGACATCACTTAACATTCTCAGGACTGTCCACATCCATATCTTTATCCAAAACAACTGGCATGGCAACAGCTGCATTTGTCTTCACACTTAATTCTTTCTTCAGTTTAATAGCATTATTGTCAGTAAGAAAATAAAGCTTTTGGTTAAGTTTGATAATAGCGAGTCTAAAAGCTAATTGACTTCATTGTCATTATCACGTTAACAGGATTATGATGTAAACCATAAACAATGCTTAACCCCTGAGGTCTAAGGGCTTTTTCACATATCTTCTTGAATTCTCTTTTTTAAGGGTCTTTGCATATAATGTGATCCCCATGTGTTTCATATCAAAAATGCTCAGAACAAGCTCAGCTTTCTGTACAGTGATGCCCAAAATTGTTCCAGAGCAATGTGTAAAGAAATAATTTGGCCCTAAAGCAGAAATATTTCTCAAATCATTTGTGAAAACATAATTACACTCCGTTGTTTTGGTGCTTGAAATGACTTTACAAAAGTTTTGGGTTCACAAAAGTAGCGTAATATATAAATAAAAATAATAAAAATAAAAAATCTTGTTATTTTGTTATATCGATTTTTGAGTACAAGTGTTGTCAAACCAAACAACGCTTGGACTCGCCGGTGCGTCTTTTGTCTTCAGAGGGCTAAAGACATTTCTTCCTCAACCTTATTATCACTTAAGAGAAACAAACTGAAGTCACCACAGTAAATTTAGCACATTTAATTGACTTTTGCTGTACTCATTTTCAACCAATTATGCACATAATTAAACCATGACTATTTTGAACTAATATATATTGTCTAATGTCTGGGGGAGACATTGCATGACACCAAGTCTCATCATTTGTTTTGGCTGCATAGTATGTGTGCTATATATTGACCCTCACAGAGAACAATGATGTTTTCCTACTTGGAAGAAGTCCCACTCCATTTGATGATCCATTTTCGTCAAGCACCACTGAGACTGACTTCGTGGTTGAAAAGGTTTCAGGCATATAATATGTCATAATAATTATTCATCATCATATTCCTACAATTTACATTGCCTCACACCTAGTCCCTGTGTGCAGTGTTGCTGCAATGACCAATGACTGCATTATGAAAACATTTCAACATATAGACTGCTCTTGTGAAATGTGGTGAAATGTAAAAATACTACAAGGATACAACATCCAAAATAAATCCATCTAAAATATCACATAGGGTTATATTTGAATTTGAGTTTATTGAATTCATGCCCACAGTCATAAAAAAACTGGTCAGGTTAGAAAAATGAAGGATCTAGCCCTATTAAAAAAGTCCTTTCAAAGATTAGCAACTACATGAACAATTCTGATGAACAAAGTGCAAGTGAAAGACGTGAGTTTTACTTTTCCTTCCTGTAGAGAAGAGTGTGTCGGAGGTCCTCGACAACCCTGTCAACCTGTGGGAGGAGGGCCGAGTGGAGGACGAGCTCTCTCCTGAGGAGATCCAAATGGTGTGGCACCTTCATTCATGTTATACAGTATATGGTGATCTGTATGATTAATGCGTGTCTCATAAAAGTACAGCTATACTTAGACGACATCTAAATGCACAAGGACTAAGCAAAGTGCAATCGTTGATTATAAGAGGAGGGGTTTTAGTGAAAATACATTCATTGGAGTCCAAATAACAGACTCATTTTGGACTTTTGGAAATATTTCTCATTACAAAAATAACCCAGTGAAGTGTATTTTCACAAAAGTACACAATTAAGTTTATTTAGCCTTTTTGCTAGATAGCCTTCTTTGAAGGTTTGTGGTTCAAATGATACACCATTTCATATCTCCTAGTTACCCAGAATTAACGTCTGACATCAACCTAAGCATTACTGATGAAGATGTTTTGTTATTGTGCATTTCTGTCTAGTTTGAGCAGGAGAACCAGAGGTTGGTGAGTGAGATGAACAGCCTGGTGGATGAAGTGAGGTGAGTCCTGCTCAGCACACGTTACGTTCCCTTTTATGAACATGTCTATTACCAGGGGATGTCTGTAATTTCATTCTGTTCACACATCAGTATTGTGAATCAGTGAAGTGAATGGTAAAATGATTTAACAGAGAACAGTGGTAATCCAGAGACACTCTTGTGTGAATGTGTTGCACGATGTCACTACCCCCTTCCACTAAATTACACCGCTCCTAGTGATTGAAAAGCCAGGTGAGCAAGACAACAATTATGTGAAAATCCAGATGTCGATCCTAACAGGATTAAAATGACCCGAGGACATAGGTGTTTGCAGATTCAATTGTTACCGTGGTAGCCAGAGAAAACAACTGACATTTTTGTTCCATCTGGAACAAATATGGCCCTAAAAGTGAAAATGTCCTGCCTGTGTATTACTAATGCCATCTAGAAATGCTTAAATATGCTAGGCACTCTATTTTTATGGGATATTAAATGTTTTCCTTTTGTACACACCAGACAAATCGAGGGGAAGGTGGTGGAGATCTCTCGACTGCAGGAGATCTTTGCTGAGAAAGTCCTGCAACAGGTGAGTTCCTTTTATTTCATTCACTTCACTCACTCTTCATTTTGTGAAGAAGTTGTACATAAACTCACTGTCCGTCTCGCGTTCCGTGACAGGAAACAGAGATAGACAGTATTCATCAGCTGGTTGTGGGTGCTACAGAAAACGTCAAAGAAGGCAATGAGGATATACGAGAGGTAACATCACTGTTCTATTCTGCATGTGCTATTCATACATTATCTTTTCCTTTGGTTGATGTTAATAAATCTGATCAGTAAAACATCACTTTGTTTACTTCTGTCACAAGGCAATCAAAAACAACGCTGGCTTCCGGGTATGGATCCTGTTCTTTTTGGTCATGTGCTCTTTCTCTCTCCTCTTTCTGGACTGGTACGACAGCTAACACAGCCAGCATGGACTCTACGACAGGAAACCGTCTGACTCTGGCACATATTGGTTATCTTATACAGACGTGATGAAATTACTGAGAGTGCTCTTCATGAAGATTGTGGAGATGGCAGTTTGTTCTTCCCTGATGCTATCTATTAATGTTTGTCCAGGGCAGCTTCAATGTTTAAAAGCACTTGAAAGGACGCAAGCTTTGTATGTAGCACAGTGTCCACTTTAAGTGTGTGTATGTTTGAACATTCAGACTTACTGTATCACTAAAAGCATTGACGATGGTTTAATTGGCAGCAACTTTTCCTGCCTGTCGGACAAAACAACATTTATTTCTGATCCCTTTTGAAGCAGACTAAAGGTTACTGTTCAGTATGACAATACATTCACTTGTCTTATCTACACTATTTAAATACACTTCTGTACCTCAGTGACACAAATTATACTTTGCAGTCCAATGCTGATTAATGTTTGCTTTCTGGGCCCTTATGAGCCACAGAACAATTTTTTAATATCTTTCACAGCATAACTGTAATGACACACCACTCACATTCTAGTAAAAGGCTTACCTTTGACTTTAACTGTGGAAGGTCTATAGGATTAAAGCAGTCTAAGTATATGTCAGGTCTTGTCGTTCTTTCTAGCCATCCTGCATTTAAAGGTGAACCCTTAGAAGTTGAGGGCAAGAGGTGATGAATTTTAGCTCCAATTGTTATAATTTTATCATTAAAGAAGCTCATGAAGTTGTCACTACTCAGAGCAATAGGAATAGATGGCTCAATAGAGCTGGGATTCTCTGTGAGCCTGGCTACAGTGCTGAAAAGAAACCTTGGGTTGTTCTTATTTTCTGTTTTTCTATTCATGATGAATAATAGTCTGATCTGGCATTTCTGAAGGACCTTACTATATGTTTTCAGACTGTCTAAATGAGATTCTTCCAGATTGGTGGAACACCATTTACTTTCAAGTTTGTTTTATTTTGCAAGTTTGGGAGCTATACCAAGGTGCTAGTTCCCTTTGCTTCATCATCTTCTTTTTGAGTGGAGCAACAGAGTCTAAAGTCGTCCCTAGCAAGGCCATAGAACCGTCTATAACATTTACTTTGTAAGATTTGAGGACTACACATGATAAAAACTCACAGAATTCAGATACAAATTCTGAATACGGACCTGGAGCTCGGTAAACAACAACAAATGTAATTGGCTGTAATGGTTTCCATGTTGGATGTAGAAGATTAAGAACAAGGTTTTCAAACTAGTTATAATTTAGTTTAGGTTTAGGATTAATTAACAGGCTTGAATCAAAGATGGCTGCGCCTCCCTCTCCTCGGCCAGAGCCTCGAATTTTAGTATTAATATGACTGGGAGGAGTGGATTTATTAGACTAACATATTCTTCAATAAAATAGAAATAAATAAATAAAATAAATGGCACAGCCATGTTTTAGTAAGACAATAGATTTTATTATCTGATATCAAATAATTTACTAGTACTGCTTTAGAAGACAGAGATCTAATATTAAACAATCCACATCTAATTTTCCTATTCTCTATATATCATTGCAGTGGTAGTTTTAATTCCAATTAAGTTCTTAAGTATAGCTCTTCTTTTGTTTCCCTTTGATTTAACTGATCTGAGTCAGGGGACAGACACCGTGGTTATTGGACTATGAGTGTTAGGATTAACCTATATCCTAGTTAAAGCATTACAGCGCTTAGAATTTTTTCTTTGATCTTAACTCAAAGGAAACGGAGCTGTTAACTGTATTTAATTTCTGCATTGAGGGAGTTTCAGCATTACTGACAGATTACTCTTGAAATAGTTCATGAAAATGTTATTCACATATGCATTCCACTTGGATGTTGGTGTGAAATGTGGGCACTTTATTTCAGTTTTTCATTTAACATTTTTATGTAGCAAATGCACTTTAATGGCAATCCTTACATTGTTTGAAAAAAGCACATCATTTGTAACAGTTTAATAAGTTAAATGACAAATACAGAAGAAAGCATCAGTACAAGCGACTACTGTCAGATTGTTGACATCAACCTAAGTCTAGCATCTGGCTACGAACAGCCATCTATGGTGACATTAATCAACGCAAAGCATTGCACAATACAGTGTCTTCACTAGCAATGCAAAAACATTCAATACAGTAGCATAACATGTATGCTATGAAAAGTAACCATTAAGTGGCCAGCAAAGAAAAGCACATGGTGTTCACAAATAGTTTAAATGAATGTAGACAATCATTAATGCTGGTTAAAAAGACAATGCATCGAGAACTTAAAATGCCTTAACAGCAGTATATGCAGAGAGCAGTATGGGCTGTGACAAAACAACACAATTAAAATAGTTATTTTTTCGCTGGTTAAAAGGCTTCCTCCAGGTCAAGCCTCATTTATTCACAATATCATGACAGTAAAATATTTTGATACGGATGACCTCAGTGGCAAATATGCTGCAAACGTTGGCGCTTTGTGAGAAATATTCCACTTGCTGGACCTTATGAGGTCTGACATGCGCTATCAGTACTTGATGTATTTGGGGGGGGAGCTCAAAGCAAACAGACTGTGTTTAGAGTTGTGCGTGCATGTGCGTTAAAACAAACGACACAGACACAAGATGGTGCAGTCATTTCACAATGTGAGTAATAAAGAGAGTTTTGTTACATAATGTGTATGTACAAAGACAGTGAGTGTGTGTCTGTGTTTGTATCCGTGTGATTTTATCTACACGTTTGCCACTCTGTTTTTAAGTGCAAATAAATAACAACATATGCATTTCAAACAAACCATTAATCCACCCAACAATAACAGTGGCTTTGCTGAAAACTAATTTCCACAGATTTCCTGCTATAATACACATCAGATGACCAAACTACATCAACAAGGCAGCAGAGCACCTCAGGCAAGAGAAGTTGATTTTTCACCCACGGAACTCTGAGGTTTGCTTGAATGGCACAACCATATTATTTATTTATTTCTTTGAGCAGCAGGTTAGGCCACCTCCTGATCCCAGTATCCCAGGTTGGTTAAGCCCAGGTTGGTTAAGCCAGTTTCTGGGCAGTCTCCGTCTCCTGCTGGGTGACCTTTTCCTCAGACATGATGGTCATCCATGGTGATACTGACCGGGTGATGGTCTGCTTGGCTATGTTGTAGTGGTTTATGAGGGTAAAGAGGCGCCCGCGGCCCCCAGGGACCTGAGGGGGGTAGTTGCCATACATCCCAGCCGGCATGCAGCGACCTTGCTGCTCCAAAGAGAGAGGAAACAAGATAAAAATACAGAGACGAGCCAATGTGAAAGGAAAAACCAAACACTAGGTGACAAAATTATAATTTCTTTTAGTGTAATGGTATTCTGAGAAACAAACTGTGATTCACAATTAAGTTATATGAGAAGAAAAGACAACTGTGACAAAACATCCGTGTTGTTTGCACCAGAGAAAAAGATCACGCAGAACATGAAAAACAAAATCTAATTGAAAAACAATTTGATACAAACTAAGCTGCATCACCTAATCTATACCGGTGCCTGTGAAAATGGATAAAGCTTCTGCAGAAATGAGTCAACAGTCCTTGACGCCACTGCCACAGGTTTTATAGCAAGACTATATAACTTTTGTGACCAGCACTCGCTGTGGCTGTGTATTGGACTGAGTGATGGTGTGTTTTATTGCTTAATAATTTAAATTTTCCTTTGTAAAAGGAAGATTGTTTTACTAATTATTTTTAAAGTTTTTAATATAATTTAAAAACCAGAGTCATTCATTCAGAATCATTTAAAAACACTGGTACAGTGAAAATGCTTTATTCATAATGCCTCAAATTTTATAATAGAATAAAAAAATTATTCTATTATAGCTCATGCCTACAAACAGAGGTTTACTATGTAAAAAATGTTTCATATAAACAATCTGGCTGTCATAATGGATGTCACAATTAAGGTAAACATTTGCATGCCAATGTTTTTCTGAATTTACCAAGAAGCTGTTTCCCGATAAAAAAAATTCAAGTTAGATTTACCAACAAAACAATCCTATCCTTTCAGTTTATCAGAACAGTTTTCAAAGATGTAATAGCCAGATTGTTTATATGAAACATTTTTTACAACCTAAGTTATGTATCACTCTTCACAACTCCTAAAAACACTTTCCAAAGTAAATAAAACATAATCAATGAACCAATAAGATAATCACATTAACATATCACCATCAGGCAGGGTCACAAACATTGATGCTCATTAAGTGTTTACCGTGTAAACAAAGCTGTCGGGGCAAGGCTGCTCGTACTGGTAGACCTTGTAGACGACCAGGAAGACCACACACACCAGGAAGGCCACCGCACAGATCACAAGCAAGGTCACCTATCGGAGAGACACATAGAGCTGTAACAATTCCACATTTGACTGTACAATTATAATTGTTTCAGAAATAATTACGATTAACAATGCAATTGTCTTTCAGTCAAATGTGTTACTTTTTTTTTAAAGCAGGTTTTGAATGAATCCCAGGATACATCTTTTGGTTATGTCACTGTAATTTTTGTGTACATGTTATGTCACTGTAACAGCCTATGAAGTAAACCCCGCCTCTTTATTATAAAACATTGTATTTTTTTCTTAAATTAATATAAAATGTAGTATTACCATTTTACCTCTTAGAACATTACCTAATGACAATTACGTATTAAATGTTCCAGGCCTAGATACACAACATCTCCGTCATCAAACCTATGTCACAGCTCTCCTAAAGGTCTCATTCTCAGTGGGGTTCGTGGCACTGGGTGATATGGAGAAAATTTAATATCACGATATTCTTGACTAAATACCTTGATGTTGATATTGCGACGGTATTGTCGGATTGCCAATTGCTGCTTAAAAAAAATATTTACACAATGAGATTTTTGATAAATAATCATCAGAAATGTCGATTTAATGACAAAGTGTGTAAAGGCAAATAAAAGAGCATAGAACAGTCTGCTAAGCTCAGAAAACTACATCAATTTACTCTAATGCAGCCTTCAAAACCAAGAAAAGACCACACTTAATATATTACATATATATTACATATATATTACATATTTACGATATCCAAAATCTAAGATATCTAGTCTCATATCACAATATCAATATGATATTGATATATTGCCCAGCCCTACCAGGGGGTCTGTGAAAAGTCTTCAGATTCATTCATTTTAATCATCATGTAAAACTTTGTATTTATTTTTTACAAAAGGCTTCATTGTTCAATGAATAGTATTTCATTTTCTTTAATACATTCTATCTAATACATTTGTCTTGTGTTATTCTTTCATGTAACTAAGACTATAGAAATGTAGCTATGTCAAATTATTCCAAGGGACATACTGTACATGACAGGGTCCCCGGTGTATTCTCTATCTTCCAAAGGGGTCTTTGGCTAAAAAAAAAACACAATTGAGAATCTCTGTCCTAACGGACATAGTTTCCTCCGCTGCTTTGTTCCATCCTCAGGAGATGGGTACTGCTCAATCTGTTCCTCCATAGTTAGGCCACTCAGGAGGTTGAATTTAACCCTAAATGTTTCCATTTTGTATTGGATTTTAGCTATCTAAGTTCAAACGTTTTTTTCTCAGACAAAGAATGATACTTATTGTGCAAAGGAATTAGACGTCATAGTGGTTGTATATTATTACAGCTGTGAACCAATCAGACTGCTTGACTTAAGCTACCTGTTTTATAAATAACAGTAACTAACAGCCAGGCAGGCCTATAAAGGATATTCGGCATAAAGTAACTCGACAGGAAGATGGCTTGTGTGACCATCTGTACAGCCCAGCTCTCACCTCTCAGGGGAGTTATGTAACGACTACTGGTGTTTCTAGAAAGTGGGAGGGGAGGATAGGACAATGTGTGGGAGAAATCGCCTCATTATCACGGAAGATGTTGAGCCCCAAGGTGAGCACACTATTTTTACTAGTCCATATGTTATTTTGCTTGTGGGCAAATTGGATTATTGAGAAAGTGAAACAGTGAAATCCAGATGCAAATGTAAAATTTCTGTCAGAATATTCTTGGTTGGTTGGTTGGTTGGTTTCTTGGACTGGGAGCGCTGTGTTGTGCAAACAAGTCCTTTTTGCACCCGGTATGTTTGGCCAGGTTTAATTAGACTGTTAACAGCACATATTAAAATGAATCAAATATTGAATATGAATATAAATATATTATTTATATCTGTCTTTCTAAATCCCACAGTTACACAGAAGAACAGACATTGTGCAAAGCAACAGGAGATTATGAAAATACTATCTGTGATGAAAGGGCTGCCTGCAGCATTTCAAAGAATCAATCAGAGGAAGTGAGCTGTGTTCTCTGAGACAGCGGTGTGCCTCCTTGCTTTTCAGCGCATTTTTGAGAATTAAAGCTCTTTTACTAAAGGAAGCTTGACACACCTCACAGAGACAGTTTCATCTGTTGATTTTGAAAATCGAGTAGACTATTGCTTAGTCTGCATGCAGAACACATAGTTCATACATTTTGTATTATGCAAGGAGGTCTTAAGTCACCCATGACTGTGTTTTGATATTTTCTTTTACAAAAGCACATGTTTTTTAATCATTCTATATGGTGTCACACATCTGCCAGCCAGAGGGGCGTTGAGGGAGGTGGGAGAGATGCTTGCTGTTTGGAGGCCATCACCATGGCAGCAGCTGAATTAATGAGAGTTTCAGGGCGGGGTTAAGTGAATCATTATGCATTATGTCTCCCTGTGTAGCCTGAGAAGATGACAGGCTGTGCAGGACACGGGACATTAGGATGGCCTGAGCAAAGAAGTATAACTTGGTTATTGGTGGGAGAATGTTATGACTGCAGTGACAAATGTCCTGAGCTGCAGGGACACAGCTGTCTGCTCTCCAGGCATATGCATGTGTAGGAGTGTGAGAGATATTGGAAATGGGATGATGTATGAAACACAGACAATGTCAGCGACATCATTCTTACCTTGAGTCGCTCAGATACGCTTTCAATGATGCTTATAGAGAACTCCGCGATTTTAGGAGATTGCAGCTTTCCCTTCTTGCGCTCACCATCATAGTCTGCCTTTGTCTTCACCACAACCTGGTAGAAACACAAAACCAATCAGCTTTCAGTTATAGCTTCAGGGAGAAAATGAGAGTTCACCGAGGTAGGATGGGTTACATTAAGTGTATTGTAGTATAGAAATAATAGATATGTAAGGAAGAACATTGGTTACACAAAGAAAAGTGTTTTCCTTGATTGTCCCTATCTTAATTGAGCTAATTGGAATGATAGAAATACAGCAATGAAGGCCCCCTCACTGTGACTCTCCAAATCAATGGAAACATATCCGACCACAATCTTACCTTATCTGGTGGCGGAAAATGCAGCTGACTGGCATCTAGTGGTGTGATGAGAGGGATGGTGTCAAATCCATCTTCAGAAACCACCTTGCCGTTATTTTTCTCGCTGAAATTATTCCCCAGTTTAACCATTTTCCCTGCACGAAAAAACACCAACGGGGGGGGGGGTCAATAAATCATATCAATCACGTCCTTTACACATGCAAACAGCTTTACAAACCAAGCACAATGATGTGAGGCGCTTTGTGGGCCAGGAGAAAGCCTGTTTCACAAAAGCGCAGGAGAGGACACAGCAAGGCTTCGGCACCGATGCATCACCGTGGAAAAAAAAATATGATTTACCGCATCCAAACACTTACCAGCTCAGATGAGTAGCGTTTTGAAAACAGTGTTTTTCCTCCTGATGTGGTGACTTTATTGCTACAGCGCCGCTATATGTTTTGTTAGGTGTGACGCAGACGATTTGCGGAGAGGAGCTGGTGTTCAATATGGCCAGCTGGGGTTGTGCGCCGCGTTCCCTCCGAGCTGGATGCTGCTGGCGTCTGGCTGCACTGCAAGTGATGTAACATCCTCATCATCATCCGTCCATAGGCTACTCATCTGATCAGTGGCAGTAAACCCAGGAGCTGGAACCCATTCACAATCTAAATGTAGCCTACAAAGTGTTTTATTGTTTCCTTTTATGAGGGGAATCCAGGATTATGTTTTTATTAAAAGGATTTCTCCGGGTAATTATGCAAAAACAGAGCGTAGCCTACATCTAGAACATTTCAGTTTGTGGTTTGCGCAGTCGTAGTAAGTAGCATATTTTAGTGTGTCTCCTGCAAAATACATAGCCTAGTCTGCATTTATACAAACATTGAAGTTAGATAAGGCATTTGAAAAGTTTTTGGAGTAAATCCTGAATTAGCCTGTTGTGTATTGGTGGTTGGCTTCCTGGTGATAATAGGCCACTTAAATCTCCTGAAAACTTGGCTTCAAACCTTAAAGTGGCTATTGGTATTTTTGATATAAATATATCAAATGAGAATGTGAAAACAATGTGACAATGTGAAAGAAGTCACTTGTATGGATGAATCTAATGAGAGTTCTCACATGAATCTGCAGCAAGTTTCAGCTCAATGTTTAGCTATCTGGCCACAACTAGGTTTTGGTTCACTCTCACTGCTCATATAGCCTTGTTTTAGGCTGCAGCAGGCAGAAAAAAATATAATAAAATACAAAACTTCTAAAAACACACTGTACACTACCTGCTCAGCAGCAAACGGCAGACTGCCACAGTATTACTAGCTGGTGAGCATATAGTGGAGCATTTAGCAGCTAAGAGACAGATGTTTCCCTTAGTAAGTAAAGTTTATTTGTATAGTAAGTAAAGTTTATTTGTATAGCACCTTTCACAGATAAAAAAAAATCACAAAGTGCTTCACAGTAAAATGTAATACAATACCAACAAAGTACAATACAATGCATAAGACACTATTAAAAACAAATGGAAAACAGAAAAACAGAAACCATAAAAACCCCACGTCTAACTAAACGCCTGTTTGAATAGCAGCGTCTTCAGTTGCTTTTTAAAAGAATCAACAGAATTCACACAACGTAAAAATGTAGGCAATGCATTCCACAGCCTAGGTGCCACTGCTTGGAATGAACGATCCCCTCTGGATTTAAAATGAGTGTGGGGAACAACTAACAGTCTCTGACCTGAAGACCTCAGACTACGGACCGGAGTATGAAGCTGTATCAACTCAGAGATGTAGTGAGGAACTGGACCATGCAGGGCTCTAAAAGTAAGAACCAGGATTTTAAATTGAATTCTATACTGGACTGGTAACCAGTGAAGTGCTGCTAAAACAGGTGTGATGTGTGCTCTTTTGTTAATGTGAGTTAAAAGCCTAGCAGCGGAGTTCTGAACAGCCTGGAGACGGTAAAGCTCCTTCTTGCTCAAACAGGTAAAAAAGACTGTTACAGTAATCTAAGCGAGAGGAAATAAAAGCATGAATGATCATCTCCAACTCACCATTTGACACCAGTGCTCTTAATTTAGATATATTCCTTAGTTGGAAGAAACAGTTTCTGACTAGTTGCCTTGAATGGTACTCTAAAGACATCGCTGAATCAAAAACAACACCTAAGCTCCTGAGCCTCGGCTGGACAGACGAGCCTAAGTCAACCTTAGAGTTGGTAGAGAAGAAAATGAGAGCTAAAAGATAGTGAATGCTAGACTAACATTCAGCAAGTGGCCACAAACAACTCCAAATGAATTATATTGTTGCACCATAAGTGCTGTATGTGTAAATAAGCAACTGTTTACACAAGTTTACCATATCAATGTAAAATTTGATGTGATGCCAATGTTCAGAACATGTTTCCACTGCCCCCAAGTGACCAAATAAATAAGTTATTTCAGGTTTGAAGAGTAAAATCTGGTCTCAATTCTGGTTGGGTGTGGTAAGAAGGGTACTCTGTTGCACCTGTAACCATACCTAACAGTGATGCCACAGTATCTATTAGGCTACATCATGGCAGCAAGGTCAGAGGTTAGACCACCACCTCAGCAAATATTTTAGTTTAATTACTCTTTAAAGCAACTGAAAACTTCGCTTCAAATCAAGTATGGTTCTATAACCTTAAATATGAATGAATCAAAGTATTAAAAAAAAAAAAAAACATCATCTTAAGGTATTATTTATTCCGTTTAACATTCTGAACTCGCTGAGAACACTGACGCTGAAAACTCTGACGCTGAAAACTCTGACGCTGACAGCAGACGCCGATCAACTGGATCAGGATGTTGTGGAGTGGGTTTAATCAGATATGATTGACAGTAACCAAACAACCCAGTATGTGACATCTCCTTTTTCTAATGCTGCAAATACACCAATACATACATTTGAATTAAAAGCAAATGTCCTGTTATAGGTTATTCAAATGTTGTTGTTTTTTAAATAGGCCAATATTTTTTATAGAAATGTATGAACACAACTCTGCCCCAGTCTGTGCTTCTGACTTTATCTTCTGTCAATAATGCTTGTAACATGACTTTTGACAGACTCCTATGGGTAATTGTTGTGCGCAGATTTTGAGTTCACCTCTTACCAGTGCATTCAGTTCAGCATTCTTCAGCATCATAATTTTTGCATAGTAAAGCTGTCTCCTCTGTTTATCAGCATGCAATGAATGATTCCACCCACCTCAAACCAGTAAGAATAGCTTAGAGAAAAACACTAAAACAGAAATACCTCAAGTGAAATACTGAGAACTGTTTTAGCTTTGGCAGGGAATAGTATATTCAGCATCCAAAAGCTGATGGGGAAAATAGGTTGTCATGGGCTTTAAGTGACAGTAGATCAGATTGTGGTTCTGTAGTGATTGGCTGTCATATTTATTTTCACTGATATTACACAGCAATAACTTTGCAGACTATATGCTTAAATGTCCAAATTGTTATATTTCCCATATTTGGTCTTACATAGTTTCCAGTGTATCAGATTTGGTCTATAGCCTATGAATACAAATTATTAAAAAAGAAAATGTCATGAATCAGTCTGTGTGTCAGACTGTAAAACATATATCTTCAAAAATGTTGGGATCCATTAGAGACATTGTAGTTCTAGTTAAATAATCACTTTGAATTATTAACAAACACTCCACCAAGCATTCAGTATATAATCATTGTGCAAAACACGTAACATTTTGATTTTACTAAGCCCTTTATATCACCTCATCATAGTACCTATATTAGTGGTGAAATGAAGATGTGTCTGTGCATATTATCCAGTAGCTTGTTGCCAGGCTACAGTGGGCATGAAAGGGATCTATAATTGAGGTCCAGCCTGTTAATCCATGGGGAAATGGAAGCAGCAGAACAGAAAGCGATCTCGTCACATATGCTATTGAGATAGAAACCACAGCTCTTTGGTGAACTTTTAACTTGGCCTGGTGGTTATGACAGCTGCAGTGCCTCTGTGTGCTACTGAGATGTCTGTATAATCCACAGAGTTTCTGTTAACTGCAGCAGGCAGATGTGTTGCAGGGGCTTTCTGCTGCAGTTGCCTTCTCAGGATTAACCACTAGAGAGAGACACCGCTTACATATTAAGAACTCGTGACTGCTTGTGTTATGCATTGCTATGCATACTGTGGTTGTACCTGTGTGGTCATTACCATCACGTAAATGGACAAAACTGTTATGATACCAAACTCTGTGTTTTTTTTTTCTTTAAACAGGCACTGCAAAAGGCAGCACAGCAGTGACAACTGAACAGATGTTTCCTTTCTATTTAAATCACTGCACATTCAAGTCTCATTTTCAGTGGGATTTAGTTAGTAAAATCAAAGATCGCCACTGTTAGCCTACTTATTATTAAGTAACAGTGAAAATGAACTTAGCAGTATGCATGGTAATGTTAATAAAGTCATAACTTGTAACTTACACTGTATAAAGTGTGACAAAACCTTACATAGAACTGCAACTGCTGTGTCTTTAAAACCAACTCTGCTGTTGGCTCTTTGCCCAGAAAGTTCATTTCCCATCCAGCCACATGGACTAAGCTTCGCCACGCAGAGAGAACAAGTATTTTCCCTCAAAGAGCGGCACCTCCAAAAGCAGTCAGAGCACAAATCCCCATAAGGACCTCTGACACTGACCAGGGACTTCACTATCCTCTGTGTTATAAGGACACAAAACCTCCCGGCAGATCCGTCACAGCCCGTCAGTCCTCAGAGAAGCCAAGGTATGATTTACTCTTGAAACTCAAAATGTGACAGTCTGCCTGTCAGGTGTCCCGTTATTCATATCATTATGTGCTTTGAGTTGTAGCCTACATTAGTTAACTGTGTGTTTTTGGTAGCCTACTGATCTGCTGTCTTTTGGACAGTGTGCCAGATGACTCATTGAATGTGCTGTGTCTGGTTTTAAATGTCCTGCTGCCATGTGGGAGCTATTGTCTTTTGCATGAACACAAAGCCTCTTTTCATGAATGTAAAATTCCCCTCAATAGTCGACCCAGCAGTTTGTGTTGGGTGTGATGTGCGAAGCTGTTCAGAACTTCTGTTCATTAACGCTGATCTTGTGAAGATTTGCCGTAACAACAGGCAGGTTAGGGAAATATTTGTGTCCTTGAGGTAAAATGAGTTACGCAGATTTGAATGGAAATAACTTTTTGCAATAAGGTTCAAACTGAATGTGTGGTTTGTACAGGTTTTTAGCAGTAACCAGCCTGTATAAACAGGATGCTATGGTCTGCGCACGCACGCACGCACGCACGCACACACACACACACACACACACACACACACACACACACACACACACACACACACACACACACACACACACATTCACTGGTTGATGCTCTGGTTGAATGAATAGTAGCCTACGGGCGACAACAGAACCGGCACCCCCATCCGTGCTGTCCGTGCTGCTGAGCAAAGTGAGATGTTTTTTTCTATGAACTGACTGGTTTATTGTTGTGGACAACTTGCATGAAAGCTGCTGCATCATGTGAACGATTTCACTGTTGAGGTTTTCTGGAGGGTTTTCTGGGAAGATGAGGTCACAGGGAGACACTCCCCGAGGCCTCTGGCTCCGAGCAGGAAAGGCCAGGGGAGGAAGACGTTCAACAGCGGCTCTGAATGAGTCACTTGCCAGGAGGAAGCCATAGTTTCGTTGTGAATTTCCATTCTGTTTGGAGCACAAAAGTGTTGGTCTGTCTGTGGTATTTCTACACATATTTAAATTTAACTACAAAAACAGAAGCCTTATGTCAGCTTTAACAGGCTTCAAATAGTGTATCTAATTTGCCAACATAAAGGACCACTTTGAAAGAGGGTGCTTCAAGTGAAAAAATATATTCACGCTGGAATGTGATTGGAATGAAGATCATTTCCTTTCAGCCAAAAAGATCAAGTTGGATGACCTGTGAACTCGTGGAGGCATTTAGGGCTAGGCACCCCCACTTCCTGACCTCTCCCTCCTCACATGAGCGTTCTCACCCATCAAGTGCATTCTGTGTGCTCAAATCTCTTGTGACTGCCTTCCAATGATTACAAACAAGTTTTAAAATAGGGCAATCTTGTGTGTTATGAGCTTGTGTGCTCTGTTCTGATTTATAGAGGCTCACCGGGCGGTGTGGACGGACGTGGCCGGGAGAGCTGGCTGGGCCGGAAGTGGAGTGTGGTGGAAGTTGAGTCAACACAGAAATGTTTCTCAGACTAGTGTCGCTTCTGGTCTCATGCCTCTCAATGGAATCACAGGCACAGGCCGAGATTGCGATAACACAGAGTTGCAGGCGTGGTCTGGCAAAAATGAAAGGAAAGTGTGTTGAGTCTGGCTGAAGGGTGGTTTTCTGCTTCTGTCTGGATCAAAAAATAGAGAGGGTAAAACAAGCAGTGGTGGAAGAAGTAAGATCTTTTACTATGTTAAAAATACTTTATTTCAAGTAAAAGTCCTGCAATAATAAGTAAAAGTGCAAAAGTATTAGCACTAAAATATACTTAATAGTACCAAATATAATCATTATGCAGAATGGCCCATTTCATATGACACCAATGATAACATATTGTATTACTGTATTATATTTTGCATTACTTAATTAAGTTAATGTTGCAGCTGGTACAGGTGTTTTAATTACTGCTATAGCTTAACCTATAAAATGTATCATGATGTATTAGTTGATTTATGTTTTGTATTACTAATCTAACTCTGCAAAGTAACTAAAGTAAATAAAAGTAAGTAAAGCTGTCAACTAAATGTAGTGGCGTAAAAGTATAATATTTGCGTCTAAAATGTAGTGAAGTAGATATAGAAAGTATTGTAAAATGGAAATTCTCAAGTAAAGTACAAGTACCTCAAACTTTTACCTAACTACAGTACTTAAGTGAATGTAGTAAGTTACATTCCACCACTGGAAATAAGTATAACTGAAACACACATTAGAAAGATATGTAGAGTATTGCATGTAAAAGAGCACAAAGGCATTAAAGTTTTGTTCATAACACAGTGGGTTCTTACTGTACAATCAAAAACATGCTAGTGTCGTCCTTCATTTGTAATATCATGTATTCAGATTGTTTTTCACTCTATACATTTCCCTATTCATCTCCTGACAACACATTTTTGCAATCTACTTTTTTTAATAGTGAAACACAGTATAGTGGAGTGGACTACAAAGAGTCCCCATCTGTCTATACAGCAATTTGTCCTCATTTTGCGGCTGTGATCGCTCACATGACTCTGTGACTGTTTATGTGTACTCCGTGTATTACCCAAGAACTTCATTCTGCCACACAGTTGTTTGAATCGCTCTGAAAAACACATTGTGACTAACATTTCCAAGGACAACAAGCTGTGTTCTGCAACGCAATGCACCAGACAAACTTAAAACGCATGCAACTGCAGTCTTATAAATAGTGCAACTGTCACTAACTGAACTGTATTTATGAGGTACATTTTCCTTAATTACAGACTCCAGTGAGCCTAGCCCCAACCCTTGACCATGATGGAAATGAATGACATCCTGCCCCAAAGTAGGGAAACTATGAATGATGATGATGATGATGATGATGATGAGGATTAAAGATTAAGGCTCTCTTACTATTACTTTGTGGTCGCTCCTCTGACACACAGCAGGGAAAGTCTAACAGTACACAGACTCTAGTAGTAGTATTTACAGTCTACCAGTTGATTTCAGGCTCTTCAGTCCACGACAGATATTCTGCATGTCTGGAAAACGTTCTCTCCCCAGCTTCCACATGGTGGCAGAGTAGTGTGAGGGATTATCTCATAACTTTGTAGTTTCAAACCTTTTTGGCTTGTGTGACGCCTTAAAACAGAATGTCTACTTCTGAAATCTCGAGCAGTCCAACCAAAGAGTTAGTCTTTTATTTCAGATTGTTTCAACTTTTAGAGACTAAAATTACCTATTGACTAACTGAAGGACGCTTTTGCTAATTGAAAGTAATTAAGTCCTCCGAGAGTAGGTAGAGAGAAGGTAGAGGTAGACCTGTTCGCAATCAGTCAGCTGCTACAGGCAATGTGCCTCATCATGTCAGTGTTTTGGAAAAATGCAACAAAAATAAACTCATCTGATGGTTTTTTTTTTGGTGGGGAATCAATACCGCTGACTAATCAATGGAAATCCTCCAATAACACAGGAGATGACAGGATGCTAAAATGCAGTTTGCACTGCTGATGAACTTAACTGAAAATATCTCAGCTGTCTGTGAAATGTTTTTTAACAGCTCTTCTTTGACAACTGACTAAGTGCACATTACATATTTTTTTAATCAAATTCAGAAATAAAATTGATTCCATGGCCATAGAGTATCTGTACAATATGGCTAAAAGTAGAAGGACATCATCAAAGGTTGAGGAAGACAAAAAACAATATCATATATGAACTGTGATTTAATGAGATTTATTTAATTCAATATCATGTCATTTATTCAAGTTAATTAACTTTAATTCAATAATTGTATTTTAATTTAATCTATTTAGTGCAATTAAATGTAATTTGTTTTAGTTCAATTAATGTATATAACGTAATTTATTGTAATTATTTAAATCTCTTTTCTTTTATATCGTACATCTTGTTTGACAACATACTGAACGTAACGTAACCATATTATAATAACCACAACCATTTTAGTCAAGAACGACAGTACGTGTCGTGGCTGGGTTGGCTCAGTTGGTAGAGCAGGTGCACATTTACACAGAGGTTAAAGCCTTGACCTAGAGGTCGGTTTGAGTCCGACCTGTGATGATTTCCTGCATGTCTTCACCCTCTCTCATCTAGCTGGCCTGTCCATTAAACGGTGGAAAAGCCCCAAAAATAATCTTTAAAAAACAAAAGTGACAGTATGTGAGCCATGATGTAAATTAAAAAACAGTTTCTGACTCATCATAACTATCAAGATTATATGAATTTTT